>CAMXCT020001849.1:0-128270 GCA_947184155.2 Cladocopium goreaui
AAAACCATCATTGACGAGATGCAACAACCAAATCCACAGTAGCACCAAGACAGCACCAAATAAAGCGCACAATCTTGATAACGTAACTCAGGTCAGAACTGAGCACAACAGAAAATATCCAAACATAAGTGAAGGAAATTATGTTAAAATATTTGATAAAGGAAAGGGCAACTATGTATCAAGGAAAGAAACTAGAAGTCAGTGGAGTGAAAGAAAATATAAAGTAATGCTAGTTGGTCGTGATATGATGAATAATAGATATTATGAATTGGATGCAATGAGTAAAAAATATAATAAACATGAAGTACTATTGGTTGATTAGTAACTGTTTTTTTTTCTTCTGTTTTCGCCGTTCTCTTCTTTTTGCATTTATTTTATCCTTGTTTTTTTTTTGTATTTTTCTTTTGTTGTTGTCTTATTGCGTCTTTGTTTTCTGCTCTATGCTTTGAATTTTTCTCATAATATTTATCTTTCTTGCATTTTGTTTTTTTTCTTCACGGTGCTGCTTGTTTTTTCTTTTTATTTTTCAATATTTTCTATTTGAATATTTGGCGTCCTTTCGTTTCTTCAAGGTGATGCTCTCCTGTGGCATCGTAGTATTCCATTCAAGTCCGACCAACAAAACATCCGCTAAGACGGCTCTTATCATTTTCAATATATTCACCTTCTTTCTTCTCGAGTTGCTTTTTGTTTTGGTATGGGCATTCTTCAAGAAAAACATTTTACAGTTTTCAACACCGAACTCAGCAAACGGTTTCGTAGAGTTAGGATGGTGTTTTAGGGATTTGTGTGGCTTATATAGATAAGATTTATAATATCTTCTATGTTTTGCCGTTCTTTGACTTAGTTTTTCAGTTGTTGAATTTATATACATATATCTTAAACCATCTTTTCGTTGTGTAGACATTTTATGGCGTAATGTCCAAATGGGAGACTCTCAACATCTGAATGCCAGTAGCTTTTATTGTCGTAGTTGCTTGAAGGATATTTAGTCTGATTAATGCTATATATAGATTTGATGGTTCTTACTTCTGATAATGTTAAAAGCGACTTCTTCTTTACAGTTTCTATTCGATTTTTCTTCATAAGTCTTGTAACTCAACTGATTGCTCACTTTATGCTTGACTACTACTTTACTTTTCTTGTGTTCTTTCTCATCACCATACACTTTATAACAATATGCCTTTGGTTTCAATCTTATAAAGTGAGTAATTACTTTTCCGTTCATTTCATCCTTGAATTTTCCTACTACCTTCTTATTTGTGTTATCATAGTTTGGAGGCTCTTGTGGATAATCACTGAAATCAATGTATTCGTGTATCTCCTTAAAGTCTTCACATATGTCACCAGTCTCAACTTTGATTACAAAACTATCAGTATCAGTATATACCAATTTGATTTTATCATCATATTTTGGTTTCAAAACATCATAATGGAAGGAACACATGTGAATTTTAGAATAGTCTAAAATAGACATACCAATATAGATAGGTTTGTTTAGTTCCACTGTGTGCTTATTTTTTTCAAATCGTTTTTTTTTTGGCGTTTTTTCCCAATCGTTTTTTTGTTGTTTTTTTTTGGAAACGTTTTTTTATTTGTTTTTTTTTTCAAATTCTCGGCTGCGAGCATCCCAGGCTTGCGGTGAAAGCGTTCAACACAGAGAAGACTGCTTAGCAGGTGCCTGCCGCCTTGAGCTCGCCTTGATTCAACTCAGTTTTTTCGGTGGAGTTGATGCCAGTTCCCATCCTGAAGACCATGTCACAACCCTCACTCTCCAAAACTCAAGGTGTCCTTGCCACCCCTTTTGCACCATGCTTCCCATCCACATTCTGCAGGCTTTTTGGCTGAAGAGTTTGACCTCAAGCTGTTGTATGCAAACCACTGCAGCCAATGCTTGCACAAATAATGAAATAAATCCTTCAACATCTTCAACGCCCCGGGGGGACTATTGAGAATCACAGGCATCACATTGACTGACCGAGCCATCCACTCCACCATGGCTCGCAGAAAGACCATGGCTGGCAGAAGGCTGTTCAGCTCTGCAATCCAGGCGATCAAGAGGGAGGCAGCTCGGAATTGTGCTTCGATTTTTGAGAAAGGAAGAGAAGGATTCTGTTTTGTTTTTCTGTCCTTTTGGGCCCCCTGGTGGTGCCCACGTGTCAGAACGTGGTAACTTTTAGCATCATGGAAGCATTTTTGGTGCTGGAATCTCAGGCCCCGGGCAACTCCCACAAGGATTGGACACTCAGTATCTGGGCGACACTGGAGCTGGTACTGCGGTGCTGGCACAGCCTGTCATTTAAAGCAAACTTTGTTTTGTCACCTTGCTTTGCCGATCTTGTCAGCTTCGGACTGTTATGTTGTGCCATGTTGCATACTCATGGTCATGCAGTCGTCATGTTGCGTTCTGAGATTCCATAGTCTGCAAATCAAGGCATGTCCTTATCGATTTCCAGCCATCATGGCTCAGGTGTCCTGAGGCATCGGATTCAATGGGGCTCTTTCCCCCGCCCGTCGATGAAGGCAACGGCTAGATTTTCTGGCGGAGTTGAGGCAAGGTGCATCCTAAGTAGCCTCGAAACAACGGCCCTAGAAGCTGATTGCAGAGGTGATGCGTTTTGAACCGCGGTGCCAACTTCAAACACCAAATTGCCTTGGCCTGCAGTGGGACATTGCTCAAGACCACATCTTCAGGTCCGACATCATCACAGGCGCCTTCCTCCAGTCCTCCAAGGCGCGGTGACGCAACTAGCTCAAATAGGCTCAAATTAAGGCCGCAACATCCGGCAACCAACTGACCCGGGTTTTTATCGTGACAGAGTCTGACCGAGTTTTCAGCTTCAGTTTCTTGAAGAGAAACCCGCTGAATGCATTACAGGGGGAACAAGTTAGATCAAGTTAGCAAAGCCAAACTGAAGGAAAGTTCTCTGATGGCGCCAGATCCCCCAATGACTTTGCTGATTCAGGACGCAAAGTCCGTTCTGGTGGACAAGACCTGGCTCGACCCAGTTCAGGACGCGCTTGAGGCTAGACATGGTCATTAGGGATGCATGCTTTGATCTTTGTACCGTCTCAACCAAGTCAGCACGTTTCAACCGAAGCAGCCAATCATTCCATTGATGGTGCCAACCGAGGATTAGTAGACCCTGGTTTATCAATTAGGGGGGAACCCCTGCAAGTGATGATTGGCTACTGAAATGCAGCCACCCTTGATAAACCAGTTGTTAATCTGGGGTTGGTATCACAGCCTTTGGGTCCTTCACTTGGGCCAAGCCCCAGTTTCCAGGAAGAGCGACCTCAATGGACGGCTCCAACTGCACCAACCACGGCAAAGGTGACTCAGTCTGCAATTTAGCCGGGCCTTTTGCGAAAGATACCTGTTGCAATTTTCCATCCTTCCAGCAGCCAGAAACGGTATAAATTCCAGTCAACTCGCAGCTGCCCTGCAGTGGCAACTTCGGCACTTTGGTTTCGTCGAACCCTTTTCAGGTCTGTGGGCCGTTGGTGCTGCAAGAGATCTTCTTGCCGGATCCTGCTGTTCTCCGGGCTTTTCGCTTTGTCAGGCTTTGTCGCTTGGCCAGCGGCATCGGCGAGTGGTTGCGCATGGCTGTGACATGCTTTGGATGGCTGATGGCAGTCCGTTTGGCGACGGGGCAACCAAACCAGCTCATTACTCAGACTCACAAGCTCAAAAGATTGTTTTAAAGTTCCTGGGGGCAGCGAAGGGCTGAACATCACAAAGTATTTCGCGGCATTGCATGATGCTTTTCTGAGAGGGCCTAAGACTTCTTACAGTTTCAACGTTTTCTGCCATGGCGTAGGGCTTTGCTTGTTGAGCTGGCCTCTTGTTCCAGTGTTCACGCCATCACAGCCGGGGTGGTGAGACAGCGCCCGCATGTGGAACCATGTTTTGCAATCCTGGTTGCAACTGGTGGAGACTGGGGCAGCGCTGAGAGATGTTAACCCTTTGGTGTTGCAGGCATTTCCCCTAACACCCTGCATGTCAGTCAAACCAGCTGCAAACCCCTAGCAGGGGCCCAAGACCTCGCACGGTCTCAGGTTCCTGCGCCGCGTTGACCAGTGAGTGTAGTGAAGCAGCGGCTTTCAGCTGATGTTCTCCTGAGTGTTCTGGTAAGCATTGGTAAATAGTGTCCTAGCCTTGCAGCCGATGCGGACCACAAGTTGTTCGGTTGCTTGGCTGTGTGCTGCTTTCATGTCTTTACACTAGCGACAATGCATTCTGTACCTGGAACTGCTTGCACACACATGCAGCTGCAGTATCACCACCTATGTAGCAGAGGGTTTCTGGATCTATGCAGGATTTGTGTGCCTACAATGGCTAGCCGCTTGCAACATAGAGTGAAAAGGGAACGGTGCAACTCCGAATGATTTATGTGGGACTCCTGACGCATGCTTGACCACATGCGAGCGCAAAGCTACAACACTTTCTCAGCGGCCGGGATTGCTTGCACAGGGCGCCTGCGAAGATGCATGCTGAGCCGGTGCACAGTGGAACCCAGGCAAGGAGGCCACTGGGTTGTTGGCAAACTGGAGCAGACAAGTGAGGGCTTAGACCCGGGAACATGATGCTGAAGCTTTTCGGATTGCCGCCAATGATGTCAATGGACCAAAAGGGTCTCAGAGTGTTCTTTGGATACGGGGCTTGTCATTTCGATCGTCCTATGCTATGTCACAATGCGAATGGGAACCTTTGCAAACCAGACGGTGATCATTATGATTCCTCACTGCTGTGGCTAACCCACTAGGTGGGTGACCTGGAATTTCTGATAGGAACCCGAAAGGATGAGATGGGGCCCATGGGATTCCAACTCCTCGGTGAACCAGTGCGGGCAGCTGAGGTCTGCACAGGTCACTGGTAACTGCATGATGTTAATGCTGCGTGTTTGGCATCATGATTTTTGACATACATTATGCATGATGCAACTGCAGGGTCATGAAACAATGTAGTCGTTTTTTTTTTGTTTTTGTTTAAAAAAACCAGGTTTACAGGAGTTAGCTTGTATAGCAGACAACATAAATTTATGATATGCCTGTGTTTGAATAGCGGTTTATTCACCAGTTTCTGGAAGCGTTCAGGCGTAGTCACTATCTCATCATCACCATGCTTTCTCACATTCCCCATGGTCTTGCCATATACGCTGTTATTCATTAACTTAAACAAATCTTTTTCAAAATCATTTTTGGCATTTTTTCTCTTTTCAGTGTTGAATTCAATGAATGGTTCTAGGAAGTTTGCTTGTTTAAAACTTATTGCCCTCTGGACTTTTCTAAGCCTTAATCCATGCTGCGAATAAAACTTCAATGCTGATATATGTAAAACATATTTCTTTTTTTCCATCACATTTAATACTAACTTATTTGTGTTTTCATCACTGGCATATTTTCCACAATAGTATTTGTGTATATCTTTTTGGACTTGTGAAAACATACTCTCATTGACACACATGATTCCAGGTGCTAGTGGGTAGTCTTTATGTAAATCATGAAGTTCCTTTGGATAATCTAAATCAACTTCCAATATATATCCTATGTCATCATCATCACTATATTTCATTACTCTCTTTTCATCCATTCTACCGTAATACCATTTAAAATCGTCATAAGACAGTTTCTTACACATTGCTAATCCGTAAAGGTTATTAGCATCCAAATAACTTATGTATGATGAAGGTTTGGATTTATCATAATCTTCATTCATGTATTTATTGTTTGCTTCTACCTTCCTAAAGGAGCACTGTGTCATTCCTCCTCTTAATCCATGTTCAATCATCTCATACTTTTTTTTTATGTGTATTTGTTGTAGTCTAACTCCTGTCAATGATAAAAAGGCATTCCAAGAACAGTTAGGTAAAGTGATATAATATGCTGGATCTAGGCCATAGTAGTTTAAGCACATGTCCCTAGAATTTTCAAATACATCGGTTAGTAAATATACATCAGTCATCAAATATAAATCAAAAATATTAATGTTAAAATGTTTCCATACAATATTTGCTCTGGCGTAGCCTTTATGTTTTCTTCATATAATTTACTGTAAAAAGATTCTTTCTTTGGTAGTTTTGTTTCGCTAAATTTATCCCATGAATTTATGTAGTCATAGGGATATACACCCTTATCAGTCAGCAAATTCAAATCAGTTTTAGATTTGATATATGGGTTGGTGCTTGTATATCTGAAACGAGTTTCCCAATCTGTAATCTTTTCATTTCCTTCATATTTGTTTAGTCTAACTAATTTATTTAATGATGCCGTTAAGAAAGCAAAACTGTCTTTAAACTGACAAGCGCCAAATGAAAAGGTTATGAACTTTTCGCTGTTTTGTGCTATTTCATCTATTCTTTTGTTTTGGTTTAGTTCTATGTTTAGTTCATTTGCTTTTGCTATGATTAAGTGAGCGTCATAGTTTTTAAGATTATGAAAGAGGATAGGGATTTTGAAATATCTAAATGAATAATCCAAATTACATTTTACGTGCGCCGCGCCTCTGTATTTGCCAGTGAAGTGGCAATGGTCTTGGGCTTTTGTATCATCAGGTTCAAATTTCTTATTACATATAGAGCAGCGGGTCGCTTGTCTAAATTCTGTCTTTTGTTCGTAAGTTAATTCATCCATTGGTTTATTGACATTCATTTTTTCAAATGTATCTTTCTTAAATTCAGTCAGTTGTTCTACAATTTTTTTCATACAATCCTCACCTCTGTATAGGTATGGTTGGCATGTATTATCAATCCTGCTTACTACATTCAACATATAACCACATGGTTTATGTTCTTGGTAAGTTCCTCGGGGAGCATTGCTTCCAGAGCAACTTAGGGCACCTTCGGTGCCGTAAGTTCCCTTTATTTCAGTATTAGAGTTAGTGGTTAGACATTCAAAGTCACCATAGGTTACAAAAGGACAAGGCAATTTAGTATTATGCTTTTCAAATTCTATATAAGTGTCTTTATCGGGCATCTTTGTTTGTTGTCCTTCTGATGCCATACATCCTTTTTCAAGATGGTTCTTATACGCCTTTTCTGTTGAGAAAGGATTTAAACAATGATGGCAATAATGTTTTTTACTATCATCCTTGTTGCTTTGACAGGTTAATAATCTGCTTTTGTTCCTAACCAAGGCGTAGTGATAATTATTGTCTTCATCATAGACCTTTAACAAATCAATCTCATACTTAGCATTTCTATTTTTGGTGCCTCTGTGTAATATGATTTGATTATCATTTAAGCAGTCCTCAGGTTCAAAAACATTTATTGAAACTATTTTATTGTTCTCTTCAAATCTATCTATGTCCCTGTTACCAGTTGGAAAATTTACACCATCCCAGTTCAAAGTTCAAAATATAATCTTTCAGTTTATTATAGTGGAACATTTCCTCTGGGTGATGTTAGCTTATTTTGCCATAGACTACGGATTGAATACAATATTTGAAGCATTTTTGATGTTTGTTTTTGATGTTGATACATGCCTTGTTTAGTTTAATCCATTCTGGTAATTCTATGTATCTCCCTGCTCTTGTTGGATCATATTTGTCATAATGAATGGTTATTGATAAAATATTTTTAAAGCGTAGATTAGAGGTTGATGCTTCTAAATTTTGTATTTGTAATAAGATTTGTTTAACACTATCTTCTAATGCTTGTCTCAGTTCATCCTCATTACCAATATTGAAGCGTGTTGATGGTAGAGCATATACAAGTTCCTGACTGCCAATTTCATTACCTCCATCATCGTATTCAGGTTTTTCAAAGAGTGCTTCTGTTCTTATATTAAGTTTCATGCTTCTATTCTTTCTTAAAAACTCCAATAGTCTTGGTTTTTGGTGAGCAATCATTTCTAATCCCCTTTCACTTTCAAAGTGTTTATTTTCTAACAGTATTGAATTAGCATATCTTTTAAATGCTGACTGAATATCTCTGACCTTAAATTTGTTTTGTATTGCGTGTTTGGTGGGTAAATTTTTTACTTTTCCTTCACTGAACGCATCTTTTGCCTTTTTTAAAGCATAACTTCTGTATTCATTAGTTCTCTTTACTGTTAATAGTTTCTCTTTACTGTTAATGGTTTCTTTTTTAAGACATTAGATATGGGTTTGTCTTTGTTGTATCTAAATTTCTTGTTGTCTATTACTATTGATTTCAATTCTTTTCTTCCTCTTTTTGGTATTCCTGCTAAATCATTACTCAATAGATAGTCTATAACTTTTTTCATCATATAGCATTATATATTTTATTTAGTTAATTTATCTTTAAGTAGTTTTTTTTAAAAGAATGCCTTATTTTAATCTTTGAATATGTACTTAAAGAATAGTTAAGTATATTAGTAGGATGGATTGTGCGAAGGATTTACCCGTTGATGTGCTGAGTAAAATTGCTTCTTATAAAATTGGAGACCCTAAATATTTGAAAATCAAATATTGCCATATTGAGGCATTAAAGAGAATACAAGCAACTATAAGATTTCAAGACTTGGTCCTAAAATAGCAAGACATTTGAGATCAAGAGAAAAATATGTAATTGAATACCGTATTATGACAGAGGGAGTGCCATTTAGTTGAAAAAGTTTAGAAAACATCATAACAGAAGAAAAAGAAGAATTATTATCTTTATTTTATGAAGAAGTAGAAGATGATTTAAATTTTAGAGTTAAACTTGATATTGAAGTCCAATTAGTGGCGAGAGATTTATTTTATGAATGACTTTCATGAATATGTGGATGAAGATAATGTAGATGAACTATTAGAGAAAGCAGTTGAAGAAATAAAAGCCGACATAGAAGAAGACCAAGATAAAGATAGTATAATAGGAATACAGGCATTTCATTTTAAATTCGTAATTATTGAAGACATTTACTACTAACATATTTCTAATGTATAATATTTATTAGAATTATGGATGATGAAGATAGGATTATTAAAGGGTATGGATTTATATTTATTGTTGTTCTCTGTTTTGATTTTTATATTGTGCTTTGCTTGGTCTGTTTTTTGTTTGTTGTTTGGTTGTTCCGTTTTGGGTATGGAATGGATGAGGTGATGATGTATTGACTGTTGTGATTTTTATAAAACGGATGAGGTAATAGATGGTTAGTAGTTGTGATTTATGAAAATGAATGAGATGATGATATAGGTGGCAGTGATGATTTTGTGAAAAATGAATGGGGTGATTGATGGTAGGTAGTGATGATTTTGCTGTTGTTTGTTGATTGTTCTGTTTTTGGGTTTTATTATTTTGCTGTTATGGTTTTATGGTATTAAGGGGCTCCGCCCCCTGCCGCCGACCCCTGGGCTGAGCCTGCGATCAGCTTCTCCATGGCCCTGAAGCACACACACACACACGCATATATAAAGATAAATATATAGATCTATACATATAATAGATAGATATATATATATGTATGGTTATACACTGCAAAGTTAGGTTTGCGTTGATTATGTATACATGGGTGCAATTCTGCTAAGGGGCTGACATGACAAAGCCAGAGTAGAAACATAATTGTATCAGTGGTTCAATCTTGCTTGGTTGCAGAATCAAGGCTGTCTGGTGCCATGCTTTTGCAGCTTTTGGTTCCCTGCCCAACCTGCGGAACAATCATTTACTCAGAAAAGGTTGATGGCCAAATCAAAAAAAAGCACACAAACAATGCCGGACGCACATGCCGGCGGGAAAGGTGGTACGTGAGGGCACCACTGCACGAATAGCACGGCTAGCTTCCAACGTGCTTGCATCCTTGTGACGCTCGCTTTTGTCTTCTTAAGCCAGCGGTCCACAGTGACAAACGGCACTTCCTGAAGTGACGCGAAAGTAGCTGCAAACCTCGACTTTGCCTGCCGTTCTGCACTGCCCTGCCAGCTTCCAAATTGCTTGCGACCTCTTCGTCTTGCAGCTGGGTTTCGTGCTGCACAGCTCGGGTCCACGGACCCAGGCTGCAAGGACCGTGTCGCAGGCCGCAAACACCATGGCAGTGAAGGACGGATCGGGCCCGCGGCCGGCAGCCCATACTGCAAAACGTTGCTTTCTGAACTGCCTAGAAACTAGCTTCAAACCTTGTTGTCTCCTGGCATCAGCTCGAGTCCAAGGACCCTGTCGCAGGCCGCAAACACCATGGCAGTGAAGGACGGATCGGGCCCGCGGCCGGCAGCCCATACTGCCAAACGTTGCTTTCTGAACTGCCTAGAAACTATAGCTTCAAACCTTGTTGTTTCCTGGCGTCAGCTCGGGTCCAAGGACCCTGTCGCAGACCTCAAACACCATGGCAGTGAAGGACGGATCGGGCCCGCGGCCGGCAGCCCATACTGCCAAACGTTGCTTTCTGAACTGCCTAGAAACTATAGCTTCAAACCTTGCTTTTTCCTGCCGTCAGCTCGGGTCCAAGGACCCTGTCGCAGGCCTGAAACACCATGGCAATGAAGGACGGATCGGGCCCGCGGCCGGCAGCCCATACTGCCAAACGTTGCTTTCTGAACTGCCTAGAAACTATAGCTTCAAACCTTGCTGTTTCCTGGCGTCAGCTCGGGTCCAAGACCCTGTCGCAGGCCTCAAACACCATGGCAGTGAAGGACGGATCGGGCCCGCGGCCGGCAGCCCATACTGCCAAACGTTGCTTTCTGAACTGCCTAGAAACTATAGCTTCAAACCTTGCTTTTTCCTGCCGTCAGCTCGGGTCCAAGGACCCTGTCGCAGGCTTCAAACACCATGGCAGTGAAGGACGGATCGGGCCCGCGGCCGGCAGCCCATACTGCCAAACGTTGCTTTCTGAACTGCCTAGAAACTAGCTTCAAACCTTGCTGTTTCCTGCCGTCAGCTCGAGTCCAAGGACCCTGTTGCAGGCCTCAAACACCATGGCAGTGAAGGACGGATCGGGCCCGCGGCCGGCAGCCCATACTGCCAAACGTTGCTTTCTGAACTGCCTAGAAACTAGCTTCAAACCTTGCTGTTTCCTGCCGTCAGCTCGAATCCAAGGACCCTGTCGCAGGCCTCAAACACCATGGCAGTGAAGGACGGATCGGGCCTGCGGGCCACGGCCGTGAGTGCCTAACGTTGCTTTCTGAACTGCCTAGAAACTAGCTTCAAACTTTGCTGTTTCCTGCCGTCAGCTCGAGTCCAAGGACCCTGTCGCAGGCCTCAAACACCATGGCAGTGAAGGACGGATCGGGCCTGCGGGCCACGGCCGTGAGTGCCTAACGTTGCTTTCTGGCTTCAAACCTTGCTGTTTCCTGCCGTCAGCTCGAGTCCAAGGACCCTGTCGCAGGCCTCAAACACCATGGCAGTGAAGGACGGATCGGGCCTGCGGGCCACGGCCGTGAGTGCCTAACGTTGCTTTCTGAACTGCCTCGAAACTAGCTTCAAACCTTGCTGTTTCCTGCCGTCAGCTCGAGTCCAAGGACCCTGTCGCAGGGAAGGACGGATCGGGCCTGCGGGCCACGGCCGTGAGTGCCTAACGTCCCTGTCGCAGGCCTCAAACACCATGGCAGTGAAGGACGGATCGGGCCCGCGGCCGGCAGCCCATACTGCCAAACGTTGCTTTCTGAACTGCCTAGAAACTAGCTTCAAACCTTGCTGTTTCCTGCCGTCAGCTCGAGTCCAAGGACCCTGTCGCAGGCCTCAAACACCATGGGAGTGAAGGACGGATCGGGCCTGCGGGCCACGTCCGTGAGTGCCTAACGTTGCTTTCTGAACTGCCTAGAAACTAGCTTCAAACTTTGCTGTTTCCTGCCGTCAGCTCGAGTCCAAGGACCCTGTCGCAGGCCTCAAACACCATGGCAGTGAAGGACGGATCGGGCCTGCGGGCCACGGCCGTGAGTGCCTAACGTTGCTTTCTGAACTGCCTAGAAACTAGCTTCAAACGTTGCTGTTTCCTGCCGTCAGCTCGAGTCCAAGGACCCTGTCGCAGGCCTCAAACACCATGGCAGTGAAGGACGGATCGGGCCTGCGGGCCACGGCCGTGAGTGCCTAACGTTGCTTTCTGAACAACTGCCTAGAACGAGCTTCAAAACCTTGCTGGGTCCTCCTGCCGTCAGCTCGAGTCCAAGGCCCCTGTCGCAGGCCTCAAACACCATGGCAGTGAAGGACGGATCGGGCCTGCGGGCCACGGCCGTGAGTGCCTAACGTTGCTTTCTGAACTGCCTCGAAACTAGCTTCAAACCTTGCTGTTTCCTGCCGTCAGCTCGAGTCCAAGGACCCTGTCGCAGGCCTCAAACACCATGGCAGTGAAGGACGGATCGGGCCTGCGGGCCACGTCCGTGAGTGCCTAACGTTGCTTTCTGGCTTCAAACTTTGCTGTTTCCTGCCGTCAGCTCGAGTCCAAGGACCCTGTCGCAGGCCTCAAGCACCATGGCAGTGAAGGACGGATCGGGCCTGCAGGCCACGGCCGTGAGTGCCTAACGTTGCTTTCTGAACTGCCTAGAAACTAGCTTCAAACCTTACTGTTTCCTGCCGTCAGCTCGAGTCCAAGGACCCTGTCGCAGGCCTCAAACACCATGGCAGTGAAGGACGGATCGGGCCTGCGGGCCACGGCCGTGAGGGCCTAACGTTGCTTTCTGAACTGCCTAGAAACTAGCTTCAAACCTTGCTGTTTCCTGCCGTCAGCTCGAGTCCAAGGACCCTGTCGCAGGCCTCAAACACCATGGCAGTGAAGGACGGATCGGGCCCGCGGCCGGCAGCCCATACTGCCAAACGTTGCTTTCTGAACTGCCTAGAAACTATAGCTTCAAACCTTGCTTTTTCCTGCCGTCAGCTCGGGTCCAAGGACCCTGTCGCAGGCCTCAAACACCATGGCAATGAAGGACGGATCGGGCCCGCGGCCGGCAGCCCATACTGCCAAACGTTGCTTTCTGAACTGCCTAGAAACTAGCTTCAAACCTTGCTGTTTCCTGCCGTCAGCTCGGGTCCAAGGACCCTGTCGCAGGCCTCAAACACCATGGCAGTGAAGGACGGATCGGGCATGGGGACAAGGCCGTGAGTGGAATAACGTGCTTTCTGAAATGCCTAGAAACTAGCTTCAAACTTTGATGTTTCCTCGTTCCAGCTGAGTCCAGGACCCTGTCGCAGGCTTCTCAAACACACATGGCAGTGAAGACGGATCGGGCCTGCGGGGCCACGGCCGGAGTGCCAAACGTTGCTTGCTGAACTGCCTAGAAACTAGCTTCAAACCTTGCTGTTTCCTGCCGTCAGCTCGAGTCCAAGGACCCTGTCGCAGGCCTCAAACACCATGGCAGTGAAGGACGGATCGGGCCTGCGGGCCACGGCCGTGAGTGCCTAACGTTGCTTTCTGAACTGCCTCGAAACTAGCTTCAAACCTTGCTGTTTCCTGCCGTCAGCTCGAGTCCAAGGACCCTGTCGCAGGCCTCAAACACCATGGCAGTGAAGGACGGATCGGGCCCGCGGCCGGCAGCCCATACTGCCAAACGTCCAAGGACCCTGTCGCAGGCCTCAAACACCATGGCAGTGAAGGACGGATCGGGCGTGCGGGCCACGGCTGTGAGTGCCTAACGTTTCTTTCTGAACTGCAGCTCCAAACCTTGACTTTTCCTGCGTTTCTGCATTGCCAACTGCTACCCTGCTCGTGTCCTCCTGGGGCCGGCTTTCGTTCTGCACCGCTTCGGTCCGAGCTGGAGTCCAAGGACCGTGTCGCAGGGCTAAAACACCATGGCCGTGAAGGACGGATTGGGCCCGCGGCCCCTATCCCAGACTGCCAAACGTCACTTTCTGAACCGACTAGAAACTAGCTCCAAACCTTGACTTTTCCTGCGCTTCTACACTGCCAACTGCCACCCTGCTCGTGTCCTCCTGGAGCCGGCTTTCGTTCTGCTCAAACTCTTAGCCCCTTCTGGCATCTTGTTATAGTAAGGCCTCCTCTGACGCGCTCCCCCTGCTGACGGCAGGGGTCGGCGGATTATGCTTCATTGGATATGACTGGTTCTGTCAATGCAGCATCCCCCAAGACTTTGCGGTTGAAACTTGCCTACACCAGGACCTTTCTGAATCGACCTCACAAACGTACGACAAACATCATACTGTACAGATCTGTACATCCTTTTTTTCATTCTTTGAGCTGGAGAATCTTGCTCCCAGGCTGAAACTCATCGTCGTGGCATCACCTTGCAGCAGCTCAAGGCGGCTGAAGGGCATGCAGCTTGCTATAAGTGGCTCCAATGGAATTGGTTGGATTCAAAGGATTTGAACATATCCCTCCAATTCCCTCCATCAATTCACAGGTTTGCCAAACACATGATTCAGGATCAGGACAAGCAAAATAACTCTTATCATCTTATCATTCTCAGTGCATTGCGTGATCCCATGTATATAAGTCGCCTGTATGTATATCACAACCTGCATTGGAATCATTGGACACATGGACACACATACTTCAGGACCGAGATCTTAGAGTATTTTGAGTCTCTCCAAGAATGACCGATTGTCCCAGATGAAGGAGGATGCGGTGCATGGCAGTGCACCGTATTGTCCTTTAATGATCTT
This sequence comes from Cladocopium goreaui, assembly GCA_947184155.2. Taxonomy (NCBI): domain Eukaryota; class Dinophyceae; order Suessiales; family Symbiodiniaceae; genus Cladocopium; species Cladocopium goreaui. The sequence goes on from CAMXCT020001849.1 coordinate 14,493, forward strand.
TAATGCTATGCAGTCTGCTCTGCATCTCCCACTTTGGATCTTTGCTCATGCCCCATTGGGATCTTCCCAGCGCGGGCTGGCCACCAATCAAATGGACAAACAAGTTCAGACCAAGGGAGAACCGCACGCTTGACAGAAGTGTTGAACAGGTTGGATCGGAAACTCAAATGCTATTGGCATCTTACAAATCTTACAAAATCTTACAAGCAGAAATCCTTTGACATGACATGACTCACATTCATCCTCTTGGAAGTGTGGCAGCAGTCCGCACTTCGCAGATCTTCGCATTGTTGAGGCCATGGGGCAAGGACACTCTTCCGATTTACATCCTTTGAACATTTTGTCCTTTTGCGATTGGCCACACCGGGGTATTTGTACCCAGCTGAGCCCAGCGCTGCGATCCTCACTGCAACTGGAGGATGGACAAGGCCACTTGGTTTTTGGGTTTTAACACCTTGATCTGGAGATATCCTAAATCCTAAGATATCTAGAGGCTTGGGAAATTTACAGTGACCAAGTCAAAATTGCAAGCATTACAGAAAAGAAGCTTTGGGGTGAATTTAAGAGTTCGACAGCAGACCAGATACAGTAGTCTGGACAGGTTTGGACGCCTGTTCTGAGGCTACTGGCATTTCCTTTGCGAGCGACTTGCTGAAGAACATGACATCTACTTTCCTCGTGATGGTACGGACCCTGTCAAGAAGTGCCCTGTAGCGAGAGACTGGCGAGAGCTATTTTTGGAGCTCTATGCCATCAAGGCCTTGTGGGAGCGCATCAGATGCACACATTCTATACTCGTATCATCTCGTATCATCTCGTATCATCTGGTACTGTATCACATTATCACATTCTCTCAATGCACACCTCGCATTTTTATACAATCCCCAAGAGGTTGCCACGAGTATTTACTCTTGTGTCAAGCCCCTCTACAACAGTTTGACATGCTCTAAGGAGGATGGGGCAGGACTCTCAAACGGATTTCTTTTGGAAGAGGCAACATGGCATGGCCATGCATGGCCCACATCTGCTTTTCCTCCAATTCCAGGAGGCTTCCAAAAGAGCAAATGGTGAGAACCGTGAGGACTGCTGTGTGCAGTGAATGAAACTTCGCTAGTTCCGCCAAGGCCAAGGTTTTTTAGGCTCCAGTTCACACTGACCCTTGCTGCTTTCAGTACACAAGTAGTCATTTGTTGTTGCTCTCAGGAACATATCAACATCATGAAACTTTGAATTTCAGAGTGCCACAAAGTGATGCAGTGATGCAGCAGTAACGCACACGCACCATTGAACACGAGACTGAAGGACTTCAAGATTGGGGTTGCTGCACGATTTCGTCCCTCCATGAACATCAGCAACCTGGTGAATGATGAGGATGGGGTGGTTTTGCCACTACATCAGAAGGTTCAGCTCGTCCGAAAACAACTTGGCTGTACGTCGAAGGAGGCAGTGAGCCTCATAATGAGGAAACAGCAACGCTTGAAGACCGGAAAGGACACCTTGGAGAGTGCGGGTGACTCAATCTTCCAACCATGTCTGTCACCTGGATATGCCAACAAAGAAAACCTGGAGTCCAACAATGCCCTCATCGAGCCCATCGAGAAGAATGTTGAGCTTCGGCTTTACGGCAATTCAGCCAGATAGCATAAACGGGAAAAGTGCCTAACGTTGCTGCTGAAGCCTTAGAAAATGAGGTTTCTCTGCTTTTTCCGCACTTCTTGCCACCTTCTAGAAAGGCTTGTAAACGGGAAGAGTGCCTAACGTTGCTTCTGAAACCTTAGAAAATGATGTTTCTCTGCTTTTTCCGCATTTCCTGCCACGTTGCTTCTGAAACCCTAAGGAGTAGTATCAGTATAAATAGTATATTAGTACTAGTATTAGTACTAATGCTGGTACTACCAGTAGTACTAGTAGTAATATCGCACCTTTTGCATGCTCTTTCCGATGTTCTTGAAACCCTCTCAAACCCTAAGACTAAGGAGTAGTATAGTATAGTTAGTAGTAGCAGTATAGTTACAGTAGATGTAGTAGATGTAGTAGTAGTAGTAGTAGTAGTTGTTGTTGTTGTTGTTGAAACAGAAACAGAAACCTGTAATCCTTGACGCGCTCCCCTTTGCATTAGCCGTGGTAGGCGGATATACACTGACTTTGCATGCCTAGACTAGATTTGCTCAGGAGATGGACGACGTCGCCATTGACGTACGTTGTTCCATTCTCTCAGTCCAGGAAGAGAAGGCATCAGTTGCTCAGCAAAGTTCGGATATGAAGGCTGACATCTTAAAAGCAAACTGTTGGCCTTTGGACTTTCTTCAGTCTGAACTCGAAGTCACGAAGTCCAGACCCTTGGCCTCTCTAGACTCCATCCAGTAGGTCACTCGTAGCAGACTGACAGCCGTCGCCCGAGATATCCCGAGGTTCTCGCAGTGACGAAGAACAGCGGCCTTCACGACTTTGCCTTTGACCGCGTCTTTGGGGAGCGCAGCAGTCAGCCACAAGTCTACGAAGCAGCGGCGCGGCGCCTGGTGATGGAGTTCTTGAATGGAACCAGTGCCAGCATCATTTGTTGCTTGATCCCAAGTTCCAAAAATCCAATTCACATTTTGCAGCTCTGGGATTTGAGTAAGAGAAATCCATTCTGCTCTGCAGTTTCGACAGTCTACGTTCAAGGAATGATGGTCTCTCCTGCCAAATGGCCAATGCAAAAAAACTAACTAGGATAACTAGGGCAGTGACATGCAGTGACACATTTCCTTGGACCTCTGAAATGGCTTCATGGATCTTCATGGCATGTAGATACATGTGGACCATGCTTTTCATAGGAAGCAACAGCACGATGCTCAGGCTACGGTCAGACAGCCAGTGGCAAAACGCACACTATGTTTGGACCTCCAACCACTGGCCAACTGACAGTCGCCGACCACCAAATGCAAGGTCTTGTTCCAAGGACAGACGTTGCAGCTGCCAGATGCTGCTAGCATGTCCTCAGTTGACTTAAGTTGACTTGGAAGTCTGCAAAACAACTCTACATGCTTCGAGTTCACTCATCCTTCCTGTGCAACACGACAACTAAAAACAGCAACGAGTCCAAGGACACAAACATTTATACAATTTCTTCATATTTCTTCCACAAATCATAAATCTTCGTACATCCATAATTTTCCAATGCAGGACCTGTGCAGAGGTCTTGCAGGCAGTTGACCACTGGCGCTCACGCGGGCTTGAAGTTCGGCTGAGTGCCAGCTATGTGGAACTTTTCGGAAGTGAGGCACTGAGGGTCTTCGCGCCAACCGTCTCGCTGTTCTAACCCATGTCAATCACAAAAATGAACTTCTGACAGGGAGTTCTTTGAAAGGAAACACTTTTACTCGCTTTTAGAATGTTCTGATGTGTTCGGACCCTTTGCGCTTTCTTCTTTGGTGCTAGTGTAGGGATGTGTAGGGTGGGTCCAGAGAGGTCCCAGGGTTGCTTTTAAGCCACGAGCCAACAGCTAACGGCTAACGTGCACTCGTGTGCACTTGTATGCACTTGTGGCATCTGCAATGAAAGTATCCATTTGCATTCATTTGCCCTGAGCTTTGGATGGGGGCTGTGGAGTTCTCTCCTTTGTTGGTTTATCGGTGCATTGTGCATTGGCAGGTTTCTGATCTTCTTCGGGAGGGCCGAGTGGTGGGCCAACATCGTGAAGGGCGCTACTCTGCAGTGCGTGCGACCGATCGAGTCGGCCATCGCTATGTCTTGGACGGGCAGCTGGGCCTTTTTGCAGTGGGTTGGAAGAGGAAACTTGAGGAAACGTTCTATAATCTGTATTGTATAAAAATCTATAATAATTATATATATATATATAGTAGAGTGTGATTATATTATGTATCAACTGTATGAACCGCTTCTTAGTATCGGTGTGGTCTCAGATCGGTGGATGAAGGTTCGCAATCGCGCTCCTGAGTGCGAATTGATCTATTTTTCAAAGAAGCAATGCCTCTTCCAGCAGGTTTATGTTTGCATGAATTCTCATCCTGCGAAACATCACAGAGGCTTCCTGCTTCCTTTTTGCTACTGTAGACGTTACTGCCCTAACCTCAGGCACACTGAGTGGCACATTCAGTCACTGGAGGACGGGTCAAGTCCTGATGAGTCGGGTCTTTGGAAGTTTCAGCACTGGAATTTTCTTAACATGAATTGCACTAGTGCAAACCCCAACTGATGAGGTACGCTGCCTTTGTGTTTCTCATAGTCTGCCAGGAACAAGAACAAGAACAAGAACAAGAACAACAACAACAACAACAACGACAACAACAACAACGACAACGTTTTCTGTAGCTGCTTGCTGAATGGAAGCCATGTTTGTATGTGCTCATCACATGGGACCACAACACGCAACAGGAGATACAGTATGATACAGTAACATCCTGCTGTTGCCGACTGAACTTATTAGATTTGTACCAAGACTGACACTCCATGACTCCATCCATATCACACCACAATTCAGGAGTTGCAAGAGCTGCTGGAGCACGGCGATGCTGCGAAGCGCCGTGCTGCCACTGCCATGAATGAGCGCTCCACACGTGCACACACGGTCTTTGTTCTGTCCTTGCAGGCCCGAAGAGGGCGGTTTGAGGCATGGGCATGGTCTAGCTGAGGCCGTGTGTTGGAATGAGAGGAGGGTCCCTTATTTGCTGGTGAATGTGGCATTCATCGAAAAGGCATTTTCCATGAGAACCCGTACAAAAGAATGCAATCTTCTGTTTCAAGTCAGAATGCCTTTAAGCACATGACACAGCCCACACTTCTGGTGATTCACGCAGGTGAGGAAGGACATGGATTCCGCCGATGCAACAATTCGGCAAAGTCGTTTTTATTTTGCAGATCTTGGCGGTTCTGAACAGCTTTCGAAGAGCAAAGTGGATGCTGCAACGAAAGCTCCAGTACTGGTGCCTCGGTGAAAGCATAGCATTAGCGTGCATCACTTGCTTTGAGTCTAAAATACTATTAAAAATTAAAACCTTATGCTATTTGTGCTTGCCTCTTTTACTTCTCTTACTTCTTCCCAAGCTGGACACTATCTTGCTGTGAGGGTCAGCGTTTGTGAAGTGATAGCTGAGCTGTGGGAAGGTCATGAACCATGACAAACAATGACAAACAAAGTTATTTTGCGCTCTCTTGAGCAATTTATTCAGGTTGTTGGAGGTGAAGAACAAAGCCGTTTGACCTGGCAGGAGCTCAGATGGTTTGGGGTATTTTGACATATTTTGACATGATTGGATATATTTTGACATAATGTTTGGGTTCTATTTTTGACACCTCTCTTGTTTTTTTGTTGTTTGATTGCTTTTGATCATCGAGCGATGAGTTTGTGGGTCGCAGGAGTACAATCTCCATCGGCAGAGGGTTTATGAGACCCTAAACATCAACAAGGGTCTCTTCTCGCTGAAGCGTGTCATTGAGGCTTTGCATCAAAGGTGTCGGATGGCCCAAGAAGGTGTACCTACCCATGCCTTGCCATATGTGCCATACCAAGATTCGAAGCTGACGATGCTTTTGCAAGAAGCTTTGGGAGGTTCGGCTCGAACTTTGATCATCACCACTGTGACCATGGATCCATCACACGCAGAGGAGTCTTTACAAACCTTGCGCTTTGCTGAGACCTGTGCTCAAGTGCAGAAACGGCGAGAAGCTGACCAGGCAGCATCAATTACACTTGCCTTGGACAAGATCGAGCAAGAGATCCAGGCGTTGCAAGCAGATATTGCCCAGAAGGAGCGATGGGAAACTCGATTTCTACGACGTCAGGATCGAGACACCGTGGCAGGTGCTTTTGGTGAAGGAATGATGGTGGAACGTACCGAAGTCGTACCAACCAGCGTCCTGGTTGGAGCTGAGGCTGAACGTGAGCAGCTGGAAGCTCTCTTGGAACGCCAAGCTGAGTTGAAAGGTCTTTGCAGCATGGTGGACTTTGGAAAGGACTACCGCAGTATGCGGCTTCAAGACACCAAAGGAGCCACTGATGGTGGCAGAGGGGAGGATTTCCGTGCCGGTCATTTCAGTGCTCGAACCAAGGCCAAAGACTTTGAAGATGAGGCAGTTTTGGCGGATGCCCTGCGTTTCTTGTTCCGCAGCTGTAAAGACGCAGAACGGGTTTTTGGTGAATTGAAGGCTCGGACAAGGCTGCAGAGAAATGAGATCCCGGAAGGTTATCACAAGGCGGCGCGCGCCATGCGTGAACATTGGGAGGATCAAGTGGAAAAGGGACAAGAGCACAGGAGCTTCGGAAAGGCTATGCTAGATCGTTGTACAGCATGGAGAGGCGCATTCAAACAGGACACGTCCAGTAGAGATGCAGCGCTCTCCAAACTGGTCCAAGAGTGTGGCCTCGCGTGAGACATTTGACATGACTGATCGGCTCTACTCATGAGGCAGTTGCGGACACAATCCACGAAGCAGTCTATGTGCAGTTTAGATTTGCTTATTCATCTTATTCTCCAAGGCTTTCCAGGGGAGTGCCGGAGTCATCCGAAGTCATCCGAAGTCATCCGAAGTCATCAAGCCTTCGTCCATATTTTACAAGGCACGGTGCTCCCGGTGCTCCCTAGGCCCTAGGCCATACGTCCGCTGGATTTCAACCTTGATGCCATAGATTGTTCATAGCTTGCAGGACTGCTCTCGCCAAGAATTATGGAATGCGCCTTGCAAAAATGAAAGTTTCGTTTGCGACTCTGCGACGCAAAGTGAAGATCCCACTTCAGTCTTTTCCGATCTTTTCCGGTTGACATTCGGTTTTCTTTTTTGCGGCATGGTTCCGTGTGTGAGGCTCTTTCAGAATTGGTGCAGCAGGTTCTGGAGTCCATCAAGGTGCCGCTTGGATGCTGCAGGTGACCAGGTGTAGTTGTAGTCCTTTGCTTCTACTGACCTGTCGTTTCTGGAAGCGTGTTACTAGATTATATGATACATTATATTTACATTATTCATTATATTAGTGTGATTTAGTATGATTTAGTATGATTCATTTTATTCAGTTACTCCGGTCACATTGCGGAAACATGTCAATCATTTCAGCTTATGCCTGTCACTTGGCCAAAGCAACGTTGATAAAGCATGACATGGCCATACAACTACTGAGTGCCATGCTGATACATTGCTTTTGATCTCAGAATCAGGAGATGTTGGGGACGAAACGGAACAGACGATTCATGGAACAACATTTTGAAGGTGGAAGACCCAAATCCTTCCACAGATTTGGGGATCATTACTCATGACAGTCTGGAACCCTAGCGATGCTGAGCGAGTGACCTGAATATATTTGGAGACTTCAGATGTGTTGTTGAGCACTGTGCCAATAGTGAGACTTGGACTGGACCCCTTCACCCAAGATTGCAACCTCTACCATCTGAATGAGCTCTTTGTTCTTCGCCTGACTGCGAAAGAGGTGCTGGTGCTGCTCAGGAACACATGTACGGAATTGTTTTTCATGCCAAGAGAATCGGGTTTGATCAGATTTAAATTCAAACAGTGTTCGTTCCAAAGTGTGGCTATTTTCCCAATGATCTGGGAAGTTCTGCATGGAAGAGCCTATTGCCATGATTCTGGATTCCTGGAAGAACAATGAAGAACACCCCTGCGCATATCCCATTCAAATTTACGGACTCATACAATACTCGACTTGCTGTGCAAACTGTTTTTGTACCAGCTTTCTGCTATGTGTTTGCCATTGTTTTCCTATGTTTTCCTTATTTTTTCTGACTCTCAACATCCTTCAACTTTCAACACTTCCAACGCGACGCGGTAATCTTGTAGCAGGTTTGCAGCTTTGTCGAGTTGGTAATGGATGCGCCACAGGCAGCAGAACGGACACATTGTTGAGGGGTTGACACAGCCACCCAGAAGCAAGATAAAGCTGAAATTGCCCAGACGGCAACGGCAGGGAGCAAAACTGTGGTGTGTAGAGGTCTGGATTTGACTTCTATTGGATTGGAATTCCATTATAAATATATCGTTCCACGTTTGACATGATTGCTCTTCATCGGCTGCAAGCAAGAACACCAACACAATTTTATGAGTGAAGCCTCAAACATTTTCAGCAATTGGGACCGCTTGAAGATTTTTTGCCAGGACCCTGTTTGGTTTGTCTCTCACTGGTGGGGCACTCCATGGCGTGACAGCCGACATCTTGGCTTGTGCACTCTTCATTGCGTGATTTATTCAGTTTATCATTTGTATCCGATTGTATCCATTCTGAAAATGGTTTGTCCAGTCGCTGCTTCTATTCCTGCAAGCGCAATTCAATGGCTGAGTTCATTTGCAAAGTACAGACTTGAGTACAGATAGTACAGTGTGAGATTGGAATTTGGTCAAGATACCGGGTTCATCACTTGTCAGCCTCTCCTGATTTATCCTGATTTACTTGATCTGAGCAGCAAGCCACCCATATCTGCTGAATCCATGTGAATCCCAAGAACCATCTTTAAGGCCTTACAATGTTGAGCTTTCACTCTCAAGCAACTCGGTGATCCAGAGTGCTCGTGTGCTCATCATGTAACATCATGTAACCATCATGTAATAAAGTACCCGTATGTACCCGTTGTCAAATTAGATGAGGCTTTGGGACTTGGTATATTTGCGTCTTCCAAATTTCTCACACTCGTATACCAGACACGTTTTCAGTTTCACGCAAGTGATGTGTCTCTTATTCTGTCAGCCAGTTCAAACAAGCCATCCTTTGGCACTCGTATACTTTCTCCTGCAGAGGTTCATGGGCTTTCAGAAGCCAGTCCCTACTGGATTTGCACCTTCGCAAACAACCAGCACAATTTGGAGGACATTAAACAGTTTGAGCATGTTTGAGCATGTTTGAGCTCATGTTTGCATCAATTTGAGCATGTTCCGCATCACTTCACTTTCGCCCATGCTGCTCATGTTTCAAGTGCCCTGTGGCACCGGAGCTCGGGACGCTAGGAGCTCAACACCTCGGACCTGTTGGACACTCCCTTCGTCCGCGCCATCATGAGCTCCAGCTGCATGGGCACTGTGATGCTGATGAGTCGCCACCTCATTGTCGAACGTATCAAGTTTTGCCGTGTTTCCAAGTCGCAAGACACATAGTTACAATATGTTACAATATGTTACAATATGTTACAATATGTTACAATATGTTACAATATGTTACAATATGTTACAATGAACCTCTAGTTTTGCCATAGATATGAACTTACCATCCGCGAATTCCAATATCGTGCAATACACTACTATAGAATACTATACCATAGATATATAAGTCCAGAGAAGGGCTTGGGTTCAGTCTTCAGCTCTGAAGTCACCATATCTGATACATTTGCCAATCGAACATGCAGCTGAGATGAAGATGCGGAGCCTTTCCGAAGAACATGGTGTACGTGAAAGCCTTGGGAATGCGCGTGCAGATGTGGAAGGAGTTGCGTCAGTACTTTCATTGGTTTGAATCTATGGCTTCACTTCCAGCGCGTTTTTCGCATCCTGTGCCATTCCTGTGCCTCGGAATATCGTCCAAGGTTGGAGAATTTCATCAGCACTCAACATGTGAAGAAGAAGCCGGCAGCCAAGCAGTTCTGACCTGCTCAGTGCTGAAACTTGCAATGAATTCTCCAAAATCTCACATGTCAAGGACACGAGACGACCATTCTCGCAAGGTATAGAAGAGTTGTGACATGTGGGCAGAAGAAAAATGACCCACTTCACTTCCCCCAAGTTTGCAGGACCATCAACCCAGAGGTGGTTTGTTAGTCAGACCCTCCAGCAGATCAGGGGGTACTTGACTGCAAAAATCTGCAGTGACTTGCCAACGATTTTCATCTACTTTATCGTTAACATATAATATAAAAATATATTATATATTATATAATATCTAATAATCTAATAATCTAATATATATATATAATAATAATATGTGGAATTAATTGAAATGAATATATTACAATCCCATTTGAGCCTTAGTGTATTTCTGGCGTGCAAGGTCTAGGCCTCACCTCTTCGAGGTGGCTGCTGTGGTGTTCTGAGCTTAGACCCACTTCGACAGCAAGATGCCGTTGAAACTCACGCAGGATACAATATGTTCAATATGTTGTTGATACATGTATATATTATATATATATATATTTATAACTTTATGTACATACATATATTAACAACATGTTGATAATATGTTGTCGATTTTTCTATTTTATACATATATTATTATATATTATTTATGTATCGTATCAATATGTTTCTTTAATTTGATATATGGTATTCACTGTTCATGACTTTTTACACCAGGCAAGAAGGCCGGCAAAAGATCACTGTTGGAGAGGAGCAAGTGAGGGTCAAAAACTCGGTGAAGAGTCGATTCTGATGCTTGTGTTTCTGCAGCTGTGCTTTTATGTCATTCTTAGTGGCCCAAGGGCTGAGCCAAAATTGCGTTGCTTCGAGGTTCCCAGATGTCCGGCTTTGCTTCAGCAAGGAAGGGCACATTCAGAGCTGGGTATCGTTTCCAGTAGGCATGTGCCACACTGCCAACTTTTCAGTGTCGCAGGAGACGCGGATGGAGGATTCGTTGACAAGGCAGGTAGAAGGTTTTTCATGTTTTGCACTGCTCTCTTACTGCAAATTCAAGCAGGCTTTGCCATGGATTACTTAACTACTGGCGGTGCTTTGTTCTTTTCATCACTAAAACGATCCGCTTCCAATTCTTCCAAAAATACCAGTAGGGTGCTATGCTGCCAATGCAAATCCAGGGCATATCCTGTGAGGTGTTGATATTTGGATTCGTAAGTTGCTAGTTGAATGCGATTGACACTGGTGTATAGTTCGTATTTGCAAAACAGCCGTTCTTCAGACGCGTCTAGCAAAATGCAGGCCGGCTTTGAGGGTGCGTGGTTTCCAAACGAGGTTGCGTGCCAGATTCCTCAGATTTAACTGCCCTGAAGAGACAATGTAAGGACTGTGCGTTTCAGTGGCATTGCATGAGAAAGTATCGAGTGCCCCTGTGCAGCACCCCTGAAATATTTCAAGTAGTTCCAACATGTTCCATACTCGATTCTTTAGACAACTTGCAACGCGCACGTTGTCAGCAACGCACATTTGGATACCGATACCGAGGCAGTGGAGTCAAAGTGGACATTGCCACTGCAGCTGCCTCCAATGAGGACTGCTCTACATATCTCTACCTATCTCTACATATCTCTACCTTCCCATGTGTGTTTTATGATGTATTATTATTATTGTAGTTGTGGTAGTGACGATGCTGCTGCCGTGGTGATTCTGTTGGGAGTTGTCGTGGCGGCTACGTCGAGATACAGATATTCTTATATGCTTGCACTTGTAGAATCACAATGTAGTTTTGTGCACGAGTATGAAGCTGCGAAGCCCGTCAGATGCCCGTTTTACTATTGAATAGGACGACAAACGCAACATTTTGCGCCTGGTCCCCAGATTAGCTCGACCATGATACCCAAAGACACAGTCTGGGAACACCACATCATACATATGACAGTCATTTGCAGCAATTGTGCACTTGCAATATTACTTGTTGATGTGAGCAGAAGAGACTCTCTCCAAACAATCTGATAGCCAGTTCAGTCCCTGTCTTGAAAGACCTGGTGCTTGCGCAGCAGCACTTGTTGCATGCAATCAGTCGTGACTTTTTAGACAGTGAGAGGTCTCATCATTGGAGAAACCGACTGCCGGAAAATGCCGCAGCCCCCTGTTGGGTGCCCTAGCTGGGTAAAACAGAATGGCACTTGAACGGGGGACATCGTTTGCACCCAGTAAATGATGGTAACATCTGGTAAGTGTGTAACTTTCTACCCTGGCCCTGGTAGCAATGAGCTGTCTTTGGTTGATTGATTCGATTGAATCACACCTTCACCGCTGGCTGCAGGAATTCCATGAGAAGTATGACGAGGTCAATGGTCGGAGACCCAGACCGTGACGTAGATCTCGCAGGTCTATACTCATACTAAACAATTCCAAACAGACGTCTTCCGACTGCTGTGATTCACCAATCTTCTGAAGGGTTGGCAGATGTTGGCAGATTTGATCAGATAAATTAGATTGGATGGAAATCCTTAAATCAGAAGGGGTGCTCTCCATAGATTTGTTGGACTTGGTCTAGGTGGATAATTTGGATAGGCCTGGCGTTCTCCAACCGGGTCGGGACGTTTCTTTTTCGGAGCGCCGCTCCAGTTGCCATCCACCGGGTCTTTGCACCCATGGCATTGCACGATGCTGCGCAGGCGGGGGCTCAACCTTGGACTATCCCTGGACTTGGATTGTTCCGAATGGCTGTAGTTGACAAATGTTGACAACAGCAAAGCAAAATCTGTTTAATTCTGCTCGTATTTATATTATATATATAATATATGTATAATATTTATCTGGTGCTTTCCAAATGGGATTGTTACAGGCTTCAAATTAAGGAGGACCGGCTAAAACTGCCACAATCATAGGAACCACAACAATTGTATGGAGTTCGAGAGACCACAGTTGAATTGGAAGGTGAGAACACTTTGAAGAAATTTGAAATACGAATTGAAATGCTGCTGATGTAACTAGATGTGAATTACAAATGGTAGAGTTGCTGATGTAACATGATGTAACTAGGTGTTGTACTATGTTGTAGACATTTGTAAACCATCTTCTGTGCCGGCTTTGCCCCCTATCTCTTTCTGCTTGTGGCCAGGATGGCAATGTCCAAGAGGTGGAACGTTTGCTGTCCGCTGGGTTGGTGGTCCGGCCCTTGCAGGGAGAGGCGAAACAGGAAAGGATTAGCATCGAACAGTTTCACAATACTTGAAGAATCTTTTAGTTTGATATGTTTTGATATCTGTTATTGTATGTTATTTGTTATTGTTACATTTTTATACATTTTGTTACACATGTTGTCGCACAAGACTGAGGACTTGGCAGGGAAGCCGACTCGGAACTCTGCTGGTGAGACGCTGGGGTGCCAGGTGCTTTTCCCCTTTTTTGTTAGTTAGTTTTTTTTTTAAAAAAAACAGATTCCCATTGTGTGGACAGAACAAACGATGTCAGAACAAAAGCCATCAATAACATGGACATCGATGATGTGTGAACTGAGGCCGCTCTTTGCGGCATGCGCAAATGGGCGTGCTGGGTACTCAATGCCATGCGGTTGGCTGGGCTTGGTTGGGTCGGCTTTGCAAATGTTCACAGCTTCATTAGAATCATTAGAATTAGAATCCTAGAATCCATTAGAATCCTATAACTTCTCTGTGACTGACACTTTGGTTAGCTAACGATGTTTGCTTTCCAAAGCTTTCAGATCGTTCAGCCTGTTTCCACTTCAACAAACTGCCCTCAGTGAAGGGTGTCACATTTTGTCACTGCAAGTTGTGCGACCTCCAGCAGATTCTGCACTTGAGGCCGAGATGGTTCAGCTTCTGCTGGAGAAACGTGCGGCAAATCTGGCTAAGATTTTGGCTGCGGTCGCTGTTTTGTGGGCGCAATTCCAAGAGAGAAGGGGCCGGGTCTCCTGTTGCTTTTGCAGTTGGCGGGTGTTTGCATTTATGAATCACCGGGGAAAATGGAAGCAGGTCTCATTTATCAATTGGAAAGGCTGATCCTTGTTCTGGTCCAGCCCAGTTTCCAGAGTGGGCTTCAACAATGTCCTGTTGCTTTCCTTCTGCATTGATCTGCATTGAATATTGTCCAAGCTTGAGAAATACACAGTGCCACCTTGCATCGGCTCATGGACTGCAGTGAAGCTCCAGTCGCAGTGACTTGACCATCCAAATTCTCATTTTCTGGAGATTTTTTGAAGGCATCCAAAGTTGCCCTTGGAAAATGAAACACACATACAGCATCAATCAGCATCATACAGCACTGTCATCACTCCTTGCGGACATCATCGAAGAGAACTATGATGTTTTGTCAGCGCCGATGGAGTTTGATCCCCGGACAACGTTGGGTGCATATGATGAGGCCCAAGGAACTGCCAAGGCGGATGAGCGAAAGCTCACTGGTTGTTTGATGTTGTTCAAACGGGCACTGTTTGGTGAAAGAATGTGAAAGAGTTTGATCAAGCATAGTGAAACCATGTGAAACCGTATGACCCGTTAAACACCTTTGCTGATGTCATCCAATGATATCCAATGATATCCAATGATCATAATGCATTGTTTAAAATTCTACAGAAACACCCCCAAAATTCGATCGGCATGCATTCTGAGGTGGGTTGGCCCTGAACTGCTGGTGGTAGATCGAACGTGGCGTAGCTATCAAACAGCAATGGAGGCGAGTTGATACCGACACCTGCCAACCCTCAGTCCCCAGAAACCGAAGTTCCCAACAGTGTTACAATCACCGAATGAAGCATGGAGGTGTCTCGCACACCGACTCATTCACACTTGAGACTTAAGACATGCTTAGCAGTTTAGCCTTGAAGAGGTCGTTATATGTCGTTACACAGTGTGATTTCAGATTTGCATGTCATAACGAACAGGGCCTGTGCTTGGGTCTACCTGCTCGGCTGCAGGATGAGAATCCTGGGCTGTTGCAGCTGCGACTGGCCATGCGACAAGCCGACTTGGTGCAAGCAGTTTACAGGCGCGTCGTATGAGACGAAGCCTGAGAGAACCTTGCGACTATGAAGTGACCCAGCCTAACCTTTAATTCAAGACTTAATCAGATCACTCTAGAGATCACTTCTAAGCAAGCCATGCAAACCACACTCGTTGAAATTCATTCAATGATGGTAGTCAGGACAAGTTCGAATCCTCTCTTTTTAACATTTTTTTACTGTGTGAGGCGGGCTTTGAAGATGATGCTCCTGGGACTGTTGGACAGAGACATTTTAGCGCAAGCTTCCCAGAAGGAAGATGCCGGCCAGGCCAAGCTATTCAGAATTTTCAGAGCTGTTTGGGAGCTGTTTGACTTTTTCAGGATTGTCAGATTGCCTGAGAGAGCCCACCAATGCCCACCATCTTTTTCCATCCATCTTTAGAAATTTGCCACAGTGCTGCGTTGCTGCAGGTCGTCCCGTATGAAGATCTAATATATTTGATACCGGGCAACTTGCTGACGAACGAGCTTATGGATGAATTGCAAGGTATGGCCGAGGACTTGGGGATTTGATTGGCTTTGACCAGTTTCAGGATTCCACCATGCCATAGCATGCCATATTATGCCATATTATGCCATATTATGCCTTTGAAATCCTTTGAATTGAAGCCAAGCACTCTAAAACCGCAACACAGGCGCTGAAGTGTGCACCATTTCATCGAGTCGTCTCAGCTCAGCCACCAGGACGTGCAGATTGCGCAGCAAAAGGCGGAGGCGAAGCAACGAGCTCTGCTGGTGGTGGAGACGGAGCCCGAGGAGACACCCAAGAAGCCCAAACGGAGGATCTTGTGCCGTTCCACCCACGACAAGACTGTCAAGGACAGCACTAGAAATTCGAAAACATCACACTCTTATATTTGTTCTATTTTGTTGTCAATCTTACATTTTTTGCAAAGTGACAGGTGTTCTACCCGTGCACTTAGGTCGTAGGCTGTAGGTGCTTGAGGCTCACTGACTTGACTGATTGCTTGGCCACAACCAAACAGCTGCACCAGCTAAACTTCATAGAATACGTTTGGACCGGCCGCTCATGCTGGGATTGTTTGTGAGATTAGCAAAATGCAATAGAGATTGATATCTCTGTACCTTTGCGTCTTCTAGCCTTCTCACGGTTTGGCTGTTTGCTCTTGTAAAATTTGTAAGTGACAACTGGCCAAACAGACACAGAGCTGTGCTGCAACTCCTGCTTGACAGGAGGTACACAAAGAGTATGAGAAGCCCTGGTAGGTGCAACATAGCACTAAATGGATCTATACGGCACTATTCATTAGGCAATGCCACACAGACATCGAGAGGTGAGGAGAAGCGCTGACATTTATCAACTTGCCCCGAAGAGCAGTCGGCACTCCGGCGGAACGCTTGCCAATGATGTACCGTTCACAGAACAGTTTTGTGAGCAACACGAATCAGGCTGGGCTGGTGGTTTGAAACGTGTTTTATCACGTTTTTTTTCATCCTTTGTTTGCTTATGATTCATGATGAATATTGACTGATATTTGTGGCATGAGTACAGTAGTTCAGCCATTGCTGCAGGAATCTATTGTGGGCAAGTAAACCTTATCCCACACACGTTGAAGTGGACTTCGCCTTTAGCAATTCAGCCGCTGCCTACAAGGTGTTTTTGCAGACGTAAGGCCTTGGGTTTTGTACAGCATTGTTCCCCGTTTTGGTGAAGATGCCAATTTCATTGCACTGCTGATGGCCGGGAACAGCAAAAGGTTACTAGCAGAGGGGATGCCGACAAAAGCTTTGACGTGTTTCCGAAGGATCACAAGGGTCACGGCCTGGTCAACAAGTACATCCCGGGCACAAGCAGGCACAGGGCATCGAATGGTAACCATTCGATGCCCTGCGTCTGCTTGTGCCCGGGATGTGCGATGGGGCAGTGAAGCAAATGCTAGAGAGGATATGAGAGGATTGAGTTTTTCGTGCTGCATGGTATCACCTTTTGGTCTACAACGCCAAAGGAACCGATGATGCTGTCCAGGACATCCATTTTTGATCATTTTTGGAGATGTTTATGGATTTGGCCAAGACAAGGATGGACGGTTCGGGCCAGTTTGGTGCACGTGCTGCAGATATCGTGGCAACATGTGGCAACACGCCCAAGCATTGGAACAGGAAAAGATCATTCGAGATGTTGCAAGTTGGTGAAGGCCTATCCGATCTAGGACGCCTTGATGCCATGCCTCATCTATTCTATTTTCTTTGTGGAACTTGCCAACTTCAGTGGTACGGTATGGTGGTCATCGAGGTACTGCCGAAATTGATTCGAACGCCTTTCTGGATGTGCAGAGAGGCTCGTTGTGTTTCGTTTGGCCATTCCTAGTTGACAAAGGATGGAGATGTCAGATGTCATGATCCCTGGCTTTGCTCCGTCTTTGATCATCTTCCACAGGGTCGAGCCTCCGAGGCGCCTTGAGGGCGTTAGAAGCCTTAGCGACCTGAAGGGTGCGCTCGAATTAGCATTCCAACCATTTCCAACCTGACATCTTCATCCAGTAGACGCCCGCTGCATCTTGTTCAAATGCGCCAGTCAAGATGAGAAATTCATGAAAAAGATCAAGAT
The DNA here is from genome assembly GCA_947184155.2 of Cladocopium goreaui. Lineage (NCBI taxonomy): Eukaryota > Dinophyceae > Suessiales > Symbiodiniaceae > Cladocopium > Cladocopium goreaui. The sequence continues at coordinate 31,645 of CAMXCT020001849.1, forward strand.
AGATAGATGACTATGATGACTTCATGGTGTCCTGCAAAGTGCTGGGAAGATGAAGCCCTGAGGATTTTCCAAACCGCTTTGTCATATTTTGTCATGGTGAAGGAGGTGTTGGATGGATCAGCAAGTGAAAGTCCTCCACCTCCATCTCAACCAACCTGCGCCGTTCGGGAGCCGTTTGGGAGTGGCGTTGGACCCACTGCTTTCCAAGAGTTATGCAAGGATGACAAGGCCGACTTCGTGTGCTACAGTGGCGATGGACATTTCGTATGCAGTCAATGTGAAGTCATATGAAGTCATCATGCTTGGTTTCATGTTTTATGTCTATTGAAGCTTATATTGATTCGATTCGGTAATTGTACTTCGAGCCAGCAGCCAGCATGGTGCGTGCAGATCCCGACTGCAGCCTTGGCTGAGCTGGACCATTCTTATGCAAAACTGACCTCGCGGCGCACGATGAAAGAATCAAGCAGAAAGATGAGCTGCAGCACTCATGTTTGCAAAGCCTCCTGACTTGATTTGGCTCGATGAAAGACTCAGTTTGATGTCTGAAAAGCAAAAGACCTCACACTCAGTACTCCGTTCTCTGCTGAGTTTGTTGCATTCCAACCGTCGCGCTTGCTAGTTGCAACATCCGCTTGCCAGGATGCAAATTTGACGAAATCAACAGATGGTGCGGATCCAAGTCTAGTGGAATTTTATGGAAGTTTGAAATTGGCAATGTACTGCCAGACTTTGGGTCTTTCCCATGCTCGCACGCGATCTTCACATTCAGCTTTCTTTCTTTATTCAAAATTGAAATGTTTTATATAACTGGCACTTGGATGTATTTGGTCAGTACACGCTGGAACATGGATAACACAGATAACATATGTTTCACAATGTTTCACAGAATAATTCATGATAATAGATGAATACTATATGATAACATATGATAACATGATATGCTAACATATGAATACATAGATTAGCAGCTCCCTTGTGGCGAGGCATGAGCCCAGCATCTGCCGCTGCAGCTGGGCGACATGAGGAGGTCTTGGACTTGCTGTCGGGAGCCCAGGGAAACCCATCCTGGAATATCTATATTAGTATTACAATGTATTCTATGTATATATAATATATACATATATATACATATGCTAGCCCCCCCCCAAAACCGACGTTTTTCTCTTTCTTGTTTTGAAGACTGAGTAAATAGCGTGCTTTTTAAAATAAGTATACTGGAGTGATTTTCGATTTCTTCTGACAATTACGTTGAGCAACATGAGAATCTAGAGGAATATTGGAAATAAACTCTATTTTTGATATTTTAGATTTCATATCTAATATCAAGTTTAGAACTGGAGTAAAAAGCTTTAAAGCCTCATCTAAGATATTTAATAATCTGTCTTCTGGAAATTCCATTCCACATCCTTCCACCATAGTTATTTCATTTTTTGAGCCACTAATAAATATATCCATATTCTCTGAAGAAGAACTAGAAACAGATGGAAAAAAAACTGGTGATTCAAATTGTGCCAAAATATCTAAAACATGCTATTTTTGTATGTTTTTTTTTCTACTTGCTTATTGTTTTAATTACATACACACAATTTTTACAATCTACCAAAAAATAAAAATAAATAAAGCTCTTGCTATAAATAGTTGGATTAAAAATGATTGGCAAAACTGCTTTAAACGCTAGCAAGAAAATATATATCTAGATATATATCTTATAAAAATCACTTAATTAAACTCGACAATCTATTACTACAAAACCAATTAAATCTTAATAGTTCTTATTTCTTCAGTTGTTTAAAAGATATGGATAAAAGGATAGTGCAATGTCGCATTTTAATAAAGCAAAATCATACTCAAAGCACAAACATGTATCATAACATTATAATAAGCATCAATATAATTAAGGATTAATTTTTGATTATTTATTTTCCAGAAAAGATCTATATACGTCTAAACCCATATAGAATAGAACAAAATTTAGCTCCTATATTAAACCCATCTTTTCAAGAGACAATAAAATTGTACTGACTTAAGAATATGCTATGCAAGGGAACTATTAGTATTTAAAAAATACACTCTTGCCTACAAATTACTTAATCAAGCTAGCAACAATATAACATATATTGACAATATATAAAAATACATAACTTGGCAGGATTTATAGCACTTGTAAAATTAAAAGTATATAATATTGCACTAAAGCATTTTTCTTATATAGATGCGATTGCTACATCACCAAATCAAATAAGTAGACATTCCTATTTTATGTATATTTGCATGCAACATATGCAACATCTAAAATATCATGCACTGTCAAAAATATTATAAAGGGCTTCAAAATACTGTGCACCTTTTTATGGAATGATAGCACATGAATTACTCAAGAATTCACAAATCTCTTTACCAAAAACAATTGATATTAATGATGCAAATATATATATATATATGAATGTCTTAAAACAAACATTACAAGATGAAATTGAGTTTATATCTTACCTAATAAAATATAAAACATATAACCTTGCAGACAGTTTAGTAACTCAACTATTTAACAATATATGTAAAGATATTTTTCATATAACAATATTTTTGATATATGGACAAGAGAATCAACATCTGCAAGTGATTATTTGTCAATGTGCTTTGAGTTGTAATATTGTAATTGCAGATAAACTGTTTCAACAAATGCCATTACCTGATGAAATTCCACTTCAAACTCATTATTTAACTCATGTACAATATATATGTATATATACGTATATATTAATTGTTGTCTTACTGTTGAACCCAGGTACTTAGAGTAATTTTGTCACCAAAAGCGTTTGCAAACGTTTGCAAACGAGTCCAGGGACCCAAGTACTTAGAAAGATTCAAGATTCAAGATTCCCAGAAAGAATTCTTGAATCCAAGGGGATAGGATTCAAGATTCAAGATTCAAGATTCCCAGAAAGAATTCTTGAATCCCAGGATTCAAGATTCAAGATTCAAGATTCCCAGAAAGAATTCTTGAATCCAAGGGGGCAGGATTCAAGATTCGAGATTCAAGATTCCCAGAAAAACTTCTTGAATCCAAGGGGATAGGATTCAAGATTCAAGATTCAAGATTCCCAGAAAGAATTCTTGAATCCCAGGATTCAAGATTCAAGACCTATCCCCTTGGATTCAAGAATTCTTTCTGGGAATCTTGAATCTTGAATCCTGGGATTCAAGAAGTTTTTCTGGGAATCTTGAATCTTGAATCTTGAATCCTATCCCCTTGGATTCAAGAAGTTTTTCTGGGAATCTTGAATCTTGAATCTTGAATCCTATCCCCTTGGATTCAAGAAGTTTTTCTGGGAATCTTGAATCTTGAATCTTGAATCCTGATCAGGAACGTTTGCAAGCGTTTGCAAACGTTTGCAAATACTTCTTGTAAAAAATACTCTAAGTACATGGATTTAGTAATAGTAAGATAACAAATAATATACATATGCGTATATATATATGCATATATAAGTATGATACTGCCCCACTGGATCTCAAACTGAACAAGGTAACTATCCCAAAAGCGTTACAATCTTGAAAATGTCGTTTTTTTTTTTGGGGGGGGGTACCATACATATATATATATATATATAATATATATATACATAGACTAGATATGACTAGATTAGTGATCTATTGTGATATCCATTGGATATCCAGTGATTCATGCCATGTTGCTGAGAATATGTTTGCATGATCGTGCAGAAGGCAGAAAAACATCTGACGTCCGATCCGTCCTGGGAAGATGGACTATGCTATGTGATATATTGTAATCAGAAGCAAGATGAGGGAACTCTTGACTCTTCAAGCACACCAAGTCATTCACAAAGCCATTGTATGACGGTTGCCTGTTTCTCCGTCTACTCATGATACTTCCTGTATCCCCAAAAATGCTTGCACATTCGTGTCCCACCAATTACAACTTCCAAGTATCAGCTGAATACCCCAGGGTTCTCCACAGGAGGCACATTTCCATGTTGCCAAGATTTGGCAAGGCTTGAAGGGAAGGCAGACCCGAACTTGGCCAGCGCCGATGGTGGCACGCCACTCTTCATGGCCATCCAGGTGGCTCCAAAACCTTCCAATGGTCATCAATTGTCCATGTAAGGGGCCCATTTATGACAGCCATTTTGAATTATGCTGAAGGATGTCATCCTGAAAAAGTGACAGTTTTGAGACGTTTGAAGATGTTTCCATGAAATGCAGAACAATTTCCGTTTCCACCACTGGAGTGTCAGTCAGTTGCAGGCAGGTCATTACAATCTTGTGGAGCGGCTCCTGCAAGTTGGGACCCCTGACGACACTTTCGTTTCAAAAACGTGCTGTGGTCAACAGCAGTTTGCCTTACTTGTCGTGTTCACTGTGTTCACATCTATGACATGAGATCTTGATACATAAAGGCCTTGCACACACAAGTCTAATGAAAAACCACTGTAATGAAAAACCAGCGTATTTTTTAAAAAATGTTTTTTCTGCTTCCAGAGTACTCTAGATTGTCCTCAAATTGCAGAGTCATCTACCTTCCATGCCTTGAGTCTTTGCGAGGCCCGAGCAGACCCCAATGGTGCTGACAGAAGTGCGCAGACACCAGCGACATACTTATCCCCTTTGATCCAACAGTCAAAGATGTCAAGGAATCATGCCATCAACAGTTTTTAGATACCTGTGAGGAGATGACTCCAAGACTTGCTTTCTCTGTATATCTTGCAGTGCATAGACATACATATTTTTGAGGTGCAGTTCTTGACCCTGGCGCTCTTGCACAAGGGTGAGTCTGCCTGGGCCCAAAGAAGCCATGGAAGTCCTTGTTCACCGCATTTAACTTATTAAACCTCACCAAGTGTTTTGGCTGAAACCTTCTCATGTGAAACTGAGCAACTTTTGGGAGGACCACGATTTTGAACACGCCTACGAAGCCCTCGAAAAGGTCCTGCGTGTGCAGAACTTGGACATGTTTGGATATTGCAATCTATACTGCAAAAATTGCAATTGCTTTGTCAGTCAACATTCAGCAAGAAAGCAGGGAAGTCCTCGCTTACTCAAAAAGAGGTGCAAACACACATGCACACACGCACACGCACACGCACACGCACACGCACACGCACACGCACACGCGCACGCGCACACACGCACACACGCACACACGCACACGCGCACACACGCACGCACACACACACAAACACACACAAACACACACAAACACACACAAACACACACAAACACACACAAACACACACAAACACACACAAACACACACAAACACACACAAACACACACAAACACACACAAACACACACAAACACACACACAACACACACACAAACACACACAAACACACACAAACACACACAAACACACACAAACACACACAAACACACACAAACACACACACAAACACACACAAACACACATTTAATAAATACTCAGACCTCCTTTCTTTCCCTGCTCATGCTAGCCAGAGTTGTCCGCAGATGTTTGAACTTGAAGAAATGAAAATTCCAAGACAATGTCCAAGGCAGGTGCAGAACCGGATCGGGTGAACGACAGCAGCAATGCAGCCGCCCTTCTTGCAGCAGCGGTTAATGACAGCACCGACGTCGGAGTGCTCAGCTGTTGACATGAAAATGACATGTAGATGCTGTGATTGAGAGAGAAAGAGGGAGAGAGAGAGAAGTGATGCTCAGCCTTATTCAGTGATATCTTGACTTTCCTGCAAGGGAACATCAATGTTAAGGGCAGAATTCTAGAGCTGGTTGAGTGCGGATGCATTGGCCATCTCTATCCTCGTGCTCCACAGTGTATGCTACTTCGGTGCTATCTTGCTGTCAGGCTTTGGAATTGTTACTGGATGCAAGGGCAGATCCAAATCAACGTGATCCGGAATATCAGGCCTGCAGGATGGCGTTATTCTTTGTTAAAGTGTGCAATTCACCTCGAAGGAGTTTATTCATTCGTGGCTACTGTATCATCAATGACTTGTGTTGGAGTTGGACTCTGATCACTCTGGGACCCTTGAAGTGGCACTTGAATGCACTTTGTGTTTGTCACAAGAAGTGGCACAGGCCCCGGTCTTGTCGTGGTCCGCGCAAAATGCCAACGTGCCTTGGATGAGATCACGACGCCAATCCTTCTCCCACATCAGCAAAATGACAATCTAGTTCTAGGACTCTAGGATGTCCTAGGGCCCTAGGGGTATGGCAAATCAATCATGTCACACTGCCACAGAGATTTGGACAAGAGAGACAAGACTGGAAATTGCCAAGGTGGATGCAATCACTGCATTGATTAATCATCGAGCAGATGTCAATGCAGTCTCAGGAGAGATGAGCTTGTCATGGATACCAGGAAGTTATATGAAGTTATTGTATGTTATTAACATTTATTAACTAAGTTATTGTATGTCACTGTCAGGGTTGCTGCATCACAACCATTCCTCTAGGAGGCGAAACAGCTCTGGACATCACCAAGGGCTTGCTTGAAGCCACGGAGCCACAAGGGCGGTCTTTTTTGGGCTTTTTTGGTGCATGTTGTCGCCACAATGATAAAGCTCTTCATGTCCTTTCCCGACGACCCGGATGAATAGAAAGCTTCAGGGATGCAGACGATTGAGCACAAGTTGGATATAGCACAATAATGCACAATATAGACATTTGTTTGGCTTAAGCCATTTGGCTCTTGGACACAGGGGATGGTAACAAACGGTTTTCTCGGCGATGTAGCCTTGTCTACTGACGCCAAGCAAGCTGCATCGATTCTCTCAACCATGGATGGTGCCCCAAGTGTCAAAGAACCAACGTTCCACTTGGCGATGCTTTTTCGGAGGAAGAAAATGCTGAAGATCCAAACCAACAGTCGCCTTCTCATGGCGGGACTCCCAAAATGTTTGTTTCAGCTTCAACCACCTGCGCAGATGCGAGTACATCTTTCTCTGCTATTGCTATGGCAAGCAGGGACAAGAATTGTGTTTTAGAATATTTTAGAGCAGGTGAAGGATTGCTTACCGACTCCAAGGAACCTCTTCATTTGCAGCTTTTGTGGCGTCTCATGGTGCCCATCCCACTTGGCGATGCTTTTTCGGAGAAAGAAAATACCGAGGATGCAGCCCAAAAGTGCCCTACTCACAACTCGACTGAAGCTGACACCGCGGTGGCAGCTGTCAGTGAGGGTGTCAAGTTCGAAGATGTTGAAGATCTATTGCAGAGTGAAGTCATCTGCAGCTGAGACCGCGGTAGCAGCTGTCAGTGGCAGGTAAAGGATGTTGAAACATGTTTAAGATCCGTTAAGGCGAGACTTTCCGGTCCGTTTCCTCGTCGATTATAGTGAAGGCGACTGCAGCTGTTCATTAGCTGATCCCTGACCCCAAGAGTGGCAGCTGCAGCTGTCAGTGATTCATTCTCCGGACCTCCCTCCATAATCTCCATAGGCCTGAACAAGGTACCTTTGACGTTTGATGCTTGAGCGGAAAAAAGATATAGGGTCCATTGTATGTGGAAGAGTGATCCTGATAGAGTTTCTCCAGCATTGTGAATAGTTCGCAAAGTTCACTTATGGAAGTGTGATCTCCAACTGCTCAAATAGATTGACGAAGACAGCGAAAAACCAAGGTTGCGCAGAGTTCATGTGCTAAATGCATTGTCATGTACCTTTGTTCAAGCAACAATGCCGTGTGTTTCAGGAGTATGCGAAAGCCTGCTTCGAGGCTGCCTGGAGATCGCTTTGTGCAAAGAAGCTCTGCAGACCGAAAAATTATGAAAGATTAATGGCAAAGAATTCATATGATTTCCACAAACTAGTTCAATATGTGGCAGAATTCATGTTGATAGAACAGACAGGAACAGAAGGAACAGTAACAGGAAGCAACTGTGGAACAAAAATATGAACGGTGAGGTTGGACGTAAAGGAAATGGGGCAAAGTCAGATTCTGAGATGATAAGAGGACCAAAGAGCTGCCACTAAGCAAATGAAGAAATGAAAGCAGATGACGATAGATAGCGTGCATAGCTGCACAGGCTACAGCCATGCACCACCAATGCAGACAAGTTCCAAAACATTCCTTTCAAAACTTTCATGTTTGATCATGGAAGCCCCGCCAGGGTTTTGATAGTTGCTTCAAAACCGTGAACATTGGCTATGACTATATGATACTATATGCCTCAAACCTCAATTTGCACCGGAAACATGAGTCAGTGTTGCAGTCTTGTTGTCCATGTTTCCAGTCTAAACCACAAAGAGATTTTGATCTGGCAGGTCTTGAAATCTTCAGGCGCCAAGGAGTGCCAAGACCTCACTGGATGAGCGACAAACCCTGTGGTGTAGATTAGTTCGAATAGCTGGTTTAGATCCTTTTTCCAAGACAGTCATAGACTGTCGAACTCAACCGTTAATGCCATGCCCGTTGAAGTCTCGTGCTCCTTCGCTTCCCTTGCTGTAGATTTTCTTGGCTTTCGAAGTGGATTCCAGTTCGGAGAAACTGATTGTGATCTCTTGACCTTTATATTTCCCAGCTGCAAGAGGCGTAGAGCAGCTTCAGCAGGTTTCCTGGGCCGGACCCAAAGAACCCCTGTCGTGGTTCAGTGCCTGGTTTTTGGTCCTTCGGCCCCCGCTAACGCTTCCACTTGACGCTTCGCAGCGATGGTGTGGTAGCCGAGCTTGAGCCATCTTGAGCCCATCATGATGAGATCATCCATCTCTGTTTGCTGATCTGGCAATCCCACGATGGTTGCGAACCCTCGAGCTGGAAATCACGAAAGGTAGCGTCAGCTACCTGAGTTCTCCGTGCTTCAGCACAAGCTTAGGGGGTATTGGGGGGCCAGCCCACGGAATTCATGGAATTCTCGCCGTTATGTATTGGATATCAATTATAAGGGGGGCCCCCCCCCCCCGAAAATGGTCATGGGTTCAATTCCCACGGGTGACGCGGTCACGGGCCCCCACATTAGAGGCACACTTTCCATGAGGGAGATGTCCCTGTAGTCCAGCATAATTGGTATGCTTCAGCCTCAATAACAGTTGCTGCAAGGGGTCTTAAAAAGGGGTTTTAAATAAACCCCTTTTCGTGCATCATTTCACGCTGCACAAGACACCGTATCATGCAGTCATGCTCTGGATAAAATCATCTTAGACTGCGCAAAAACGTTTTTGGTGTATCATCTTAGGGGCGCAGCATTTTGACACCACTCCTCTCGCACTACACTACCTTTCGTCCGCCTCTGCCTGCTCTCAAGTGTCCAGAGGCACGAAGTGCTACTGGCATCTCGTGGTACTCGTTCTTGGAGCGGCTGAAATCCCAACTTGTTCGAGTTAGTTCAAACATCCTTCAACAGCTGAGAATGCAAAAACACATCAACACATAAGCAAATAATAGCATTCCCATCATGTTCCATCTATTTCCTTTTCCTCGTGAGGTTTGATTCAGCCTTGGAATGGAACCGGCCCTTGGGTCTGTAGTCTGAAGGCAACTGGCCTGGGCACTCCACATGGAGCCAACGTCGAAAATGTCGTGCGAGATTCCGCAAAGCGACGGGCGAATCCAATCCATGAGGCATGTAAAAGTGTGGGATTCCTTGGGCCCTGCCTCATGAGTGTTCGATTCCTCTCAGGTGCTTGCAGGTCGAGGACAAGCTGATGCTGAAGTGCACTGGAACCTTGATGAGCCTTGTCTGAGCTTAAATCAGACTGCAGCTGACAAATCGTTTCTGCGAACAGTGTGGCAACGTTTGGAGTAAAAACATAATTTCCTTCAGGCTCATTTCATTTGGTCTCAAACATTGGTGTAGGCGTTTCCTAGCTAGACGATAGCCGCTAGCTTGACCAGTCCAAACTGCTTTTTGGCTCAATCTGAGAGCCTTGAACTGGGGTGCTTGAGCGCTCTTGAAGCTAGGAAATGACTTGGTCAGTGATTTGACAACACTACTGTAGTATCTGTAGTACTTTGGCAGCATTCAAAGCTACAGGAGCAGCACTTCAAACCATCAGCTGACATACTTGTAGGGGACAGATTGGAGCAGGTTTGTGATTTGTGAAAGCTTGAATTTGGATCCCTGACAGATCCACAACATGTCGATAATCTCCACTCCATCCAGCTACAGTACATCCTGGCTCCGCTCTGGACTCCATTAGAACGCAATGATTCGCAATGGTTTCAAATGGCAAAGTCAAATTTTTTCATACAGCTGGCGCTGATCGGCTTTCTTGCGCCGTGGCCATCGCAGGCAGGGTGTAAAGGTTCAGAGCAGGTAAGTAAGGGTTTAAATGGCTTAGAAATCATCCATGGAGGGCTGGAAATACTCTCAGATGTCACAGAAGGGACTGCTTTGACATGTGCGAATTCAATGACAGTTGCAGGTCTTGGCACGCTGGCGGCAAGTTCGACATCGTTGTTTGCGAGCTGTGGATCTGGAATTGCGCAGGGCTTGCCCAGATTCGAAGCCAGACTTGGAACATGCCACATTGCACGCCCAGAATTCGGAGCAACAGTTGCATTGACATTTTCGGTGCAAGAAAATGACATTTTTTACACTAGACTTACGTAGATATACAAGAGAATTTTGGTTTCTACTCGAGGGGTGAACGGTAGATGCTGTCTCAACTTGGCTTCGCAGTGATTTGCAGATTTTTGTCAGTCTCTTTTAAACCACAGCACCAATGATATATGATGATATATATGATTGTTCGAACGTCAAATCTATTTTGGGAAGACCGCTGCCCAAAACCTGCAACCGCTGAGGTCGTAGCAAAACGATTGTGGCTCTTGGAGTGTCAGGCTCTGGTAAGAGCACGTCGGAAGCTTGGCCACAAGTCTCGGTGTTTCACCGACACCTTGCCTTGTCAACTGATTCAAACTCCCGGGTGTCACAGTCAATCGGACCGACTTGGATTGGCAATCATGGTAATGACCAACCGCTGAGGGCAAAAGAGGCATGTTTGCAAATCTGCGGTGGACCTCCCAAGTTTCCATTGCCACCTGCCATTTTTTGTCGAGGCTTTTGAAGCTCTTGGCAGCTGGCACACCTGAAGCTGCGGCAGAACTGACATGTCCAACGGGCTGAGGGAGACTGCCAGGTTACGTATTACTGTACATTGCTATCCTCTGAATGCTGGTCTTACTGGGACAGCTCAGGAAGGAAACGAAGATGATGAAAAAGCAAGGTGAAACAGCACTCTTTGACTTTGTTGTTCATTGACAGCATTTCATCTTCACTATATAGAGTGTTCAATCCAAGATGAAAAACAGTGATAACCCGTCCGGATGGGGATTCGTGGCTGCAACCAGATTGAAGTACAGTTTGATATTATTTGACATTTAGCTGTTGCTCTCTTCACACTTTACACATCTTTACACATTCACTGTTTTCGCTCCAGGGCGACTTCTTCATGGATCCATCTTTGCGGCGCCCTATGCAGGTCTACATCTGAGCTGAGTCTCCAAAAACTTTGCAAACTGTTTTTTTTTTTTTTCGCTCTCTCTGTCTCTCTCTCACCAATCTAAATTTTCTCTGACTGTAATTAATTATCAAGGCTGCATTTCTCAAGCTAGCCATCAGCAGAGCAATTCTCATCAACTGTAGGTCATAGATGGGGATGCCATTCGTGCCGCTGCAGTCTCAAAGCTCAGCTAGTTATTAAATTCAGCAGTTCGAATGTGTGTAAAATATAGAGACTGAAACAGGCATGGCAACTGCCTCACTGACAGAGACACCAGTTATGTGGAACAATAAACCTGTTGTAGCGTGCCTACCGTGCCTAACCATCGGCCTATTTTTGTCACACGCTTAAACAGTTTGACATAAACTGCTATATGGCTGCATCTCTGGCCCAATCTTTCATCGTAGCGCTGTAGTTCGTTCTTCGAAGTTGAAGCTACTCAAAGCACGGTTGGCGTTGCTCCACTGGCAGAAGAAATGGGCAACGAGAGCAAGAATGAGAACAAGGAAGAGAACAAGAACTAGGTCTGGTATGAGAATGCTGTCGGGGAGTGCTTGAAAGATGTAATTATGTGGGAAGGACAAAGTCACCAAGCCGAAGTTCAGGGCGACCGACCGCCAAGACAATGACACCTGTCAGGCAGAGCAGCATAGTCACCGCCCATCGTCCTCCAAAACAAGCAATCCTGATTGGATCGCGGATATGCCGGATTGCCGGTGGGTCGTTGATGCCAAGCATTACTCGGCAAGCAAAGTGAGTGCACATGATGTGGACAAGTTGCTGTCCGACAAGAAGTCACATCGGGCTGAGATTGGCATCCTCATGGTGTATGTGGACGGCTCGTGCTCCCTTCCAATCTCTCCAAATGTGCAAAAGATGGCGGAACAGCATGGCATCCTGATTGTGCCCTACACAGGACAGAATCCTGACAAGAACTGTATGGCGCATCTCAAAATGATCAAGAAGAGGGCGAACATTTCTCCCCAGGTGCAGAAGAGCATGAAGCTTATCGATGCAGGCCAGGAGGAGGGCGAGGTTCAAGGGGAATCCGAGCAGCACAGAAATAGAAGATGTAGTAGAGAGTTTAAGCTCCAAAATGGAGAGTGCACCGGACGCAGATGGTCCTGGTGTGAGACGTTCATTGAACAATGAACTTGCGGTGATTGAAGAGAAGCCTGGTAAGAGATCAAAAAATATTCGAAAATGGAAAGCTGGACAGATGCCTGAAACAAATACCCCAGTGAGAGCCGGAACAGATATCAAAACACCTTCTAGGCCGAGAATCCATGAGAGGAAAATCACAGAGACAGTGAAAGAGACAGTAGACGTGGTAGTGATGGATATCGAAGAGCAAGTGAAAGACCTGAAAGCAGCAGTGAGTGAGCTGGAGGACAAATTATACGAATGCCAGGACGACCAACAAGCCTTTAGGCGACAACAACTCTGGAGCTTGAAGTCACAAATAGGAGACCAAAGAGCCGCAGCAGCGAAAGAAGAATGCTTCGTCGGATGGCCCAACCAGGCCACTTCAGACCAGAGATCTCAGTTTGTGCTTTGGTGCTTGCAAGCTGCAGGACTTAGTGCAGAGATGTGCCAAATATCGCATACTGCAAAATCGTCAGAGCTATCCCGCATGTCCATCGTGTATTTCAAACAAAGTTGGGTGAGAGCTCAACTTGACAAATGGTTCAAAGACGAGTACATCAACAAGAAGCGTCCTCTCAACTTCTATGTCAACGGAACCCATACCAATGACCAGATGAAGATGAGACCGCAGATTGGCTTGTGGGGCAGATTGAAAGCTGAACCAATCAAAATTGTATTGAAAGCCTTGGACATTGCTCACGAGAAAGGACAGCTGAGAACAGATCTGAGCAAACTGAAACCCTATTGGGGTCACGATGCCATCCACGATGACTACTACACATACTGTTGGGTACATTTTTCGGTCCGTGATGTCCGTGCCACAGTCTTCTTGGACAACACCATCTTCCAGAATGTAGCAGACCATTGGATGGAAGCGCTGGATGAAGTGGGATCTGGAAATAACAAGGGACAAGCAAACAAAGGAAAAGGCAAAGGAAAAGGGAAAAGCAAGACGTTCGATACTCCAGCAGGAAACTATCCATTCGACTATAAGTTGGCCTCTGTACAAGACTGGCGCTACGATGAGCATGTCAACAAACGCAAAGAAGATGAGGACAGCCTTGACTCTTGACTAGACAGACCAACAAAAGCACCAACAGGGCTCAAGAGCGCTCAAAATTCGCATGATGTCGTTTCTAAATTCACTTCTACTTATTGCCGTCAAGACGGCGGCAATTTGACTTCGAACTCCATACCTTCTCTGATCGGTATAGGGACTGATGAGTCAGTACCTCCTCCAAATTTACACAGCACTCAAAACGCCATTTCTCCTTGCATTGTCAACAATTTACCGCTGCTTGGAATACCACCGACCAGAGGTGAACCGGCTCGGCCGCGAGGAGCTCAGGCTCCACTGCGGAGACGTAGAGTATATCCCCACAGGGCTGCTTGCAAACCTAGAAATCGCAACAGAGGTTTCCGTAGTAAGTCTAGGACGGAGGGTCGTAAAAAAGAGAGAGTTGAGAGAACCAAGTACAAACGTCGACTATTTCGTCAGTTTAAGCAATTTATGTTACAATACTCCTTTAAGCAGAAAGCCCTAGAGATGCGGAAGCGATCAAGTACCTGGCGCCTCTTCGGCAAGCCAGAACGAAGGCGGCAGTTTCACCATTTCTCAAAAAGAGAGAAGAACTATTAAACTGTGCACGCAGCCGCCAATTTTGAAAACCGATCGCTTCCGCATGCCCGCGGTTTCACCCATATGCCAATACCGGCATGAAACCATGGCTGAGAAAAAAAGGAGGAGGATGGCTTGAAAGTTCTCCGTCAAGCAATTCGAAAGTTCCGTGTAGATGCTTCCTCTGCATCTATGTCACTATCATTCATTGTACTGGTACTAGACGCCGTCAAGAATGGCACTTTGGCTGAAATGTCAAGCGGAGGGCTTCCAAACATGATGAGCTTCATCAGCGCATCAACCTTGGCACCCACAGCTGGCTTCAAAGCAGCAGCTGGCTTCAAAGTAGCGACTGGCGCAAAGACATTCGCTGCTGCCAGTGCAGTTGCTACGCTGTGATGATGAGATTTGCCGCTGTGGGAGTTATTGCTTGGGGAGTAAATCAAGCATGCACTGCCCATGCAGCCCTGCAAGAGGCAAGGAAGGTCAGTGAGTACATGAAGCAATCAAGCAAAGAGCTGGCTGAGTTTCAAACCCAGGTTCCTCAGCTACAGCAAGAGCTTGATGGGTACTCGGAGATCCTTTCTGGTATGGATGCGAAGCTGAAAAAAGGCAGCAAAGAGAGGTTTTGGGCACTTGCTGAATTGAACCTCTTAGTGGCGGAGAAGATTCCAAGTCTTCTTGGCAGGATCCAGGATGTTGCCCAGAACATGTGGGAGAAGGGGCAGCGCTTGAACAATGATTTGGATGATGCTGAAAGGCGAGAAGCTAGTGCTAGGTGTGAACAGAAGGGGAACACAACTGCTGCCATTGGAGCTGGTGTGGGGGCAAGCGGTGTAGGTCTGTCTTTCCTTGCCCCTTTATGTCCACCTATCCTTGCATTCACTATCCCCCTGGCACTCGGAGGGACTGGCGCGGCTGTGGGAACAGGGATTGCTGCGGATTGTCATGGCAAGCCGAAAAAGCTAACACAAGAACAGATTCAAAGCATCAAGGACCAGATCTCCAAATTGGAGGAACTCAAGCAAAAGTGCCAAAATCTCCACGCGCAGGGGACAGACTTGCTGCAGTCCGTTCTGCAGAAGCTGCTTCTGCCTCCTTCCAGCAAGTTGTAGAGCAAAATCCTCAGCAAAACTCTTCCATTTTTCTGTAGCGTGTAGCTCGTGAAAGTTTCAGGAGATTTGCCTGTGCCGCTAGTGCCCAGAAGAGACCGGCAACCACAGACAAAAATAGTTGAAAGATTGATTCGCGCGCAGGTTTGCAGTGCTAGCTAGCAAGATTGCACAGCCTCCATTCAACACAAGAACAGCAAGTACCAAGAACCACTACTGCTTCCATGATTTTCAGTTTGCCATCCAGTTTCACGTCCACGTAAGCATTGCTACCTTAAGGAATCGCAATGAGCCACCATTGAATATTATCCTGGATGTTCCTTTCCAAGGTTCCCAACGACATGGACTTGCAAGAGGTCAAAGCCTGGTGACTGGGCAAAACATGTGCGATACATGTTTCTCTTCTATGAACGCTTCATATCCAGGGTTTTCCTTCAGCATTTGCTGCATCCAATCATCACATCAGCGATCAAATTTTTGAGGTTTTTTCTTGATATCTAATTTGGCCCCTATTGGCCCCTATTGGCTCCTGCTATAGGTTCGTATGCCAAACTTATCGCATTTTCTTGAAGGTCAAACAAAAACTTGAAATGGTCAAAGTGTTTGAGCTATTTTGAATTAACATTGCCAATCAGTGGCTTGTTCCTGACTCCAAGTACTTCGGAATCTGCCAGTAGCTTCGGGGCTTTAGCATTTTCGAGTCCACAATTCACTGTTTTTTTGGCGTTCGGAAATTTTTAAATGTTGATGTCGTCACAATGTTAGCAAGCGCTTGTCTTTGTGCCAGAAGAACTCAAAAAAGTGAATTGTGCTGCCGTGACTGTTGTGCATGCAATGAATGATATGAATAATTACAGGGATGTACTGTACGGTTGGTTATGCAATCTTGGAAAGACCTGTTGTGGACTTCAATCAGGACAGACTTCCAAAATCTTCCAAACAAGGCATTTGAATCCTGGAGTGCTTTTACGACACTTATCCACGCTCATCAAGTAGCAGTCGCATCGCTTCCAAGGGGGGTTGAATCTTCTCCCAGATCAGCCAGATCAATGAAGTGGAAGGTGCCCTTTTGGCGTGCCGAGGTAGATGACATGTTAGTCTGGATAATTCACATGATAATATTTCTGGGGAATTTATTTGCACATAGGCCTTGTGCCAGCAGTGCTAGTACAGACAATACCCTCTTTCAGTTCACTGAGTACTGGATTTGATTCGAAGTTTTTAAAATTGGCTGGCAAGATCGCTTCAACATGCTCTAAAGACCAAGCACTTGGTAACGTTTGATTTCATGCTTGCTTGTACATGTTCAAGTCAGATAGAGATAGAGTGCAGGGAGTAGTTCCGAAGTTCCGAAGGCTTTAAGATTTAATTTAGCAGTCGATGATTCTTGATGCATCTTGGTGCCCACACCGCCATCCATCTCCCTTTTCCACGGTATCCGCTGTTCCCCGGACAGGCTCGCTGTGCTCACGCTTTGCTTCCGACTCAGTTTCATGGCTTGCTCGTGAGAAAAGCGAGACGTTTGAAAACTGCAGAAACAGAGGCGTGCGGCTGAGTAATTAGACAAGTCAGTGAGGGAAGACAAACGGAGCTGCAAAGGCTCCAAGTATTTGAAACATGAGGGTCCATCGCAGTTGTTTTCAAGTAGGGTTGCTTGGATGAGGTTTGAGTACCCTGGGCTATTGCTTCTCGATGAGGCCTGATCCCTGAGTTCACTAAAGCTCCTAAAAGTAAGCTGGCCAAGGGACGGTCAGAAGCCGCAGTTTCTGCAGGTGTTGGATGTGATGCCAAGGTGGGGTGGGTCGGGTTCAGTCAATGTGATCAGAGGCAAAGAATCCATCAGTCCAGATGCATAAAACGTCATCATAAACCATCTTAAAAAATCTTAAAACATCTTAAACCATCGAATCACTATCATACACCCACATCATGAGTACTGTACTTGATCCCATTGTCTTGAGAGATGTCACTAAAGTGTGCACAGTGCGTAAGATAACTCATGCCACACAGTCTGACTGCAACTGGGATCTAACTTGACGGGTCCGTGTGTTAGCCGATTCTCACCGACCTGACTCGCTCGAGACCTGGGTGATGTTTGTGCTTGTGTTTGCAACTATCAATAACTCACTTGCTTGGTCACCAGGCCGTTACGTTTGCGCTTTGCCGCAGATATTTGCTTTGCAGTTGGATTCTCAAAGCAGCATATTTCAAACATTCATGCGGTATACGGGATACAGTGTCTTGTTTGATTCATGCTTTCCCAGAGTGTCACGAGATGTCACAAGTGGTCATACAAACTTTAGGGGACAAGGAAGCGAGCATGCAAGATGTGGATGCAAGACGATGTAAAACTTTCTCAAATAGTCATAGAGTCACAAGCAACTGCATGCGGTTTGCTAAAGCTTGATTTGGGAAATTACTATAGTATCTCTACCATGGATGCAACCCAAACCATGCAACCTAATAATCCTGTATGATGCTTCACAATGTTTGGCAGGTGCTTTCTTTGCGCTCCAATATTTGCTTTCTCAGCTTCCAACGTTCATTTGGAATTGGACTAGAGGCGATGAACTCTGACTTTGCAGTGGTGTCGGCGACGCACTGTGCCTCGAAAGCAGAGGGTACCACCAGAGGGTCGGGCCAGCTGTGTGCTTTTTGAAAGGCTAATGCACATGCTTTGCTATTTGTATGTGGTCTCGCTTTGAAGATGTTTTCCTTTGGAGTGACAGCTCACTTTGAGTACACCAAGCCCAGGACTTCGACAGTCTCATGACTAAATTCTGGCAATTGATTTTGATGCGAAGTGATGCGAAATGGCAATATCATCAGCTAGCTTGCAAGCATGAGGTTTGGCGGCAGACATCAGCTGGCTGCGAGAGTCATGCCAGGAGGTACCTGCTGCAAGTGACTGCAATTGAAGGATTCGTACAGATTTGTAACAAGCAGGAGAGTGGTACTACACTTTGCACGTGTTGGAAAAAGCCAAAAAGGGATTTATAGGACTTAATATGGATTTAAATGGATCTAATATGTAAGAGTACCAGCCGAAAAAAAAATAGGAAAGGTCCCCCCGATTCAAGCTATGGAGCCGGATTTGCGGCCTGGGGAGATGGATCAAGACTGGTCCAACATCAAACGCTCAAATTCATTTGAACATCAAAGTAATCGATATCAAACATAATCATACAATATCATACATAATCAATATCAACCGTGTTTTTAGATTTTTTAGGTGATTAATTGTCATTAAGATCATTAAGACAGCAGTACTTAATCAGTACTACCAGGGTCTTGGCCCACATTTGAGAGGGATGCAGTGGTCCCTTGCTGAGTGGAGGTTTGGATCCTCGAACATGGCGAATTACGATGCCTTTGTGTGGAGCCTGGCACTGTTGGCCCTGCAAGACAGCATTGATTTTACCGAGATTCCAACCTTCAACTGACTCAACTGACTCAACTTGAGGCCCTCAGACCCAAAGGGACTTTGAAGAGATTGAACGCTATGCAGCTCTGCGCTGCCGTACTTCTTCCATGCTTGAACTGGGAATCACGGCATTTTGGGGGCCTGGGGTAAGTTCTGATTCCGTCAGCGCACCTTGAAGATGGCTGCAGTCAGTGAAACCAGAAATCAACTCGCACCACAGTGTGCAGGACGAAATCTGTTCATCTAGTTCGCCAGCAGCACGGGTGCATCGTACTTGCCCGCGGTTTTGTTTTGCATGTCAGGTATGGGAAGCGTCAACCCTTGACTCGGAGGAAAAGTGAGATTTGTTCAACTGTCAACAAATCCAGACCATGCCTTTGTCCAATTGTGTGACGGATTGTTTCTAGATCCACCAGAACACCTGGAGGTTGCGTTGAGTTACTGCAGTTTTCTTGTAAAAAGGAGTTGAAAGCGTCTTGCATGATGTTTCCATATGTTTCCATATGTCTCCCCTCTCTCCTTCCCATTGCTTTCCTTAACGGTTCTTAACGTTCTTTGCAGTTCCTTCTTGTTTTTGGCTTGACTGCAGCTTTGCGGCTAGATCCTTGATGTTCATAAGCCGCATCATTCTGCAGCACTAAGGATTCCTGGGCAGTCTTGGTGAAGCTTTCTGAGAACAGTTCCGAATTGAAGTCAGGATTACTACGTTACGTAATTCTATAGATGAATTTAGAGTATTTGTTTTATATCAGAATTATCAACGCGTATATTGGTGTTTGCTCATGTGGTATGTTCTCTTTTTTGTGAATCAATGGTAGCAGATGGAGATTGATACAGACCGGCTGTTTGCCATTACAGCTTGAATACACCTGTGGTAATTCATTAATTGACGGAGATTAGTGAAATAACAAAGCGTATGATGCGTATGCTTTATGGCATACAGTATTTCAGTATTTTTTGCTGAACCGTTTGATATCTCCGACACCACACCATCATGCATGGAGTACTTGTGACATTTGACTGCAACCTTCCAGTAATAAGACCACACTCCACGCTTGAGCTGCTTTTCGGCAGAAAAAGTGCTCAAGCAGTGAGATGCAGATTGTGGCATGCAGACATTGTCAGCCTCAAGAGATCCATTCTATACTCAGTTCCATGCGCAAGTGGACCGAACTGCCTACTGCCTGTGGCGCTGAAGCGCGCTACTGGCCTTGTACGCCAGGCTGCGCTGGCCCTTGCCGACATTGCAGAGGTCGATCTGCAGATGTTGTGACGCACGAATGGATCTGTTTTCAATGAAACGTCTTAAACCATCTTAAGACATCAGACAGATTAGGAGGGAGTGCTCGATGGCATAGATTCAGATTTGCACAAGGTAGCTGGGAACCATCAAGACCTTTTGGAGGCGCGGGGTTCCATCGACCAGGGAAAAATCCAAGCAGAGCATACATCGATACCACAGTCATCCACAGCCAGTAAAGGTCGAGCATGTTAAGAGCCCGGTTGCTTCACATCTGACCCAAAGGTCTTTGAGAAGTTGGCCAAGGATGAGCAGGACTCTGCTGGAAACCTCAGAAATCAATAAACATATCATCCATTGCATCAAATTAAGATGATTTGAGATGACACAATTGAATCCATTTGCATAAATCACAGGCTAATCACAGGAGAATAAAATCTGTTTATCGAATGATATGACTAGGACGTACCAAGACTATAGGTTAATATAATATATATATATATATAAAATAGGTTATTATTGATGTTCCTTTCATCTCGACGGATTAATTTGGAAGTGCTTCGTCTGAAGGTCCGGCTCCTTGCCATCAACAACTGCATCGCCCTGGGACGGATTGCATCCGCTCCAGAGTGGAAGGAGAAAAAACAACAACTGCAGATTGCTACAGATTGCTACAAATTGCTACAGTAACTACAACGCAGAAGTTCTGGACCGTTGTAAAATATGTTAAACATTGTTAAACTGTTTCGAACTTGTTTTGCATTTCGACTTAAAAGGTCGAGTCGCAGAGGTGAGATCAACCAATGTGGTTTTTGTTCCAGACATCAGCAGCCGCACAAAACGGTCCAATGTCTTCATAGAAGTGTGGCAGTTACCTTGGTAGCAATGAACATCAATGAACAACATGAGCCATCCGAACATCATCCGCAAACCATCTTGTAGCAGTTCCCGCAGTGTGTTTTTTTTAGCCGTCAGATGAACAGAGGAGCAGATCATGGAAGTCCTCAGGGCCTGTGCAGAAGAAAAGAGTTGGAGGGTCCGCTACATGATGGTCTGGGTGCCAAGAGATGAGATCGAGCGTATCCTGACTGAAATGTTCCGAGCAAGAGATGCTTGGTGAATATATATCATAATTTTATACTGATATACTGAAATCAACATTTTGCCATCGAAGATGTTTTGTTTATTGTTTGTTTGTGTTTATTGTGTGAGACTGCTGTTCTCAAAAAGTATAGCGACACTCTGGAGAGAGCTGCAGTGAACCAGCTGGTAGAAGCCTAGGCGGACAACGTCAAGGCATTGTGCGAGGTCTTCAAGGACTGCAGCGTTACCAATCTGAACAGCACCACGATAGAACATTGGCTAGACGGGCAAGTCTGACGCAACTTTGGTTGCTGCTGTAAATCAAAAAGACAGGTATAGATAAGTAGATGCATACAACTGCTGCTGTAATACTGCTGTATTTGTTGACTCGACAGCGCTTTTGTTCCTTTTTGCTGGAAGGACCAAGCAATTGACGTAATCATACCGTCCCTGGGCCATCGATTAAGGGTTGAATGATTGGCATTTGAAGCTGTCCAGTGATACTCGTACACCGCAAAATATTCGTATGAAAGCAGGTGAAATCTCTAAGTACACTCCGATTTGCCATAAAATTAGATACAATTAGTGGGCAAGAAACCTTCCCCACCAAGTCAAAGGATCCTCTCTTCTATACTACTATGATCTACTATGCACTTATCCCTGATCTTCACAAGTTGAACACTTGGCAAGTTGGCGATCGCTTTTCAGCATAGTCACAACATGGACTCCAACCTCTTCTACAGTCTTACATCGTACCTTGTTGATGTGTGAGAAAGTCTTGAATCGGCATGAACATGCAGGTTGTGTCCTGATGTTTCAACATTTGTAAAGCACGCTTCAAGGCTTTACTTGCGCCTCCTGGTTGATGCCGAAGTTGAGGCGAGGGACGGGGTTGCAATGGAACTTTACCGCCTCAGAAATTTTTGGTCCACGAAACTACTGCCTTTGGGATTCTCTGGGTGACTTGCTGAAATTCTCATGATTCAAGACTAGCAAACTGTTCCGTCAACGAACCCATTGTGCAAGGTATTTGGAAGTAGCACTTCTGCGGTTCTTGCTGTTCCTTGATAAAGGTCTTCCAATGGAGTTCTGTTCACGGTCACTGTTCACGTGGTGAAGGTGAGCCCACCAACATCCCACTCTGCCAGGTGCGCACCATCGCGGCTGCCCGTGTAGCGGGTGTTGCTGCGGTGAATCCTAGCAAGGTGTGCCGCCTGGGCTTTGGGGCTGCAGATCTTGAGAATTGTTGGATTCAAGATATTGAATGATATTGATAAGTATTTGATAAGTTTACATAGTGATAGACATTGATAGATATTTGATAGATATTGTGAGCTACTGGGTGGCTGCTCACTGTATCCATCAGTATGATTCAAATCCAGTATGTCTGGAGGATTCTGGAGGTGTGAGTCCAGGACCGAAGCTCCTGTCAGTTGGTGTGTGGTCAGGCTTTCCTGGAGCAGCTTATGTTTGACTCCAAGGGGCCACCTGTTCGAGAAGCGACGCAGATCATACAGTTTAGCGCATGGAAGTCTCCATTCAACAATGAAAGTGACAAGCAACACCACCAATTATCGTTTAGTAGAACTAGAACAACCAAACGCGCAATGCAAATACATAATAATACAAGTGTGAGATAAATTAAACACATTCATGCTGTCATGAGTAGCTTGAAAGTAGAACAGCAACGCCTTCACAGACGGTTTCTGTTGCAACTTAAGGCCTGCTTTGGAGAAGCTGACTGCTCCCAGGGAGCAGTCCCAACATGTTAGGGCCTCCTTGGCATCGTTGGGCAGCCGAGGAACTCGTTGAACGATGGCCATAGCTTCCAGTCACTTCCAGTCACTTCAGGCTTCCAAGTCAGGCATCCATCGGAGATCAGTTCACTTTCGTCTCAATTCAATTCAATTCATAAGCATCCCTTTCATCTCCGAAACTGCTGGTGTGAGGCCATAGGGGCATGCATTCCCTGCCCGGAAAAAGACACAACAGCCGTCACACAAAACAGCTCAAACATCTTTCAAACAGATGCAGAACCACACCAAATGAGAACGGATTAATTTAGACAGGAGCGACACTTGGATCCCAATTGGACTTTGGATGTAGCTTGGAGTTAACCGTTAACCACTAGATTCTAGTACCAGCTTGTAAAATCTTCCGTAAGAATGATGCCCGGGACTTTGCTGAGGAGTGTTTTGGAGCTTTGTTCGATCTTTGGACAACAGCTCACAGTGGCCAGGGTACTCAGGCTGTACATCCATTGGACTTGGCCACTTTTCAAGTTGGAGAATCGGATTTGCTGGAGCTCTCTGAGCTTTCCTGACTCGATGCCTTGAGTGCCTTGAGAATCTGCTAGTGCCATGAGTTGGGCACGTCCTTCAGAAAGCACTAAGGATCACCTTATTGACATTTTCCTGCAACTCATCAGGCTGGCCCACTGGAAGCTGCAAGCTGTTGATCGATACCATTAATAGACTACAGTTAGTTTGTACGTCCTACAAACTACATCAAACTACATAAAACTACTATCAAGTTATATCAGTTATAGATATATCATATCATATGAATCTATCATCGATCTACTGTCTACTACCCAACCCATCTACGCAATCCACAGTTGGTTTTGGACTACGGCACCTTTTAGTTGCTTTGGGGGGTTTGTTTGGTGGTTTCTGAGGTGGGTTCTGAGGTGGGCAGGCAATCACCAATGGAACTGCACAACGTGTCATAGAGGTCACCATTGAATTTGGATGGCCCAAATTGGCCCAATTCCATCCAATTCTTCTATGAGACCCGGCTGCTGCCAAATTCTCTCCGCAGAGCAGTCAAGACAATGAACGTGAGTGTGTATGAGATGCGAACTGACACCCAGCAGTCGTCTACTATCACAAAGGATTCACAAGGACTATACTAGATTCAGTGATCATTTTGTGAATTTTGGTTCAGCCCGTGTGCCAAAGTCAATGAGTTTTTAATCATGCAATTTGTCGACTTGCGAGTTGCCTACTGTAGCATCCTTTGTGTGACAGGGACGAATGCCCCGAAGTTCGACTTCAACTGCTAAACAACTTGGAGCACCTTTCTTCCACAGTCCTGGAACCCAGATCTCATAAAAAGCAGCAGACTGCTGCAGATTCTCCTGCAAGTATGTGGAAAATTATAGAAGGCTGATTAAGGATGCAGACTTCCAAGACTTTGGATTTGCTTTGAAATCATACCACATCGTTGATACTGCATGCTTCCCACAACCCATGAATCACATCATAGATGCTGAGAAAATAAAGCATGCTTTGGAGCTGCTTTTGCACCTTTTTCGGATACGAAGGTTCAAGCAATCGGCAACAAGCCGCGCTTTGACAAATGGATGCAAATGGGCAGCAAGCCTGAACATATGTGACACGCACAGTATCGAACAGCTACAAATTGCAGAGCCCCTTGTTCCCATGGGTACCTCATTGCTTCAAGATGATTCAGTCAACGATTCCTGTTAAATGACCATTCTGATATCAGGGAATATAGGACTTATATGGACTTATTAGGGCATGGTCACTGTGTGAAACACATCAGAATCATTCAGAATCCTACCAGGGAGAAGTCACACATTTGACCCGAGCCATCCCGAGCCCTCACATTATCTGGACCTTTGAGCTTCTCTCCGAAGGGAGACTCGGAAGCCATGACTGCCATGACAGACGCAGACCCAGTGGACGCGAGGCCCCACACGCCTTTGTGGACCTTGAAGGCATGTCAGCTGCTTGGATCAGCTGCGTGGGCATGTTTCGGCCGATTTATCAATGTCTTTTGGTCGGACATTGGTGTCACACGCACGGAGGTTGGTATCTTGAGCTTGTCCAACTTGGTGGCAGCCTTCATAGGTCAACTCTTTTGGTCTATGGTCACCGATAGATTGGGAGAGTACAAACGAGTCTTGGTGGGCACGTCCCTTGCAGGGACGGTGATCATCTTCTTTAACATGGTCCCTGCAGTCCAGAGCAGCTTTTGGTTGTTGGCAGCTGTTTCTGTGAGCTCTTCCTTTTTTCTCTCCACAGGCGGTCCAATCATCGATGCAATGTGCGTCTCAGTCTTGAAAGAGCAGGAGAGTGAGGAGCAATATGGCGACCAACGTCTGTGGTGTGCTGTGGGTTGGGGTGGCATGAGCCTCATAGCAGGTCAATTGATCGACACCTTTGGCATTTCCTTCATGTTTTGGGGATTCGCTTCAATCCAGTCGATGTATTTGAGCGTGTGCTTGTTTTACATGCCCATGGCAAAAGACCGCGGCCAGCAGAATGAACAGACAGTGAGTCTGAAGCAGTTCTTGACCTTTGATGTGGCTTGGTTCTTTGCCAATCTCTTTGTGTACGGCCTGGCAATGTCGGTGGTCGAGAATTTCTTGCTGGTTTTCCTGAATGAGGACTTTGACAACACTCCAAAGCTGCTCCTGGGAGCAAGCACCGCCATGATGTGCTTCTTTGAAGTTCCAGTCTTCAAGTATGTGGAGAAGGTTTGGGCCAACAACAAAGATAGACTTACATCTGTCCTCATGGCATGCAAAGTTGTTTTGGCTTTTCGTTGCATTTGCTACACTCTGCTTCCAGCTAGCAATCCGTGGCTGGTACTTTTAATCGAACCCTTGCATGGCTTCACATTTGCTGTGACTCGTGAGGAGTTTCATCCACCCTTTCGTATCCTTTCGTATCCTTTTCCTCTATTGTAGCCTTTCTAAGTCTTTCTAAGTTTCACGCATACAGTCGAAGAATGTTATGCAGAACTGTAGAGTATGCGACTCAGGACCAGTTGGCTACATGAAAATGGGATAGACATTCAAGCATTGCTTCAGTTTACTTTCAAATTCCAAGGACTGTTACTTGTTCATCCTTGCATTACTGTAGTGATTGTTGTAGTTCACTATATAATTATACAGTACACATACTTATGAATTCTTAATAGTAGATAAATCATAAATCATTCATTTTTGGATTGATTAGAATTTATGTCATCCGGATTTTCATGGTTTTCATGCTTCCTTCAACTTCCCAAGGCGATGTGGTCTGCCACCGTGGAGTATGGCCAACGAATAGCTCCTCCTGGCTGCGTTGCTCGAATGCAGGCCTTGGTGAACGGTCTCTACAGTGGGGTGGCTATGGGCCTTGGCACTGCCATGTGGGGTCCTTTGGTGATGCAACCGCCAAAAGGCTCGGGCTTTTGGAATTGCTTTCGACTCGATGCTGCAGCCATTGTAATTTGGGGCATCATTTGGCAGATGGGTCTGATGATCAGACGCCGAAGCAAGGCAGCCAGAAGTGCTGCCATGATCACCGCTGAACAGCCTTTAGCTGAGATTACCCCCAGCGCGTAGGGTCTTGTAACAACTTTTGGGCAGGTCCTTCGCTTTTTGCTGGAAGATCTGGAAGCTCTTGAGATCTTTTGCGACTTTAAAAAATGACCTGACCGATGCTTTCAATTCCAGCGAGTTGAGTCATCACGAATCTTCGCGGACCCTTGAAATCCTTGAATGGATGGGGATGGGGATCCTTAGTTTCCAATGCAAAATTCATGACCTACCAGTGACCAGATCAATTTGAGTGCAACTTTTTCCATGTCCACCTGTGAAAGAAAGAACTGACAGACTCTCATCAGGGGATATCGAAGACCAGTCAGGCTATTCCTTTTCCCTGCCAGCTGGTTCAACACATTCTCCAAGATTAGTTGTCAGGCTGCTGGGTGGCGGCCCTGCCTGACATCTTGCGGTGAGCTGTCAATCAGAGCATCCAACAGAAAAACACACTGCAACAACATTGGTGTGCACATGCATGGTGCTGCTGGATGCTGCTGGTAATCCCTTTGCAATGTGCTTCACTGCTTCAATTGAGCTGATCAATCGAGTGAAAGGCCAGCAGATATACTTGATGCTGCACAATCATGTCATCTTGAAAGCGGCCATTCCTTACGGGGATATAATGTATATATAATGTATATTATATGTTGTATAAGGGGATATCGAAGACCAGTCAGGCTATTCCTTTTCCCTGCCAGCTGGTTCAACACATTCTCCAAGATTAGTTGTCAGGCTGCTGGGTGGCGGCCCTGCCTGACATCTTGCGGTGAGCTGTCAATCAGAGCATCCAACAGAAAAACACACTGCAACAACATTGGTGTGCACATGCATGGTGCTGCTGGATGCTGCTGGTAATCCCTCTGCAATGTGCTTCACTGCTTCAATTGAGCTGATCAATCGAGTGAAAGGCCAGCAGATATACTTGATGCTGCACAATCATGTCATCTTGAAAGCGGCCATTCCTTACGGGGATATAATGTATATATAATGTATATTACATGTTGTATAAGGGGATATCGAAGACCAGTCAGGCTATTCCTTTTCCCTGCCGGCTGGTTCAACACATTCTCCAAGATTAGTTGTCAGGCTGCTGGGTGGCGGCCCTGCCTGACATCTTGCGGTGAGCTGTCAATCAGAGCATCCAACAGAAAAACACACTGCAACAACATTGGTGTGCACATGCATGGTGCTGCTGGATGCTGCTGGTAATCCCTTTGCAATGTGCTTCACTGCTTCAATTGAGCTGATCAATCGAGTGAAAGGCCAGCAGATATACTTGATGCTGCACAATCATGTCATCTTGAAAGCGGCCATTCCTTACGGGGATATAATGTATATATAATGTATATTATATGTTGTATAAGGGGATATCGAAGACCAGTCAGGTTATTCCTTTCCCTGCCGGCTGGTTTAGCACATTCTCCAAGATTAGTTGTCAGGCTGCTGGGTGGCGGCCCTGCCTGACATCTTGCGGTGAGCTGTCAATCAGAGCATCCAACAGAAAAACACACTGCAACAACATTGGTGTGCACATGCATGGTGCTGCTGGATGCTGCTGGTAACCCCTCTGCAATGTGCTTCACTGCTTCAATTGAGCTGATCAATCGAGTGAAAGGCCAGCAGATATACTTGATGCTGCACAATCATGTCATCTTGAAAGCGGCCATTCCTTACTAGTACGGGGATATGATTTTGATATAATGTATATTATATGTTGTATAAGGGGATATCGAAGACCAGTCAGGCTATTCCTTTTCCCTGCCAGCTGGTTTAACACATTCTCCAAGATTAGTTGTCAGGCTGCTGGGTGGCGGCCCTGCCTGACATCTTGCGGTGAGCTGTCAATCAGAGCATCCAACAGAAAAACACACTGCAACAACATTGGTGTGCACATGCATGGTGCTGCTGGATGCTGCTGGTAATCCCTCTGCAATGTGCTTCACTGCTTCAATTGAGCTGATCAATCGAGTGAAAGGCCAGCAGATATACTTGATGCTGCACAATCATGTCATCTTGAAAGCGGCCATTCCTTACGGGGATATGATTTTGATATAATGTATATTATATGTTGTATAAGGGGATATCGAAGACCAGTCAGGTTATTCCTTTCCCTGCCGGCTGGTTTAGCACATTCTCCAAGATTAGTTGTTGGGCTCATTACCAGTATCGTCACCGCCCTCGTCATCCTCACCATCATCGTTCTCGTCCTTCTCATCCCCATCATCATCCTCAGAATCAACGGAATTGCTCCTCAGTACACTGTAGTCGTTTTGAATTATACCGTATATCATCGTATATCCGTTTTAGATTTTAGATCTCAAAAAGTTTCCTCATCACGTTGCTGGTGGCAGTCACCTTGACAATCATATCACAGCACTACCATGCAACCAAATCTTTCCATGCCCAGACCTATTGCAGCCCTGGCCGTTTCGACGTACGACTCTTGCCCCAATATTCTGCCCATTTTCCCTATTTCACAACCGGGCATCACCTTATTCCAAGCAACAACAAATAAACCATGTCATTTTGGAATTCTTCATGCAGGGCCATGCGACACAGAATTCCGTTTTTCCATTCCTGTTGTTACCCCCTTCTACCTGTCGTCCACCCCTTCAAGCTGTACTGTGGCAGGGTGCAGCTCTAGACAAAACAAGTTTTCCTTCACTTCGCAAACAAGCTAAAAACGCTTCAGTTTTCTGGATGCCAAGGTGGGAGTTGAGGTGCTTGGCCAGTCCTTGCTGCCTTCCATCAAGGCATTGGCTCCAGCTCAGACCGGATGGAACGTGATGGACATGATCAAATCCATTTCAATGTCAGGAAGATGAGCTTTGACACTTTCTCTCAAGCTACTTTGAGCATTGGTTAGTTGACACAACTATACTGTGTACATATGTATATATATATATACAGTTTTATCATATTATCTTAATGATCCTTTATCAATTGAAGTCTGCAGTCAAGGTTTGGTCAAACCTTGTCCTGTGATTCGCCAGGAACTGGGAAAGGACAGGCAATGGAGAGTACGACTAGCTGTCATTAACGTGATGTCAAAGGCTTAGCAGGATCCTGTGTTGATCTGTGTGTTGATTTGTGCTGGATTGAGCTTGATGAACTTGATGAATCACTGAAGCTTTTGGGTCTGTGCCATGATGTGGTGCCAAAACGTGGCACAGTGCATTTTGCTTTGCATCTGTGATCATCCTGTGAAGACTAGTGGAGTCAGAAGCTGGAGTATCCACAGGTACTGTACTTGCACCTTTCTTGTCCGTTGTTTAGCTGTGCAGGAAGAGAAGACCAATAGCAAATGTTTTTTCACATGGCCTTGTCTTCACAACCGCCAGAGTAAGTCGGAGACAGCAACCTGCCTATCAAACCTGCCTATCAAAAATAAATGGCTATCATCAGGTTGCAACAAAATGATTCAACAAGCAAACACTCAATGTATATATATATATATATAACCTTTTTATTCTTTCTCCATTTTTCCCTGCCTCTTGTATCCTGTCAGGTAGCATGTTGAATTATCTATCAAAAACCGAAGGACGGGCCGATAAAACTTTGAAACACCTATTTAGCCTCAGCACCAGAGACTGATTTGCAGCAGCTTGTTGCTGAGGCCAGATTTAGCCAAATACCTGGGTGAGGCAAGCGAAGTTGGCGAAACTGAGTTTTGCATTCTTTGAGCCCAAGAGACTCATGCCGATACAGACTGATACTGTATAGATTGTGTCCACGGCAGTTCGCGTCTCAATAATTCAAATATTAAGGTATGGTTTCAGCCAAGCAGTCGAGGGATTAGATGGTGCCAGACAATATGATGGCACTGTTCTCACAATGAATCCGCATGGGCCCATCCACACATCTCCGAAGGCAAAGTTTACTGCAGAGCTGGGTGCCCTCTTTGGTGCGTGGCTGACGGATCCAGTCTTCTCCGTGAGGTACACCTGAAGCTTGAGAGGAATTTGGAGAGCGGAGGGACACACTGTTGAGATAAGATCACACCACAAAAGACTATGAAAGGGTATTGCAAAGGTATTGCACTATATTGCACTAGATAATACTATATTTATGGATCCCCTTTTGGTCATAGTCTGAGCTGTTGGTGCTTGAACTGTCATGCTTTGATGCTTCGGTGGCTTGAACTGCTTTCTCCCAACGTCTCCTGCAGGGCATCATACAGCCAAAATGCACACCATCGCAGTTCCTAAACATTTTTGCTGCTGACCGGATCAAGCTTCAGTGCAACTTTACCAATTTGATCAGTCTCAAAAGGCCAAAAGGCTTGGTAAACCGAGCGGTAAACCTTACAAGCTGGTCAGTTTGACCAATACAGTTCCAATTCCCAGCCTCTAGAAAATCCTAAAATCCAGTGCTGCCTTTTCTGGATTGCATTCTCCAAAACTTGGCACACATCGAACATCGGGCTGGGTCAGTATCCTGCAGCTCTTTGATCTTCAGCCGCCGGTTGGCCACGGCACCCTGGCGCCATGAGTCGCGTTGTGGTGTCCCGAAGAGGTGCCTGGTGCAGACATTGAACCATGACTGAAGCTGCACGTTATGCATCGTTATCCATGGGTCATGACATGTTACGACAGGTAAAGAAAAGTTACGAGGTAGACCTCCCTGATCTGGCATCCGTCTCTCGAAAAAAGGTTTCTCTAGATTTTGCAGTAGATTCAATAGATTCAAAGCAGCAATTCCTGTTCCTTTGAAGTGCTCTACTGTAAAGGCAAGGTAAGGGGGAAGTTGTAGCCCAGTTGTAGCCCAGTTGTGACGGGGAAGCACCAATCATCCTCTCCGATTCTCGGCAGTGAGGCGAAGAGGGCCCTATGGCACCAATTTTGGCGTCGATCCCTGCGCCTGTCGGCTCTGACACTATTTGTCTCACTAGATGCCCCTTCATTGGATCGAATTGGGTCGGGTAATTGGATCATATTGGATCCTCAAATTGCGAGTTTACATGGGTTTACCATTGGGATACCATTGGGTTTACATTGTTTTGCGATTCCTGGAACAAAAGATGGCAAATTACGACAGGTCCAAATCATCCCAAATGGTTTTCGACGGCTCTGTCGAAGAGGCTGTGATTTAAATCGCAATAGATCCCTAAATCATTCGGGAACATACTAGGACTGGGACTACTGTCAAATACTGGCACTAGTATACGAGGTCGTTATCTTGATATTGGTCACTGGGAGATCCTTCATCAACAGGGGGAGTTCTTGTCAGTGAGGCGGAGATAGTTGGGTATTCCAGGTTCTTGGACAAAAACGAACTCATTTGATGTCCATTTCGTGGTGCCAGGTAGAGATTTCGCCGTGGATTGATGCCACGCAGGAGATTGATGTTGCGATTCATTGCGCACTGAATTCGATTCTGTCAGATACAGTCAGTGCATGTCAGTGCATTGTGTTAGCGCATCATTTTGGCATATTTTGGCTCAGCCATGTGTGTCACGCATTTGGTGAAGTAAGAGCAGTCTTGAGGCATACCCCCAGTTGGTCCAAAACACCGAATATTAGGGTTGCAAAGCAAGGGTGGTAAGAACACCCCGACAAAGAGTCAGGCACTTCCTGCAGAGCTTTTACGTTTCAAAAACATTCAAAAACAAGTGCGGGGTTGGGAAAGGAGGTCAGGCCCCAAAAAATGGTACGGGAATGGAGAACGAGGTAGGAACATTTCCATCGATTGCGTCATGTACCAAATATAATATGTCACTGCAGCGCCAAAAAAGGTTTGAAAAGCTGAAAGGAGGCCTGCTGTTGAGCACTATCGGCGTTGTGCTGCTCTGTGTCTGTAGCAAAGACCGATCGCTGAGTGTCACAATGGCAGTTGCTGCGCAAACAGAGAAGCTGCCAGATGTATTGGTCATAGGCGGCACAGGCTTAATGGGAGCTCCTACTGTGCGACGTCTTCAGGAGCAGGGACATCGAGTAGTTGTTCTTACGCGTGGACATGACCAGGGAATGGGCACTTCTGGTCGAAGGCCTGACCTGCCGCAGTGCGAGATGATCCAATGTGACCGCACAGAAAAAGGAGCCTTGTTGGCTGAACTTCTGAAGGAAAATTCTCCGCGGATTGTGGTGGATTTTGCAGCCATGAATCCAGCACACATTGAGGATGTTGTTGCAGCGCACCGGGAAAAAACCCTTCAACACTACATTTTCATCTCGACCAACATGGTTTATCCAGGAGGCCCGGAGAGCTTCGATGTTTCAGGCCGAGTTCCTCTGATCACAGAAGAGCAAGCTGACCTCGATGCCAAGGATGTGCCAGACACCTATGGTGGCAGGAAACTGCAATGTGAAGTGCTCCTTAAGGAAGCTTCTGCTTCGGATGGTTTCTCCTTCACCACCTTGCGCCCGCCTGCTGTGGTGGGTCCTGGCTGTGACAATCGCCACGAACGCCTGCAGCGTGCGGCGTCCAGAATGCGTCTTCTCCCTCCACGAGATGGGCCGCAGACCGCAGCTGCGGCGCATGGAAAGAGCTTCCGGGTGGCTTACAGCGGTGATGTCGCAGCTGCTGTGGCTGCTGTCGTGCTGAAGGGACCAAAGGATCTCAGCGGAGAGGCGTTTAACATTGCCAGCGAAGAATCAGTGACGATGGATGAATATGTCAAAGAGATGGCCGATATTTTGGGCACTGAAAAGCCTTCGCTGCCACCACCCGAAGAGGATGCGTCGATTTGGAACTATGAGAAGCAAGGCAATGTCGGGATCCAAAAAGCTACAGAGAAACTGGAATTCCGACCAACTCCCCTCAAAGTTTGGTTGACAGAAACCGTGAAGTGGCACCAGTCACTCTTGCAAGCATAAACGGCAAAAAGAGTGTCTCGGAGCTTTGGACGGTACGGCTGGTGCCCGAACGAAAAAACACATTACCGTACAGGAAATTGTTTTAAATAATACCAATTAATTAATATAAATTACATCTAATTAATTACCATTCTTTGTTTTACGACTGGAATAACAAGTCAGTGAGCTGTTAGTAACTTTGAGCTCTTCGTATTCTTCGCAAGAATGAAGCGTGCACAAGCTTAGCTTTGCACACAAGCAAATCACTCAAGGCACTCTCCTACTGATTGCACTGTTTTTCGGAGGGGTTTGTATTCACAGGCAGCTGAACTTGCCACTTGACAGGACGAAACCGGAAAATGGCAGCTGCCAGACTACCCTTGTGAAATTCAAGGACATTCGTAGAGTGTTGGCAATTTACGGCGCAGGTGGGTTAGTGGATTGGAAAAATGCGAGTGCAAGCGGCTTTGATTTATATACCGACCGTTTGTTCACAAATCCTTGCCCGGTCATGCCATGATTCGCCCCTGCCCATCTTCCTTTCGCAATTGTCTGAAAACAGCTTGGGATTGTCACTTCGTGCAGGACTTGCCCCGGACGATCCGAAGAATGTCAGATGGAGGCAGACAAGGAACATGCAAAACTATGCAGAAGGGCTCTGTGAGGGCTCTGTGAATGTTGAAACATGTTGAAACGTCAGTGTTTTGGAACTTCTTTTGGAACTTCTTTTACCATATTTGAATTGAAATGATTTGAAGACAGGTTTGGCTCTTTAGACTCACATTTCGGACAGGCCTGGTGACTACACCCTGGGTGTTGACAATGTTGACTACAAAGAGGATGCACCGAACTTAAATCATGGTGGGAAGATCGATTGCATGTGGGGGACTCGTTCTCATCCTCAACTTTGGATACTTTTGGATGAAGTTTTCACTATGACTTCCAGGCATTTTGAAGTTGTGACTTCCATCAAACTTTTGCTGGTTAGTACATGTTACTACATGTTAGATCATGTTAGTACTACGGAGTTCTCGGTCATTCAAGTGGTCGTTAATCACAACACCAAGCTGCCTTGGCCAGGGACCGCAAGAATATGGCGGCCAGCGGCTTTGGGATGGCGATTTGCCGTGCTTTGCTGAGAGAAAGGGCAGATCTTTCTCCGCGCGATGTTTTGAACACCTTGGTACTGCTTGGTCGGTCAGCGTGAAGACTGCATTTTGCAACCCCCATTTGATCATCAAAGACGCTTGCCAAACTGCCAGAGGGTCTTTCATGGTCTTTCTATCAGCCGTACGAATCTCTGCATCGATACCAAGGCCGAGAGAGTGGAATCCAAAGCGATTGCCCGAGAATGTGCAGGAACTTTTGAAGGCCAGGGAATCTTCGCAGCTTTGCAGCTTGAAGATTTGAACATTGCCAATAGACCATAGTCTCCTTTTGAGTTATACCGACACCCTCAGAATCAGTAGAATGTGGATTGAAGTTTTCTTAGACTTATTGGAGCCACAGGCGGGTGATTTGGCGAGTTCACGGCGGAAATTCACGGTGATTTGGAATGTTCCACGCAGCCATCTTTTCAACTCAAAGTGAACGTCGACACCTTTGCCCGATGGAAGATTCTTCCAAACTCAAGCTCGCAGGCAAGGTGGAAAGCGTTGCATTTGCCAATATGACATTTGCTTTGTGGTTGGCATGGCAAGTCACTGCTGCAGAAAAATCTGGGCACAATAGACTTTCGGCTTCGGTTGATTTGGTGAGTCACTAATTGAAAGAACAACTAAAACACATATAAAACACATATAAAACACATATAAAACACATATAAAACACATGTAAAACACATGTAAAACACATGTAAACACACAATCATTGTTGACTTTCATGAAAAACCCATGTACGCAGATGGAATCGCTAGGTGGTGTGGCCTTGGGAGCCACTGCTGTGCTGCTGGCTTCCTCGGCACTGAAGAAGTCGTTGAAAGACTCAGCGCGACGAGATGCGTCTTGTTCTTTTGAAGCTTGGCAGGAAAAAACACTTTTTTTTTGAGCTTCTTGTATCTTTTTGTGATATGATATGGCTTGATTTAAGACGTTTGGAACATAGGATGCATACACATGTCCAACGCAGACTTCACATAAATGAAACAGACAGAATGATACAGACGAATATTATTCATATATATATATATGCAGTCTGCAGATATCATTATACCCATGACTTAGGACTTAGGTCACCATAGTGACATAGGAGTTTGTGCACCAAGTCCTAAGTCACTGGTGTTCTTACCAGGTGATTTGTGTGCAGCAAGTCCTAAGTCATTGGGGTTATGATTGGACTTAAGCACTTTTTCGGGTAAAATAAAAATAAAAAATCTTCTCTTGATAAGTCATCAGAACCTACATACTTACATTACATTACAGTACAGTAAATTACATCACACTACGGTACATTACATTACAATACAGTAAAGTACAGTACATTACACTACAGTACATTGCATTACATTATAACACATTACAGTACATTACATTACATACATGCACAGGACTTGGTGCACAAAATCGTCTGTCACTAGAGGGGCACAAGTCCTAAGTCATCAGAACCTACATACTTACAGTACATTGCAGTACAGTACAGTACATTACACTACAGTACATTACATTACCTTACAGTAAAGTACAGTACATTACATCACACTACAGTACATTACATTACAGTAAAGTGCAGTACATTACAGTAAAGCGCAGTACATTACATTACATTACGTTACATTACATTACATGACACTACGGTACATTACAGTACATACATGCATAGGACTTGGTGCACAAAATCGTATGTCACCAGAGGGGCACAAGTCCTAAGTCATCAGAACCTACATACTTACAGTACATTACAGTACATTACATTACATTACACTACAGTACATTACATATATTACAGTACAGTACATTACACTACATGCATGCATAGGACTTGGTGCACAAAATCGTATGCCACTAGAGGGGCACAAGTCCTAAGTCATCAGGACCTACATACTTACAGTACATTACAGTACAGTATTTACTGTACATTACAGTACAGTACATTACAGTACATAGATGCAAAGGACTTGGAAAGCGTCCATCACCAGAGGGGCACAAGGCCTAAGTCATCAGAACGTACATACATATCTTACATTACATTACAATACAGTACATTACATCCCAATACATTTTTCAATATTTTTCAATTTATTTAACTGCTTGAAAATACTGTCTGTATATAAATCGAAGGAAAAAATGGAAAATCACAGATTTTTGTGAAATATTTTTTTTGAAGATGGGCACAAGTCCTAAGTCATCATTTTTTCAACGATTGGCTCGAGGACTTCGGCCCAACGACGGGGTAGTGCAACGGGGAATACAATAGGGAAGCACAACGGGGAAACAAAACGGGAAACAACAGAGAAAAATGAAAAGTGAAAAAAAATATATTTATATTTTTCAATTTATTTAATTGCTTTAAAATACTTTCTGTATATAAATCGAAGGAAAAAATGGAAAATCACAGATTTTTGTGAAATATTTTTTTTGAAGATGGGCACAAGTCCTAAGTCATCATTTTTTCAACGATTGGCTCGAGGACTTCGACCCAACGACGGGGTAGTGCAACGGGAAACACAAACGGGAAGCCAAATAGCTGCAGCGCACGAGCGTGATGACTTAGGATCATCTTAGTATACTTCTGCTAGTTAATTCCTATGTCATCCTGGTTTTACGAGTGGTCCATGCCGCACAAAAAAAATCTAGCATAGTTTCTAATCTCATACGGACACCTGATGAGTTAGGACTTGTGCAGGGGGGGTCTGAAGCATGATGAGATAGGACTTGCCCACCCCAGGGTATCTTTCACAAGTCCTAAGTCACTGGTACCTAATATATATATATACATACATACATGCAGAAAGATTCATATAAGAACAGGCGCACCAGGGGCCCTTGAAGCACTTGTACAGCGTAGAGAAACAATAACAAAGATCGGAAGAAAGTACTCAACCTCAAAATTACAAACTTGTAAGCCAGTAGGCAAGAAGGGCATGCAAGGATATGGAAACTCCCAAAATATACCTGGGAAATGGTGGACAATATGACGAAACATCAAGAAAACCAGCGCAGATCATGCCAAAGAAACAATTTGATGGAAAATCTAGAAATGGCTAGAAAGCAGTTTCGGAAGAATGGTTCTGCAAGTTAGCATGCAAATCCATGTGAATGTTTGAGAACTTTTCATCATTTCCCTAATGATGTCATGCTGAGGAGTACCACCTGGCGGTGCACTGTGCAGAGGTTTCCCAGGCATCTGGAGCTGCTGGGCACAAGCGCCCAGACGCTCGAGGGGACAAACACCAACAAACAAATCCTCGCTCCCCAGGGATTCTCAACCAGTTCAGATTAAACACCTTGGAATGACTTGGTGATGTATGTTGTGCCACTCCACGTCCACACATGAAACCTTCCAAAGCAGCGCAGGGATGGCGCTTGGTGAAGCTGCACAAGGCAGCCAGCCTGGACGAGCACACACAAGCTGTATGTGCGGCGTTGGGAATGGAGAACTTGTGCCTTGGTTCCAAGATTTTGGATGTTCAAAGAATCTCAAAACCATGTATACCATTACTGTATATTCAGACTGCACAAACAGTTACAGCTGTGTGGACAGAAGATTTCGAAGATTTCAAGTGCTCTTCAGATGCTCTTCTCTCATATGTGCTTTAGAGCGCACATGAAGCCATGAATCTTTGCCTAAAAACGTGCATGTATAATATATCCCATTAAAACTCTCGCATTTGCCAATGCAAGATGATGCGAGTACATAGATCATAGAAGTACCGAGACACATCGAGACATAGCATCTCGTTCAGCTTGAGGCAGGACTTCAATTTCTATCCTGTGGAGAGGCGCAGCAGGGATGGTCCCTGTGTCAAGATTGGAGCTCAGATCGAAGACACGGGTGCCTTTGATTTGCTGCTGCTGGCTTTGACACCTGATCAGTTGCAGGTCCGGATGCCGAGGTTTGCCTTCTGGATCCTTCTGGTTTTTCATCGAAGGGATCAGCCAACAAAGACAAAACATGTAGGTACTTGATGGTACTTGTACAGAATCAACGCACAACAGACGAACAGAAGATGAAATTCCCATTGAAAACTTATGACTACAGAGTCATGTAATTTTTCATGGCTGCATGGCCCTGCGCACCATATAAATTGATATATTTTGTATGGCATGCCATGCCATCAGCACTAGGTCATTGAGCTGGTGTGCGCGCGGGAGATGCCTCGACCTGCAGATGTGCCACGGGGCCCTGCAGCATTTCCCATTTGTGGCGTTCAGCTGCCCTTCATCGGTACGACGTATAAGCTCCTTCAAGGACGCTGACTCAATGGACTCACTGACGCTGATAAGAAGGGAACACACCTCCTTTTTGCAAAGAGTGCGACATAATTAAGCACCATTCATGTCGAATAGTTCTCCAAAACAGAAGTTGTAGTTATTTATTTTGATTTATTTTGTATTTTTGTTGAAGGTTCTGAAGGTGTTTTGGATAGCACATGATAGCACTTGGACATGTTGATTCATTTGAATGAAGACGGCAGCTCTTGTGGCTGTCACTTTGGTCATGCTTGACTTATCTTGACTTCATGTTGCCACTTTCCTTTTTGCATTCGTTTTTCTGAAAGTTTACCTCCAAAAACACAGAGACAACAGAAATCCGTATAAATCCCACCTAGTACATCACAT
Organism: Cladocopium goreaui; assembly: GCA_947184155.2. Classification (NCBI taxonomy): domain Eukaryota; class Dinophyceae; order Suessiales; family Symbiodiniaceae; genus Cladocopium; species Cladocopium goreaui. The sequence goes on from CAMXCT020001849.1 coordinate 70,622, forward strand.
TGATGCAAATGATGTGCATGCAGTGCATATCCATCATTCATTTTCTGCCATAGTCAGGACCATATCCCATTCCACAGTACAACTTTGCTCACAACGTCTTCCCCCCCGTTGGGAAGTATCCTTACGGCGCTACGGTGCGATCGCATTCAGGGCGAAGACAAAGTATTGGTGATTTCGCCCCTGGTACAGTATTCCATGAGGATGCTGAGTGCACGGTGACGATGACTGCAGATCCCAACATTGTACAGGAGCTGATTGCAAGGACATCAGATTTTCCCAAATTGTGGAACAGAGGTCTACAAATCCCATTGCAGGAATTCACAGCCAATGGACTCTTCACCTCCAGTGAGACCTCTGATGATTGGAAGACGGGACATGCTTTGCTTCCACGAGGTTTCAATCAAATCAAGATCAAGAGCTTCGCCCCGCAGATCTTGGCCAAGACGCGAGCCTTTGTTCGCGAATGGTCGAATTTCAAAGCTGGGCACAAGGTGGAACATGTGAACGATTGGCTCACTGCCATGACCGCAGATGCGGTGGTTTCCTGCAGTATGGGCATGGACATGCGCAATGTAGAACGCCTGGGCGCCAATGAGGACAGGAAAGACAGGAAATGCCCTTGAACCTCTTTTAACAGCTCAAGTTGGATCGAGTGACCTGGTGTTTGCATGTGTTCGCTTCTGTTGATGCAAAAGTGCATGACGGTGAGGCTGGTGTGTTGGGATAAACGCACAGCAGGGTAGTGCAGGACACGCGTCTCAATCCACAAACTTTGCCCAGGAATCTCAGTTGCAAGGTGTCTCAAGGTCCAGGATTTTGAGATATTTTGAGACATTTTTGGCACGTCCGCAGCTCAAACCAGGAGCCCCACAAATTTGTGGAGACCTTCAGAAATGGGCTGGGGATGTCCACCGGAGCCATCAGCGTGAAATCAGAGTACGGCCTGAAACGCTTTCTGCCCTTTTACGATGCGAACGGCAAATTTGCAAAGAAATTTGAAGAGACAAAGAAAGAGATGCAGAAGCAGGTGGAAGATCCTTAGAGAACAGGATGGACAAGGAAGTCGCTGACAGATCCACAAGTCCATACACAAGACAGGATGGCATATAATTTTCATATTATATAATGGCATATACAGCTTGGGAAAAGCCAAGGACTTGGTCGAAGCAACTCGACAAGGAGAAATTGGCAATCAAGACTCCATCATTCGACGCTGGGCGAGATACAAATTAATCAACAGTGATCATGATGTGGAGGGGTAAGGAATACTCGCTGCGGTGGATTTGATTCATGCTGCTCACTCTTCTTTGCAAGCAGTCCCCAGAAATATTTGGACAGTATAATAATTACACATGTGTGTGATTGTGTGTGTGTGCGCATGTGCTGATTACAATGGAAGCATTGTCTGCAGAAAGATATTCAAACATTGTGCTGCGGCAATGATATATCATGATGTATCGTTGAGTGATGTTGATTGTACAGAAACGACCTTGTGCAGAGTTGAAAAATCAGACAGAGGAGCATGCTTCTGTCCTTCTGTACAAAGATGATCAAATATGTTAATCTTTGCAGGGGTTGTTTGCGGGTCAACTTCGGGAGCACATGACTTGATTCGACATATTGAGAAGTGGGGTCAAGGTCAAGCTCCGACAGCCAAGGAAGTATGCTGGAAGATCGAGATTCTGAGGGAAAGCAATAAGCTCAGTTTGTAGTCAAAGTGTGCCTGTGAGTTTGTTGCTTTTTTGACTTGAAAGCACTGCCTGTTTGATTTTGTGATTCGAGGAATGTTTAGTTAGTCTAGTTTGATGTGATTCGGTTGAGCAAAAAAATGCACTATCACGGTTTGTTGCTCCTCTGCAATTCCCACTGGTGCAGTTGCAGTGATTTGCAGTGATAGAATTTCATGATACAGATGAGTTTGAGGCATGTTCGCTACGGGGCGTTATATGGGCATGTCTTTAGCTCAGTCACCGAGGGTGAGAATCTGAGATTGGATTTGTACTGTGCGGACCTTAAAGGGATCGTGCCAGTCAGGTTTTCTTGAAAACCGAGTGACAGCAACGAGGTCGTGAACCTCATGATCGCAGGACATGAAACAACAGCTGCCACCTTGGGATTTACCTTGCAGTTGCCTGGCAGCTGGTGACAGTGATTGACGGTGATGTGCTTGAGTGGTTCTAACATGTTCTAGCAACCAAGGGCAAACCATATTGACAATGAACCACACATATCCATAGACAATGCAATTTCCAGCATGGATGTTTGATGATGTTTGATGATTTTTGTCTAATATTTGCCTTCGTGAATCTATCCAAAATTCGTCAACGTAACGCAGTCGAACGCCGATGCGAAGCATGCCAAGCGCCGAAGCATTCTTTTGAGTTGCAATTGCGACTGAATGCCTGGCAAGAGAAAAAAACGCAGTCTAACGAAAGTTCTAACGCTTCTCCAAGGCTTTTGGCAGAGAACCCAGTCTACGAAGCACGTGCCCTGGAAGAAGTGAGGCAAGTCCTGCATCTTGGCTGACAAGGTGACAATGACGTCTCTGCCTGAATTCATGGGACCTCCACTGTAGATGGATGATCAATTAATGTCAGTTATCAAGTTATATCAATAATGTGTATATGATATGGTGTGCTTACATACTGAAAAGTGCATTGCCTTTCATATGCTCCTTAGTTGACTAACAGGTCTTCACATGTCCAATTCCCAGCAGTCCATGTGTATTTCCCAGTTGCATTCCAGGAATGGTCGCACAGAGCCATCCGTGGATGACGTTCCCAAACTTCAATTTGTGGAGCAATGTTTCCGTGAAGCTTTGCGACTCTACAGCCCGGTGACTGGCATCAGCCGCGACGCGGCCTATGACACGCTGCTGGGAGGTCACCGTGTCTATCAGGGCGAGAGGACCACTGCAGCTGCATCATGTTGACTCATGTTGTCAATTCGAGGGTTAATGATGGCTAATGATGGTGAATGGTTGGCATTCTCTGCACTGGCATACAGAAAGAAACATGAAGAAACTTAGATCAAGCTCATTTTATGTCGATCCACATCACATTTGACCAATCGGATCAGAGTCGTGCAATAATCATTGTCAGTCATTGTAGATCGCTGTAAATCGTCCTACATTTTCCTTTGCGGTCGTCAGGATCAACGTCGTCACACGGGCATTGCACACAAACCCCGAGCATCTAAGCCGCAAATCTGATGATATGGCTATGGATCAATACCTATACATACCATTTTTAGGGGATGAACATCCATTTCCCAGCTATTTTTGATGTTCACCAGGGGGATAGGGTTTTGACCCATCCCCATATCTGATGGCTCTGGGCGATGTTGGAAAATTTGACTGCAAGCTCTTGCAGGTACTGGGGCGGTGAATTTGGTGATCCGCTGAGCTTCAACCCAGACCGGTTCTCACCAGAGGCCTCTCACATTTGTGGATTTCTATAGATTTCTCATTTGTCAGTCACATATGTCACATAATCAATGGATATCAATGGATATCAATGGCATGTTGAGTTCTTGCACTCAGCACATTAGCATCCACAGGCATTAATTGGAAGTTGGTTCGAAGTTCGAAACCTTGCGATCTTCGGGAGGCTGTTCAGAACCGACATCCAAATGCCTACCATCCATGGGGCTTTTCCACGCGTGCCTGCATCGGCAGCCAGTTTGCCCTCTTTGAAGCCAAGCCACCTGACTGCAAACCACATTTCATAGGACTACAATGGACATCAATGGACTACAGTATATGGACTACAATTTTCATGCACGGCATGGCTTCTCCGATAAAACTAACGCAGCCGACACTTTCTTTGGCTTGGCTTAAGTTCCAAGACGAGGTGCAAAACATGAACCTTCATGGCACATGCAATAGAATAATCATCTATAATCTACAATAGACATCGCTCTACTTACTTTACTTCATGGCTCACTGAGTGGAGGACAGGAGGACTGCTTGATCCTTGTTGTTCAGGACTTTCTTGGCTTCGATGCTGATCCACTTCCGATTGCAAGGAATTCCTGGATACAAGTTGATCGCTTCCACTGAAGCAGGTGGTGCTGCCCCATCACCTCAGAACTTGGCTTTCCAGGCGGGCGAATGTTCACTGGTCTCGAGAAAATTCGAGAAACACAAATTGAACCCACCGTTTCCAATTGCTGCGTTGCTTTATTGTGCCACTCACCCAAGATGGCCCTTCTGAATCCAGGAGGTTGTTGCGATGCTAAATGGATATGTAACATTATGTATATAATATCTATATTAAAACTCAATGGATGCCACACAAATCTTAAAGGTACCACATTCCACTCAGATCCACTCAGCCAGTACAAGATCTTGGACCAAAGCCACCTCCAGAGATCCCAAACAGCACAGGTCTTCCCGCGACCTGGTGGGCCTTTGTGGTCCGACAAGGGCCTGATGCAGCCGTTGCCAGCGATGTCTATGCCTGAGATGCTTGTCTTAAGATAAAGACGCTTACTCTCCATGGTAGGGTTTAGATTCTTAGATGGTTCAGGTCCGTTTATGTTAGATAAATCATGCACGCCACATGTACACTACTGTTCTGCACATTCCTGGCATTCCCTCACACCTTCCAAACTTGTTTGCGACTTTTCTTGACTCACATTGGATGCATGTTAATCTCTTGCCAGGTCTTTTGCATTTGTGAGTACTTCCGATGTGCATTTGCTACGGTCTGCCAGTCTTGGTGTTGCAAAGGCCACCAAAAGCAGTGGAACAAGCGCCAAAATCAGAGATGAACGGCTCGGTGCAACCTGCAACTGGGCCCGTCATGAAGGTCCTGTATGGCTCAAACTCCGGTTCCAGCAACTTGAACTGAACTTGAGGGCACGCTATAGCCGCTATGGTACACTTCATAATTCATGTTAGGGCAACGTGATAATGATTGGGATGCATCTGTCAAAGCAAACAATACCTTTGGAATCCTAGCTACAGAGAATGAATGGCAACTGCATGTGGTGCATGACTCCACCAAGACCCAGCAAGTGTACCGGAAAAGCTGTAATAAATGCAGTGGCATGGCTATTTGATGCAATTTGGATCAATTTGGGCATTGGCTATGCAGGTCAGGATTTCGCTAGTCGGGTGGAAGCAGCTGCAGCTCGCAGTGGCTTTCAGACATCACTTCACTCATTGAGCCTTGGCGTCCTTGGGCATGTGGCTTGCTGCCTTGGGATAGACGAAGTGATGACCAGCTGATGACCACCTGATGACCACCATCCAAGGAACGCTGCGGTGGCTGAAAATATCTTGGTGCCAGATGGCCGTTTGGTGATTATTGTCACCTCAACGTCCCTTGCTCTTTTGAGAGTAGGTCCCTGACAATGCTAGCACCCTATTCTCAATGAAAACAAACATAAAATAATCTTGAAACAACTAGGGAGAAACTTCACAGCAAGTTGGTTTTGAAAGTTTTGAAATCCTGATTTTGATGTCACAAGACTTGCACTCAGCAAGCCAGAATGCAATAGAATGCAATAGAATGCAATAGAATGCAATAGAATGCAATAGAATGCAATAGAATGCCTATCACAGGCAATGGCTTTCCCGAGGTACAATGGCCTGCCACCTGACAATGCAGGCAAATTCAAGAAATGGCTCCAGACGCAAAAACCCAACTCTTTGCACCTCGACGGCAATGTAGCATTGATATGACATCAGTGATGTCAAATTGTACAAGCTCAAACACTCCCTTGCAAGAAACACTTTGCCTGGAAAGCGGACCACTTGGACCCCAAGCTCCTTTGTCCTCTCAGAAAGCTCTAGCAGCATTCTCAAATGATCTAAAGTTCAGGCCCTTAATTCCTGTGCCAAGTATTTGCAGAATATTTGCAGAGGCCTTTCTTGTCTAATTGTTTCTCCATGTTTGTTCTCCAAGCGTCTCGATATTCCCGCCCTTTGGCTCCCGTCCGTGACCAGTTGCAGGGATGGCTTGAGCTACGCCGTCTTTGGTGTGGGAAATTCCCAGTGGCATACGTATCAGCAGTTCCCTCGTTCCTTGGCAGAGGATGATGTCTGGGAATAGATGCAGTTGGGTGAAGGCTGTCATTGCGCTGATTCCCAAGGTGAAGTAGACGCTGGGTTGAACTGCTCCGGTGCAAAGCGCCTATGCGATTTGGGCTCCTGTGACGTTGATGGGGCATCTTTCACTTCGGACTTTGAGGATTGGTGACTCGGAAATCCTCAACATGCCCTCCACTGACTGTCGTTGCAAAACCATTTTGACCTTGATGATTTTGCAGGGTTGAACAACGTGTTGTGATTGTAGCAATGAGGTTGAATCACTTGGGTGGATGGGTGGGTCAGTGTGGTTGCTGTGGCCATTTTGCGCTCAAGCATCCACACACAACCCACCAGGAATTTGAAACTGGTACCCACCCGACGCGTCATTGCGGTGGGGGACCTGGTGGGGTGGTGTAGTGAGTGCACCAATTGGTACCAGCAAGTGAAGCGGGTACTGTGACAGTAGCAGCATCTCATTGCGCCATAGTGCTGCTGGTGGTGCGCTGCCTCTTAGCACCATTGACGTGGTGCTGCAGCTGCATCTGCAGGAGGAAGACCTGGGAGGTGATCACATTGCCCAGTGGTCAGAGGATCACACTCAATGGACCCAACAGAGGATGAGCAGAAGGCAATGGTCACCATGGCCGAGGTCTTCAAGTGGGTTGGGCTGAGTGAGACGGAAATGGGTGATGAGACAAAACTCTCAGGCTCCTTGGCAAAGTTGCTTGGTGCAGCAGACATCACCAAGCCTGTCACCATTGGAGTCGTTTCTGAGGCTGACTATGAGGCAGTGATCTCAAAGTGGAAAGTGCCAGATGCTCCTGCGGCCAGGCACCCAACTCTGACTGAAATGGGTACGGCCAAATTGGTTGGGCATGTTTGCAGAGTTTTAGCAGGCTCTGGTGAATCTTTGGAGATGCTGAAGAAGAGGGCCAGCGCACCAGCACCAGCGTTGCCCTCAGCACCAGCCGTGACGTCAGCTGCAGCACAGAGGAAAATTAAGCTGAGCTCCATCATTTCACAGGTGGACGACACAGAAATCCTGATGGCAGAAGAGAAAGAAGTCTTGAAAGCCTTCGCAAGATACGAAGTGGTGTATGGAAAAGGTGACAGACCACCAAACGGCACAGAGCCGACTGCAGAGCAGTTGACCGCAGTGAAACACCTGATTGATTCAGGCTGCTGTCCATACGCTGACTTTTCCATCTTCGGTCCATATGGACAGAGGATTTACAAGAAGGTGAAACTCAGTGGCTATCAGATTTCCCGTGATGGACAGCTCTCCACAGTGGAACTGCATGGACCTTCAAACATCTCGCAGTGGATCGGTTGCTACACTGTCCTGCAAGGCATTCTTGTGATGTTGGATGCAGTCGACCTAGGTCATTTGCTGCGATACAGGACGATGATCGAGAAGTTCCACGACAAGTATGGTGAGCGAGTATGGTCCGTCATATACCAAGGAGATGTTAGAGCCAGGTTGGAGAACATGCCACGCCTGAAGCGCATGGCCCAAGCAGCTCACGACAAGGCGACCTCCTCGGGTGGCACCACAGACTTTGATCCAGCCAGGCCATGGAACTATGTCTGGTTCAAGGCGACAGAAGACCTTGAATTCTGGCGTGAGGAAGTTGTGGACCCATCCTTCTTGATCCTCACGAAGATTGCCCGTAAGGAAGATATGCTCCAAGGTGACGCGGTTACAGGTGTTGCCAAGGGAGGCCCCAGAGAGTCAGCACCAACTCCATCGAGAATGGGCATACAAAGTAACGCCTCTGTCCGTCCCAGGAACTCCAGCAGATCGGGGCGACTCAACAATGTTGAAGATGGGAAGTACACCACAAACCGCACTGGCTACAAAATCTGCACTGGGTACAACGATGGCAAGTGCACAGAGGCCAGTCAAGGTATTTGGTGCACGCAGTCATGGGACACAGTGCACCAGTGCAGCCGGTGCCTTGGGAGCCACCCTCAGATTCAGTGCACTCACAAGGAGATGCCGAAGCCATCCTTCCTCAAGTCCATGGGCAAAGGAAAAGGAAAGGGAGGAAGAAAAGGAAAGGGCGCTAGAGCGCCTTACTGAGGGGAAGAGCAATCAGTGCATGTGACGGAAGATCAGTTGCCTGACAAGGCAATTGAGAGGCCGAGGAATTCAGCGGCACCCACACCAACCGCACAGGGTGTGGGGAGCAGCAAAATACTTTACCTTTTCAGTGGTCCGCCACGGCCAGATGATGGGCTTGGCAAGTTCTTGGATGAGCTGGGCATTGAATGTGTCTGCGTGGATCTTGAGGTTAATGAACTGCATGACCTTCTAGACCAAGATGTTTGGGAGGGAGTTTCACAAGACTTGCCAATGTACGACGGCTTCATGTTGTCGCCACCTTGTTGCACCTTTTCTATGGCAAGAGGTGGAAAGGGCGGGCCACAGCCACTCAGAGCAGCTGAGGGGAAGGAGATCTATGGTCTCAAGACTTTGAAAGCAGAAGACAAGAAACGAGCCCACGAGGGAAATGTTTTGGCATCGAGAGCACAGTCAACAGCTTCTCATGCCACACGTCGCAAGAAACCTTGGATTCTGGAGCAGCCCCATGAACGAGAGGGGAAGCCTTCCATGTTCAAGCTTGATGAGTTCAGGGAGCTTGAGAAAGAGCAAGACGTGCGACGGGCCACCTTTGACCAATGCCGTTTCGGATGCGAGTTTGAAAAGAAGACTGATGTGCTTGCCAATTTTGATTTAGGGCCGGAGTTCCACCAACTTTGCAACCATCCACCCAAATGGTGGAGGGTTCCATGGAGTGGGGAATGGGTTTGGGCTTCACACCCGCCATTAAGGGGTAAGCAAGTTGCTGTTGAAGCACACATGTGGAACCCTGGGATGCTCAGGACATCGGAGCCCCAGGGGGACTACATCACCAGGCGGGCGGCTGCGTACCCTGCGGATCTCAACAGGGCACTAGCTAGAGCTTTGGGAAACGCAGTGAAAGTGGCTGCGAGGACGGAAGTTCCAAGTAACGTAGCCAAGCCAAAGTTTGAGGTTGACCCCAAACCTGTTATGGCCCTAAAATTTGGTAAGCCACAGAATGTCGAAACCTAGGTAGACGACAGAAATAGTCTGAGGAATGTTTCAAACTGGGTGAATGACAAAATGAAGTTCATAGGGGTTCAAGTCAGAAACATCATTGAGGATTCCTTGTCTCAGAATCCAGACGTGGAGAACTGCATTTGGGAGAACATCACGCAGCATCAGAAACCAGAAGATGTTCATATCCCGGAACCCTGGATGGATCATGTCAGATCCAGGGTCATCGATCTGTTCTTTCGCAACGATGGCAGCATTGTTGTTAAGCAACTGGCTGAACCGCAGACTGGGGACTATGAGACTAAGATCATGGGCAGGCTCCTTCACGCATGGGCTTGTATTGTTGGTGACCCAGGTGCAAGAGCTACGAGATGGATATTTGAAGGAGCACCGGCAGGGTTGGAAATGAGTTCAAAGGACCTAGATGGCATGTTTCCCAGTGTCGAAGATGATGAACTGGAACTGGATGATATTAACCTGGATACTGACTTCGGTTCATTTACAAACTACACTGGTGTTGAAGAGGACAATGAAGCATTTGATGCGCTCGAGTCATACTACGAGAAGGGTTCATGTTGAAATTTCGTACGCTGGATGATGTTGAACGGCATCTGGGATGTAAACCTAAACCAACCTTGTCTAAACTGGGATGCATTAAGAAGATGAAGTATAACCCTGACACAGACCAGTACACCTATAAGGCCAGGATCATATTGGATTGCAAGCGCTCTGGAGTGTCGAAGCGGGCACAACGTACGCACAAAAGTGTACTTCCCAGGGCCACCGATGCAATCTTGTCGGTCTTGCACTTGATGGCGCGGAAACAATCTGGTCAGGATATACAGCTCTTCATTGCCGATATTGTCGATGCCTTCTGGCTCATTCCTCTTCACGTTTCGGAGAGGAGGTACTTCTGTGCGCACTTGCGCGGGCATTACTACTTGTTCACTAGAACGGCCCAAGGGTCACGCATGGCACCACTGACATTTGCTGCAATCATGTCGGTGGCTTCCAGATGGGTGCAGAGCCTGAGCAACGAGTACGCCATGCAGGTTTATGTTGACGACCCATTGGTGGCAATTCTGGCAGAGCCGCATCGTACCAAGCGGCTGGCATGCGTTATTGCGTCTGCATGGATGATCATGGGTTTTCCTTTGGCATTCCACAAGGCAACTCTGGCACCACAACTAGTATGGATTGGGGTGCAGCTTGAAGTGAAGGATGACACAGTAGTGGCGGAAATTCCAGCATCAAAGGTTTCGGAACTCATCAAACTCTTGAAGGACACCCTTGGCAGCAACTTGGTGTCCATCAAGTCTTTGCGGTCTCTTACAGGCAAGCTCACCTCTGTCGCATCAGTCATTCAGGTGTGGAGACCATTTGTGCAGCAGCTGTACAAGGCCATGCATGTCGTGAACACCAAAGAGCTCCCAAAGGCTGTGTCTGGGTCAAACAGATACAGCATACAGTGTCATGGCTTCTCACCTTCTTGGCTGGAGAACAGCTGGGCATTAGACGAGAGTTCACTCTGGACGCGTATCTTCGCAAAGGACCAGTTGTTGTCATCACATGGGATGCAAGCCCATATGGCATGGGGGCTACATTACAAATCAGCGGTGCCTTTGTCTCTTTCTTTGCGATCCCCATAACCTTGGAAGATCAGGAGGCCCTGCAGACGCAGTCAGGTGACTGTCGTGGACAGCAAGTATGGGAGGCATTAGCTGGTTTAGTTGCCTTGAGAACGTGGTCACCATACTGGCAGCACTTTCCTGTGGTCCTGCAAGTGCGCAATGACAACGTTGGAGCCCTTACCTTGTTTTCGACGTTGAAAGGAGGTTCAACTGCTCTCTCAGTCATCGCCCGAGAGTTCGCGCTAGACCTGGGAAAGGCTACATGCAGACCTGCATTGATTCAACACTTGCCGGGCATCACCAACAAGACCTGTGATGCATTATCTCGAAGATTTGATCCTCACTATACTTTCGAACTGCCGAGATGCTTGCTGCATGCAAAGCCAATTGTTCCACCTACTCGAGACAAAACCTGGTGGAGAAGTTTACAGGTCACCGTTCCGAGCTCTTCATCGGCACCGCCATTGGCAGACTCAAAGGGAATCAGATCTCGTTCCCCAAGACGCTAGTGACCCTCTGCTGCATAAAAGATATAAAGAGTTGACTGGTTTGATGCTGCACTGCTTTTCTGTGTCGACTGATTTGACACTGCACTGCATTTTGTTTCATTCATTGTTTGCTTCTTGTGATGTCGTGATTTGAGGGTTCAGTTGGATGTGCGTGAGGTCATAGGTTTTAGGTTTTCGTTGTGCACTTGATTAACCTTGGTTGATACCTCTTGGGTATCACTTGATTCATTCATTTAAATCGCAAAAATTTTAAGCTCAAAATGCTTTCAAAACCATCCTGGGGTAAGAAGAAAGGCAGCACACCCTTTCAGCTGCCATCAGATGACATCGAGGGTTGGCTGAGGAAGGTCAATAGTTCCTCAGCAGGCCAAAGGGCTGTAGAACAAAAGGCTGGGCGCAACATTTCTGCTGGCTCTTGGTCGGCAGGGCACCCAGCCAAGCGGCCATCGACCCTCGATCATAGTGGAACCCAGGAAAAGAGAAAGCGTCATGACATGCCTGTTGTTAGAAAGATAGACAGGGCAGCCATGGCCACTGCGCAAGGAAAGATCTCCACTGGAACAGGTAGACGTGATGCACTGGACGCGTTAGTCAATGACTTTTATGCCTCTTCAAGTCAAGCACCTAGAACTTCTCAATTGAAAACGTGGGAAAGATATCATGCCACTTGGTATGGTGATCAGGTCCCTGTTTGGCCACTGTCGGAGCAGAGTTTGGTCAGAGTTTCGGCACTTTTCAAATTGGGAGGGTACAAGTCGTTCAAGAATTATCTTTCTCGAGCAAAAGATCATCACATCTCCCTGGGCTTTGAGTGGTCTGACAAACTGGATGCCGTGGCCAGAAAATGTTCCAGGTCGGTCCTGAGAGGATTAGCTGGATCCACGAGGTCAATGGACTTTGGCTTAGTCAGGATATCGTCCCATCTCCCTCATGGATCCTATGCCCTGGACGAATGTGGGCCAGCTCATCCGAAAGCTATGGTTGTGACCGCAACTCTCTTCCTGTTGAGAGAACTGGAAGCTTCGGCCATAGACCTGGAGGACGTAGTCTTTGATGACGCCAAAGTAACACTCCATTTGCCAGTGTCGAAGACAGACTGGCAGGCAAAGGGATGCTCCAGGTCGTGGGCATGTGTTTGCGACACCCAACTGCCTTGTGTTTATCATACCCTGAAACAGCACATGGTGGAAGTGAACAACTTCTATTGCAATCTGGGCATGAGACCGGTAGACAAACCGTTGTTCCCAACTACTCTGAGGGGATACTGCACAAAACAAGGCGTGGTTAACACACTGAGAGCTGCAGTAGATCAATCTGGAGGAAATGCTACGAAAGGCGATAGATCTTCAGCGTACAGTGGTCATGCATTTCGCATCACTGGGGCCAGACTATTAGCCAGGTCAGGTCTTGCATGTATCACGATACAGTTGCTGGGTAGATGGGGCAGCAACGCTATCCTGTCATACCTGGCAGAGTCGCCACTGGACGGGTTTGCGGACCGCTTGCGTCATGGACTCTCAGACAAGAAACTGGACAAATGGGTATTTGCTGACAATTCGCCAGCCTTTAGGGAAGCCGACCAACTGGTCTACGTGCAAGACATGATGGCAGAATTAAAACAGTCCAGGGACAAAGTTAATCAGTTGGAATCCCAGCTGAACAACCTTGCAATCCAGATGGAAGACACCTCTCAAATCCTGGAAGGCGTTGCGCTGACATTTGGCACGAAGTCTGGAGTAGAAAACTGGATGGTCGACAATGTACAATCCAAAGTGAGACACAGGTCCATAGTGGATCTGTCTACGCCACCTGCAACATGGAAAACTCTTTGCGGATGGAACTTTTCTTCAAAGGCACACGCCACTACGTCCAGGTCAGTCTCAGAACAGACTGACCTTAGATTGTGCCCTAGATGCTTCCCAAGTGATTCTGACCACTCCTCATCCTCCTCCAGTAGCAGCTCTGAAGATTAGCTGCAGAGAGATTGGGGGTTCACATGGAACCCAATCTTCAGACACCCAAACTCAGATTTGGGGGGTGATACCCATGTAAAGATGTGGGTAACAAAAGCGCAGTGTTTCAAATTCACCGGCAGCCCTATAGGTGAGAAAACACTGCTGGGAGGGAGGGATGGAGTGTTGATGAAACCGATTGCTTGAATTTGTAATGAATTTATGTTTGATGTATTTGATGTTTCGGGATTTGTTGAATGTTCTGATATGTCTTTTGACATGGTCAGGAGATGTCAGGAGATGTCAGGAGATGTCAGTTCTTCATAGTTCTTCTATGGCCTGGCGAACTGAGGTTGTCCAATTTGCTGCAAACCATCGGTGCAGGATCTTCAACCGAAAGCCTCGACGAAGGAATCCCTGGCAGCGAGGAGTCACTCGCCGCACTTCCGGGTTCGCGAAAGCAGTTGCAGGGTTGCTCCAACCTGTTATAGATAAATGATAGCCACAAGGGGGTAAATTACTGTAGTTATTTAATTTAACTCATTAAACTCTATATTTACTCAATCTACCTCCCTTGTACCTGGGGTGTTTGGAGCAACCCTGAGTTGAGTGTCAAAAGTTGTGCGAACAAGCGCCATCGGTTGTCTCCCTGACAAGAGAAAAACCAAGGTTCTCCTTGCTGACGGCCCCAGCGGATGGCATCAAGGTCTTGAAAGAGCCGGCAGTTGTACTCCAGGCTATCTGGGAAGGCAAACAAGTAGCAGCCAAGATCATTGGAATGACTGAGTAGCTTGTCTCAATATTCACGACATGACATGCGTCAACTTTTGGAGAAGCAAGCGCAGCTTGCTGGGGCTTGCGATGGCTTACGAATATGTGCCGATGATTGCAGATGTGGAGTTGCACGCATACGAAGCCACCACATCTTTTGATGCATACTGTGATCTGATTGAGACCAAGATCCAAGTCGATTTGATCAGATCTTGTCACAAGTCTGGATCTTGGTATATCTTGGTAAATGAAGAATCATCCGAATCATCCAGGTAATACCAGGTATCCTATGGTGTCCCAACCATCCAGCGGCCGCCGAGGGTGGTGGAGACACACTTGAAGGCCTTGGAAGTCGTGGAGCCGCCACGAGAGCTGTGCCAGAAGCCCGATGGCCGAAGCGTGCGTCATGTGACGCTCAGATTGCCCAAAGGCGTCAACTACCGGGCAGGCGATCACTTGGAAGCTGGGCAAACTTGGCGTGCAGTATAGGAAAATCATGAAAAGAACATAACAACTAGACGACGGATGGCCCGAGAGCGTAGAGGAGCAGGGTCTTCTCTTGTTAGTATGGAGACGCAATATTAGAAACGATATATGAAAGCTGTGTTATAGGCAGTCGAGAAGAGGAGTATCAAGACAAAATAGTGAGAAGTGCAAGACAATAGTTTGCATCGCAAACACTTTTACACACAGACGCTTTTACACACAGACGCTTTTACACACAGACGCTTTTACACACAGACGCTTTTACACACAGACGCTTTTACACACAGAAGCTTTTACACACAGGCGCTTTTACACACAGACGCTTTTACACACAAACGCTTTTGCGCTTTTACACACAGACGCTTTTACACACAGACGCTTTTACACACAGACGCTTTTACACACAGACTCCTTTACACACAGAGGCTTTTACACACAGAAGCTTTTACACACAGGCGCTTTTACACACAGAAGCTTTTACACACAGAGACTTTTACACACAGACGCTTTTACACACAAACGCTTTTACACACAGACGCTTTTACACACAGAAGCTTTTACACACAGACTCTTTTACACACAGACGCTTTTACACACAGACGCTTTTACACACAGAAGCTTTTACACACAGACTCCTTTACACACAGACGCTTTTACACACAGAAGCTTTTACACACAGACGCTTTTACACACACACACACGCTTTTGCACACAAACGCTTTTGCACACACAGTCTTTTACACACAGACGCTTTTACACACAGACGCTTTTACACACAGACAAGTCCGGCACAGGAAAAATCGCAATTTTACCTCAGTTTCTACCGATCGACCCTCATTTCGTGCGAAAGGGTTGCTCCGGCACAGGTAAAATCGCAATTTTACCTCAGTTTTTGCCGATCGACCCTCATTTCGTGCGAAAGGGTTGCTCCGGGGCAAGTCAAATCGCAATTTTACCTCAGTTTTTGCCGATCGAACCTCGTTTCGTGCGAAAGGGTTGCTCCGGCACAAGTAAAATCGCAATTTTACCTCAGTTTTTGCCGATCGACCCTCATTTCGTGCGAAAGGGTTGCTTTAGCACAAGTAAAATCGCACTTTTACCTCAGTTTTTGCCGATCGACCCTCATTTCGTGCGAAAGGGTTGCTCCGGCACAAGTCAAATCGCAATTTTACCTCAGTTTTTGCCGATCGACCCTCATTTCGTGCGAAAGGGTTGACGTTTCGTGACTCGCCGCCGGCACCACCCTCGGCCTTAAGAGAGAAAGATAAAAAGAAGGCATGAGAGAGAAAAGGGAGAGAGAAAGGAGAGAAGATGTGAAGATGAGCAGATGTGAGAGAAGATGTGAGAGAAGATGTGAAGATGAGCAGATGTGAGAGAAGATGTGAAGATGAGCAGATGTGAAGATGATGTGAAGATGAGCAGATGTGAAGATGAGCAGATGTGAAGATGAGCAGATGTGAAGATGTGAAGATGAGCAGGTGTAAAGATGAGCAGATGAAGATGAGCAGATGTGAAGATGAGCAGATGTGAAGATGAGCAGATGTGAAGATGAGCAGATGTGAAGATGAGCAGATGTGAAGATGAGCAGATGTGAGAGAAGATGTGAGAGAAGATATGAAGAAAGATGAGCAGATGAGAGAAGATGTGAGAGAAGATGTGAGAGAAGATATGAAGATGAGCAGATGTGAAGATGAGCAGATGTGAGAGAAGATGTGAAGATGAGCAGATGTGAAGATGAGCAGATGTGAAGATGAGAAGATGTGAAGATGGGAAGGCGTGAAGATGAGCAGATGTGAAGATGGGAAGGTGTGAAGATGAGCAGATGTGAAGATGAGAGGATGTGAAGATGAGAGGATGTGAAGATGAGGTGATGTGAAGATGAGATGTGAAGATGGGAGAGGATGTGAAGATGAGATGTGAGAGATGTGAAGATGAGCAGATGTTGTGAAGAAGCAGATGTGAAGATGGCCGTGAAGATGAGCAGATGTGAAGATGGGAAGGTGTGAAGATGAGCAGATGTGAAGATGAGAGGATGTGAAGATGAGAGGATGTGAAGATGAGGTGATGTGAAGATGAGATGTGAAGATGAGAGGATGTGAAGATGAGATGTGAAGATGAGAAGATGTTTTACAGACCCCCACTATTGGAAGAACCCTGCGCTCAGACGCTCTCGGGAAAAAACCATGCATCACTTACTCATATGCATCATGATCCCAGAAGACAGGTTTCGGTGTGGATGCCACCGTAAGATACTGGAAGTTTCTAAGCAGTGGGCTGTTATAGCCATAGCATGCCATAGCTGTCAATGGTACCCTATGGCCCTATGGTGCCCTGCTACCCAAAGTATTTGCCACCATGTCATGTGTTATTTGGTGGTGAAGCCGAATCCAAGCGACTGATTCCACAATCGGTTAATCGCGGAAGAATCAAAGGATATCAAAGGATTCAGGATACTTGCTTCGGTTATCTTCGGTTCATCACTTTGGTATAGAGCTAAGAGCATCAAGGCATTGACGGCATTGACGCAGATTGAAACAGACATAAGCAGATGTAAGCAGACAGCTTAGCCATGCTTGGCCCCCTTTTTTGGATGCCGTGCTCAGGAAATGTTGCCTCCGAATGACCCTGCCCTCGTCACCATGGCCATGGAGGCCTTGAACTTGGACAAGGAAGGTCCATGGTTTGAACTTAGTGGCGCTTAGTGGCGCTTAGTGGCGCTTAGTGGCAGCATGTCGAAGCATGTTGGGTCTGTTGGGTTGGCCCAAGGGGACTCTGATTCGACATGATTCGACTCACCTGTGACATCTTCTGACTTGGCAACTTGGGAATCATTTGCACGGTTTTCTAAGATGACAATATAATACAATATATAAAATAATACAAATTTTTGGTATTATATAGTTCTATAATATCTATAGAGTATTGCATCTATTATAATCTATTACAAACTATAGACATCTATAGACTCTGGAATTTCCAGAAAGGCTAAGTTGCATGATATGGCAATGATTATAAGATATTAGAAGCAGATTTGCATGATTGCGTCAGGGCATCTCAGCTTCGCTTCGTAGCTTAGGTGTGGTTTGTTGGGACCCAACCAAGCGCCAAAAGAAATGGCGCAACCTTGGCCAGATGGACGAACAGATCTGGAACAATCTGCCAGCTATGCCGCTTAGCAAAGAGGAACAAGAGGAACGCACATTTCCTGGATTCATCTGGATTCTTTATATTTCTTTATACCATACTAGTAATATACAGTAATATTGAAAATATTTGATATAATATGACGCTTTCTTCTTGAAAGCACACAGTCAAAACATTTTTAAGACACTTTTTGTGGGGCCACATGGTACCCTGGAGCACGGTTTTCTTTGACGGTACCATTTCCAATGTTTCTCAACATCTCTGAGATTCTCTGAGCATTTCTCACGGACCTTTTTTTTTGGGGGGGTAATTTTTGTTGAGGCACATCACGGCCCAGTTGCTGATGCAGTTTTTCCCGGACCTGGCCAGCTCTCCGGACCGAAAAGTCTTAGCCTGGCTGGCCGACAAGGCCATCTCTGTGGAGGCCAAGGAGGAACTTCGCAGCATGGCCAAGGACGCCGACTGGAAACATGGTGGCTGACAGCTGGCTGACAGCTATGACAGCTATGTGTGCCCATAGCTAAGATAGCTAAGTTGGTATGTAAGTTGATGATCTAGTTCATTTATAAGCTCATTGACTATAGATACATCTACCATGAGTCCTAGTTACTTAAATTATAAACCGACTTAGTTGTCTAGGGGGCACCACCTTGTATGAAGTTTGCATGATTTGGCTACATATGCCTGCTTCTGGTTGTTTCATCTGATATGGGAATTCTATGAGTCAGACAACAATTCTTCAATGATGTGTGGATGGGTGTGGAGCTTTGTTGGTTCATCCCTCTTACAGGATGCAGAGAAGTACAAGGCCAAAGTGTCTTCACTGAATGTATCTCTGGCAGAGATTCTGCACAAGTTCCCTGGCTTTATATCTGGATGATGCACCTGATTTCTGACTTACATGTTCAATTTAAAGGCTTTGGAGCAGTCTAGATATAGGTGCGGCATCTTGCTTGTTTCACTTGCTGAAAGGAGTCAGCTCACTTAGAAATCATCTGAAATCATCTGAATACATCAAGTGTGTTTGACCTCAACGAAACGAGCCCTGGAGGTTCAAGGGCTTCGCAGATGTCCAGCTGGGCGAATTCGTGGCTATCGCCAAGCCGATGGCCATGCGCCGCTACAGCGTCTCATCGTCCCCCCTGGCTCCGGGAGCGGATCCCAATGTGGTCACTGCCACAGTGGGACAAGTGAAGTTCACCACGGGCACTGGAAGGCACATGGTTTCTAAATGCAGATTGCATAGGGATTGGATAGCATGTGCTGTGGGTTGGGCTACTGATTTTTGTTGAGCTCTTGAACCTAAACCATCACGTGTTGCTTTGAGCAACTGTGTGGATGATGCTACTATGCTACTTGTCTGCAAGAGAGGACGAATCAGCCAAACTGTTCTTTTCCGGTTCCTGGTTTCAAGACATCAAAGCGACCATTGTTTGCAGCGTGATCCTTCCATGCTGATCAAAGATCGCCTCATAGCCATAGCGATTCCCAAATGGCAGAAACTGCATCATGCCAGGCATGCCACCACTACCATGCAATTGACCTGCGCCAGGGTCCACTACGGTTTGGCCTCAACCATGCTTGGTCAACTACCAGTTGGGGGCTGTGTCCCTGGCATGGTGCGAACTTTGCAGTCCGACTTCCACCTGCCGGATGACAAATCAGCTCCTTTTTCGTTCCAAAGAGCTCAAACTTTGTCCTTACCTCTGTGAATCTTTGTGCAGGTCGCGTAAGGATAGGCTTCCAGCAGTATGAAGGAAACATCTTACCACTATGATCCACTATGGCACTTTGATGCACTTTGTGGTGTCCTGGACCTGGACCATTTCCCGATTCTATCCGATTCTGCGTCCATCTGAAATCATCTGAATCTATCTTGATCTTGGGCTTGGCCTCAGGCTCCAATCATCATGATCGGCCCCGGCACTGGCTTGGCGCCCATGATGGGCTTCTTGCAGGACAGGCTGCTAAAGCTGTTTGCTAAAGCCGCTTGTGAAAGCCTTGTTCAAATCCAGCAATGAGTGCCTCGCTTGGCGTGGCTAGTAGGATGCAAGCAGAGATTGATAGATGTCGCATGATGTCGCAGGTGATCTGGACGAGAATTTGCCAAGACTCTCTCAGTCTCTGTGTCGGCCGTGTGATGTCCTGTCGCTGTGAGGAGCGTGAAGCCCTGTTGAAGAAGAAAGAAAAGCTGGGTGAGG
Source organism: Cladocopium goreaui (assembly GCA_947184155.2). NCBI lineage: Eukaryota > Dinophyceae > Suessiales > Symbiodiniaceae > Cladocopium > Cladocopium goreaui. The sequence continues at coordinate 90,435 of CAMXCT020001849.1, forward strand.
CAATCCTCTTCTTTGGTTGCCGGGCTCGTGATCAAGACTACCTCTACGTTGCTTGGCCTCTCAGGAGAGGAGGAGAGGCAACTTTGCCTACTTTTCATTCCGGGGTAAAGATATGTACTGATATGCACAGAACTTGAGGGACACAAGTATTTCTTGTCTTGGCGCAGATGATGAGAAAGTGCTGAACATGGAAGAAGCTATCCCTGTCATCAAGATAATTCCCCACTCAAACCAAAGGGCAGTTACATTCTGTAGAATTTTCTGTAGATTATGTTTCTTGCTTAATTCACAAATGTGTGCTACACAGTGATATGGGGTCTCTTTCCGCACCAAGGAGAACGAATTGCAGGCTCACTTGAAGTCTGGTGCACTGTCTACTTTGCATGTCGCCTTCAGCCGCGAAGCTGGTGCCTTGTTCAGAGGTAGAGCCAGTAGAGCCACTATCATTGCATTTTTTGAGTTTTTTCAACTCAGAAGTGAACATGCCAAGAATCCAGTCAAATTGATCCAAATTGACAGTGTGCCGGCAGTCAAAGATCTAGGCTGCAGCATTTTATTATTTTTACTGTTTAGCTCTGGTCACAAACGGCTTCGAAGAGTGGAGTGCTCGAGGTCAGAAGGTGTATGTGCAAGACAAAATCTGGGAGCAAAGTGCCTTAGCGATATCTGTGTGAAGCTCTATCGTCATGATTTTGTGGCGTTTCATTTACTTAATCTACTTGTACTCACTCCATCCAGAACCGAAATGAGTACCTCTGGTTCAACCTCACCTTTGGAGAAGCAGTAGACTTGCCAATGCTTTCCATCGCCATTGACATTGAGCTCATTTGAGCTCGATTGTGCTGCTATGTTGGCATTTCTCAGCACCTCTCGCTCTGAGGAGCAGATGTGTGGCGTGTTTTGTCAGACCCCAAGAGTGTGGTCTTCATCTGCGGCGATGCTCGTGCCATGGCGCCTGATGTAAAGCGCAGTTTCCAGCGGGTCATCGAGAACTGCGGGGGGCGAAGCAACTCCATGGCAGCCAATCTGCTGGCCAGTATGGTAGAGGCTGACCAAACCGGGAACATCCAGGAATGACAAAATCATCACAGAGTCCAGAGTCAGGGGTTTGACGTTTATTGAGAAGCCCAATTGCTTGTTGTGGGTGAGAGAGACGTGCAACTTTGCCATCTAGTTTGCAACATTTAGATGCCAAACTTGCATACAGTTGGAGTACAGGGCCTATCCAAAGCTGTGCGTTCTATTGATGAAAAGAAGATAATTTGGTAACTTCTTGGCTTTGGGATCTTTGGGCATTTCGAGACATTTCAGGAATTGGCTGGACAAACCGCTGTCCAACTAGAGCTGTCCAATCGACTTCAGCGGGTGCTTCCAGATAATTATTCTACGATGTGATGTTCTTACGAATGTGCCGAACAATGTGTGCCTCACCATACATACCTCAACAATCCTCAACATACCTCAACCATCAATATTTGTCCATCACGTACTGCGGCAATATATTTATAGCAAATACATGCAAATACATCTCCTGCCTGGTCTGGTGTGGTCCCTGCAATTATCACCTGCCAGGCTGGACGATACCTGGAAGACGTGTGGGCATAGCACCGTCTCCAACCGTTTGAACTCGCGTGCAGAGTCAAGAATTTCAAGACAATTGCTTTAAAAAAATCCACCAAAATCTGCAGTCTGCTTTTGTTGTACAGATCCGGTTCATCCTGATGCTATTTCCAGCAGAAGTTGGACTCCTTGCCAATTTACAGCGCCGCGGTTCGATGGCAGGCAGAATGGAGCCACGACCACATTTTACGCAGACGATCAAAATTGATTAGACAAAAGCGCCATGCGTGGCAGGGGACAGTGTTGTTTCTCAGGTTTTCCCAAGTTCAATTTAGCTTCTTCATGTGGGCCTGGTTTGAAGTGTCGGATTGTGTGGGATGTCGCATCATGTAGCATGGATGGCAGTCTACCCGATTGTTCTCGCCTTTGCTTTTTCCGCAGTTTCTGCCTTGAGCTCAAGTGCTACTAGCTGCCTCTAAGAGCCGTACAAAGACAAGGATATGCCAAGAGCATCCAAGAGCCAACTAGCCACGTGAGGGCAACCCATGCCAATCCCACAGTCTGGATAGAAAGCGAAGATGAGCCCTCGCAGAACAGACTCTTGCCCTGAGCAGGCATCCAGACATGTCTATGTATTTGTCATTGTCAAAAAGTATGTGTTTTTGGAGATGTTGGTGAATGCTCGTTCTGGATGTGTTTCACACATTTTCATACCGTACTGGTATGATAATATATGATTACACAGTATATGTAATTAATATGTAAATACATATGAATCATATGAAACACAAGTTTTTGCAGCAACAAAATCAGCATGCGTGACAGTCTTCCAATCGCGTCTTGTATTATTCTTTGCGATGGAGCGTCTTCTATTGCTGGTGCTTGGAGCCATTGCAGTTTTATGCAGGTGCCTTTGTGGAATTTGTACATCATTGTCAGCTGTGCTGAGAGGAAGGTTTTTTTTGTCTCAGGAAGAAGAAATTAGAAGAAATCAGATGAAATTAGAAATGATCTCGCATCTACATGCATCTACCACAATAACCGGTGGCTATGAGTGTTGGAATGCTCTCAGCAATAACGTTCTGCATTGTGCATGGGAACTTTGTTGAGCGCCTTCTGGAGAGGGCCGGACCCAGTCACTGATACTAATTGCAGAACCTTCAGCTGGGAGGGCGAACCAACGGGTTGCAAACAGAGCTCATTGATCTGTATGAATCATTAAGTATTATTGAAATTTATTGAATATTGTTGAATACCATGGAATATTGAACATGGCTCAAAATTCTCGAATATTGAATATTGATTGCGGAAAACATTGCTTATCATTTACTTATCATTGTTATTGATTATGGCATTAGTTATTATGGAACATTATGGAACATATGAAAGATATTGATTCATATTGATTCATATTGATTCTACTTGTACCAGCTCTGGAAGGCCAAGTGCCTTTGTTGCGACCCCACAGCGATGGCTGACTCACAAGCGACATGGTGCGGTTGGCAGAGGACCACTGCACTCCGCAGGTGCCCGGGGAAAATCCGCTGGGGATTCCATAGGAATCTTCATGGTTTCCCGAGACATTCGCAATGAATTGGTAAATTTCTGTAAATCATTAAACATGAAGATTTTCCATGAAGATCAGTGGAATTCATTCTAATCCATCCTATTCCCAACTTGCAAATTGCATTATGATCGAAGGAAGTTTAGAAGTCAAACTTCCGACAATATGGACAGATGAAAAGCAGAGCAGGGCAGAGGGAGAGAGAAGAGAAAGATTAGAAGAGAGAAGATCAGAGAACAGAAAGAGTCAGAAGAAAGAAGATGCAGATGCGCGAAAAGGTAGGAAAGTCGCGGAACACTGTGTTTTTCCAATGATTTGTGGCTCCGGAGGCTGCCGGAGGCTTGAAAAGTAGGCTCGCTAAAGCGGCGGGTGCGGAGCCAGCTGGCCAGATGAGAGATGAAAAATTGCACGCCGTTGTGGCGCGAAGCACATTTCCAAGTCAAAATGTCCAAAACACACCAGGTTCGGACCACTTTTGGAAGTTGAGATGTCGAAAAAGTGCACGCCGTTGTGGCGCGAAGCACATTTCCAAGTCAAAATGTCCAAAGCACCTCAGCTTCGGACCACTTTTGGAAGTTGAGATGTCGAAAAAGTGCACGCCGTTGTGGCGCGAAGCACATTTCCAAGTCAAAATGTACAAAACACCTCAGCTTCGGACCACTTTTGGAAGTTGAGATGTCGAAAAAGTGCACGCCGTTGTGGCGCGAAGCACATTTCCAAGTCAAAAGTGTAAAAAACTGGCGGTCTCGGACCACTTTTGGAAGTTGAGATGTCGAAAAAGTGCACGCCGTTGTGGCGCGAAGCACATTTCCAAGTCAAAATGTACAAAACACCTCAGCTTCGGACCACTTTTGGAAGTTGAGATGTCGAAAAAGTGCACGCCGTTGTGGCGCGAAGCACATTTCCAAGTCAAAATGTACAAAACACACCGGTCTCGGACCACTTTTGGAAGTTGAGATGTCGAAAAAGTGCACGCCGTTGTGGCGCGAAGCACATTTCCAAGTCAAAAGTGTAAAAAACTGGCGGTCTCGGACCACTTTTGGAAGTTGAGATGTCGAAAAAGTGACGCCGTTGTGGCGCGAAGCACATTTCCAAGTCAAAATGTACAAAACACACCAGGTCCGGACCACTTTTGGAAGTCAAGATGTCGAAAAAGTGCACGCCGTTGTGGCGCGAAGCACATTCTGAAGTCAAAAGTGTTAAAAACTGGCGGTCTCCGACCACGTTTGGAAGCTAGACAGAGAGACAGATGAAAGAGAGAGAGAGAGATAGATAGATCGATAGATAGATAGATAGATACATAGATAGACAGATAGACAGGTAGACAGCTAGACAGAGAGACAGATGAAAGAGAGAGAGAGAGAGATAGATCGATAGATAGATAGATAGATACATAGATAGATAGATTGGTAGGTAGGTAGCTAGGACCATAGATAGATAGGTAGACAGACAGACAGACAAACAGATAGATAGATAGATAGATAGATAGACAGGTAGACAGCTAGACAGATAGACCGATGAAAGAGAGAGAGATAGATAGATAAATAGATAGACAGGTAGACAGCTAGACAGATAGACAGATGAGAGAGAGAGAGAGAGATATAGATAGATAGATCGATAGATAGATAGATAGAGTAATCAAATGAAAGAGAGAGACGGAGAGATAGATAGCTAGATAGAGAGATAGATAGATAGATAGATAGATACATAGCTAGATAGATAGTAGGTAGGTAGACAGTCAGAGAAAGAGTGAGAGAGATCAATCGTCTTTCGATCCATCAGTGGCTTCGCTCTGCCATCCCTGATTCACAACAACCAATCTCTCCTATAGGTTTCCTATTTTTGAAACTTCCGCAACCGCCTTGTGCGGTACTACTGGTAGTTTGTTTTAAACCTCGATGATTCAAGGAAAATGGCACTTGGGTGGTTGATCATTTTAATCGATTTTAGATCGATTAGGCGCTGAAAAGCCGATGATTTATTGCATGTAGCCCAGATCTGGCGTGGTTCGGCTTGGGTGCAGCTGTCTTGCTGGTGGCCTGGCAATCGGTGGTTGTGTGTGGTTGTGTCCTTTTGCTTTGACCAGGACCAGGAGAAACATTATGCGGATGGGATGAAGGAACTTTCATTCTTTAACAGTGTCATGCATCACAGCATGGAAGACCATAGAAGATTTACAGAAGATACTGCCAAGACTTTCAAATGGTGCAATATATATATAATGTGGAAGATACTATTTTCAAGGCATGAAATAGGGATAAGCAGGGTTTGTATAGTTTGTATATGGGGTTGTTCAGGGACTGGCAAAATTATGACATGAACAGATAAGTAGAGAGCTGCCTTGAACTTACTGATAGGGGACGATCAAGTTCCCACAATAATCTGCAGTAGGTTACCAGTAGGTTGTCTCTTTCTACAGCAACGGCTACAAACAAGACTGTAAAGAGCTACCTCAGCGTATTACCCGGATTGTTTGCGTCTCATGTTGCCTTTTTCATCTTTTTCACTTGCCGAGACCATGCCAATCTTGTGCCAATCTTGTGCCAATCTGCCCATCCACTGCCACATGTCTTTTCGAGGTTCCCAGCCTCTCGCGAGCAGCTCGGGCAGCTCGGGCAGCTTCCAGAGCTCGTTCTCCCGTGTCTCGCGCTGCTGGACCAGTGCTCTTTGGATCGCCAGGCAGTCGATCGCCCTTGGTGAATTGGTACCTCCATGAGATTGGTCACATGGCCAGCAACCAGGATATACAGATATGTAATGATACGTATAATTTATACCGTATAATGATACATAGATCATCATAGATCATAGATCCCATATTGTTTTTCTGACATACATATTCAGACATTGCACGAATAGGACATTTCAACCAATTTAAGTTATACAGCTATACAGTTGTACGTAAAATTTCCAACGATTCTCAGCTGTGTCAGCTCCCCACTTTGAAGGTATTTGGATGTTGGATGCTGTAGATATCTGTAGATCTTGAATGTGAGCTGATGTGGGCTGATGTGAGCTGATGTAAGCACTGATGGCTGCAAGACTAGAAGTAGGGCACATGTTCCATGCGGTTTCTTGGAATGTCCCAAGGTCAGGATTTCGAAATGGTGGATGCGGCGCGTGTGGACAGAGACATGCATGCACTGCGCATTGCATCTTTTCAGCCAATTTTTCATTTTCTGTCAGGACTTTGGCAAACAGTAATTCACTCCGCTTCCTGCACAGGGCCAACTTCCGTAGCACTTCCGTTGCTTTCCTTGCCCAACTTTGTTGACAACCATTGATTTTCGTGTTAATTTGTTGAATCCGTTTCACTAAGGATATTCGACACAGTATCCGAGTCCTTTTGGAAAGATCCCTGCACTAGCAGATGGAGATTTGCAGGTGGGCAGAACCAGATAGAACCAGATCCAGAGTAGAAATGGTAAGAACATGTTGAAATAGTCCTTAGGATGTAACAAGCTTCCATAGATGCATGTTTTGGCGTAGTTCTTCATCATTCCATCAGACAATTGTATAATATTGTATAATGCATAGTGGTGTCTTTATGTCAACGCCAGAGATGTTTTTTTGAATTTCTTCAGAGCAGTTTGTTGGGTTCCTGGGGCTCCAGTTTCGCCAGAGGTCTTCGAGTCTGGTGCCATTCTGATGTTCCTTGCTGACAAGTATGGTGGCTTGGACACACCCGAGAAGCGTGCCCTGGCAGGAAAGCTGACAGCTTTGCTGAGTCTTGCCCAAACCTTTATATACCCTGTATCGCACAGGTAGGTAGTGGTAGTGCATGGCTTCTGGTTTTGGTTCGGGGCCTTTATGCGGTTTTCTGTCAGGCTGAAGGTGAGCAAAATGAACAGCTTTCAACAAGCTTGCATGTTGGTTATCGGAGTTATCAGTACTTCAGAGTATGAAATCAGATAAATCAGTTGCCGTGCCTCCTTTGCAAGAACCATCGACAGATGAATTTGAGATGGCAACGGTTTAGGATCCTCGTCAAAGCTGAACTACGCCAGATGTCACCACGTGTCCTGATTACTAAGACCACCGCATCATGCGGGGTTACTTTTGCAACATGGCAAGGCTCCATCAGTCTGATGGATATTTTAAGAACCTCGAGCCCTGGGAAATAAGGACTAACAATTGTGAACAATCCAACTCCACGTTCGGCACTCTGAAATCGAAGGTGCGGAGGCGAACAAGTGGATCGTTTGGGCTAACGCAACGTTGGATCCAATTTGCTTCAAGGACAGATGATCCAGATCAGAGGCAGCTAGTTGCAGCATGCCGCAGCTAGCTTCACAAGGGGCAGTGAAATCTGCGACTTTCGCTACAGTTGAGCCTGTCCAATGTGTTTCAGCTCCAGTTGCCTAAATGGATCTAAATGAAAATCAATCTGCACACTTGACTCGACTCAGCTTCCGTGACATTGTCCACACATGTCCGCATACCGTAATACCAAGCAACTTTGGAGGAGGACGGCAATGGCAGGGTCCTCGACACAGGCTTACGCGGTGATCCACCAGCCCTGCAAATTTTAGATGGTCTGTTGGAGGCCAATGAGTTCCTCCTTGGATCTGGAGAGGCAGGGTGCTCAGGGGATCTCAAAGGACTCATGGGGCGCTAGTGACCGCTAGTGATGCTAGTGCTTCCACCGTCTTGAGAGGAACATGATTGTATCATATTGATTCATATTGTATCATATTGTATCACGCTATCAACAAAGCATAACAAAGCCAGTGCATTTAGTGAAACTTAGTGGACATGACGGAGCACGACTTGGATGGAAGTAGTCTGGTCGGTGAGAGGGCATAGCTTCTGAAAGGTTTTGCTCATAAGGCACCCTTATCAATTTTGAAAAAGTGTAGGTATACTTGGTGAGATTGTCCAAGCCACTTGCAACGGGCCATGAGCTCTTCCGGAGTCCTTGCAGTTGTGTTTGAAGCCATACTTTTGCAAATCCTTAAGGATTTGATGATTTTGATGAACTTGACATGGCATGGCAGCATGGCATGGTACATATTTTTTTGAAACGGTGTTTTGCGCAAAGGAATCCTTCTCGGTGGCAGATGTGGCAGTCGGTTCATACCTTCTTTACGTGCGGACCTTGGGATCAGTTGTCCCAGACCGTAGAAACACAATGAACCACATCACACATTCTGTTCACCGTTCCTCCTTTTACGAGTCTGCCACAGTCTGCCACAGTCTCCAACTTCTTTCACAGGCTGTTCACTTTGCAGCTGCGTTGCTCCGCAATATTACTGATTACTACAGTGTCTTGAGCCAGCAGCTGCTGCCTCATGACCTTCAGGTGCCGCTCTTCTTCCCTGACATCAGCGTGGCGAAATGGCCACATATTCAGAGCCGCAGCTGCAAAAACTTGGCAGGGCACAGACAAATCAAAAAAGGACACCGGTACTGGTATACTGTAAGTATCTGCATGTAAGTATACGATGATCCAACCAATTGCAGCCAAATGAGCTACGGAGTTGATATTAAGCCTTTTCATATGTTTTATTTCGAAGGTCCAGTGATGCCGGTGCCATTCGAACAGTTCTTGTTACAATTCGGTCCTCAAAGGCGCTACATGCTGCAGCTGCTCGAGCGTCCAGCATATCAACGCGCTTTTGGAGCGGGGACTGCGGAACAGCTGCAGACCATTGTGACGCTTGGCATCGCTTGGCGACATGAAATGATGCAATTGGATGCAGTTGGTGGATGGACGTTGATGGTTTGGTTGATGGTTGGATCAGGGAGAGAAGTTCTGCTTTCGGAAGTTCGAGTGAGATGGGAAAGCAGCATCTGGACCTGAACGACCAAGAATCATCAAGAATCATTCTTTGCGCTTAAGCTGTGATTCTGATTCTGATATAGAAGCTTGTGGAGGCTACGGTATCAGACGGTATCAAACATTCTGATCCCTGGACACGAGACAAACATAGACAAACATATTTCCTGGCTGGACTATATTTGCTGCCATCACCATGCTGATCATGCTGATCATGCTACAAAGCATTGACAAAGAAATTGATCTGAGGGGAAAGAAGGGGGACTCCAAGATGTTTGGCCTCTTCTGAGACCGACTTCAATCGATTTTCAGTCTAACATTTGAAACATTGATCGAGCGCTTCCTGTGAAGGAAAATTTGCGCTGCAAGGGATTGGCTTCTGGTGTGATTAGATGCTTCTGCAGTTTTGAAGGTCTTGCCTGCGGTTCTTTCCACATAATATTTGAATATGATTGAATATGATTGAATATGTATGAATGTGTATGACACATACCAATCTCATCTTTGATCATCTTAGTCCTCCATGTGGGTTTCTCCACCTAAGCTTTGCAGGTTCCGCACATGCCTGGCCAACCACTCAAGGAGATGTGGCTGTTTGATAGAGGTCGTCGAGATAGGCACAGTGTAGCCTCAACCAAAGTCCTTTGGAACTACAGGGGGTTGGTATCAAACACATTGAGAAACTATGAAATTGATAGATATGAATATTGTGCAACAATTGCACCATTGGTGCTGCACATCACAATTTCACAACACCAATTTTGAAGTAACTTTCGGAGTTTGAGACCAGTGTGACATTGAGTTGTTCGATCGTTAGGAGATGTTTGCTCGCATGAAAGCGCTAGAGCCGGGCCTCTTCGAGGCTGGACCTGCTCTCAGCAACTAGGAATTCCATGGAATTCCAAGATATTCCAAGTTCCAAAAGGAAATCAGAGAACTGATGGGCAGTGATGGGCAATGACGGGCATTTACTGGACCTTTTTCATCCTTGTTCCATTTACCCTATCACTCCTAGTCCCTGGCCTTGAAAGTATGCATCATTCACAAGCTGCTTGCTATCGGCTCCAGGATCGATACTACAAGGACATTTTCCGAGATTTGCCCAAGGACAGGTAGCTTGTGGCCCAGTGAACCGCGAATAACTCCAATTCCCTCCAAAGTAAACTTCATAATATGAGCGACCATATTATATATATATATACATACGTATACTTATAATTACTTATATATGAGCAACCGTAAAAACCCCGGCAATACTAAATATGTATTCGACGGACATTGGTTTATGGAAATTGATGGAAATTGTTAAAAACACGAGGTAAGCGATGGGACCTTCCCAAATTAGCGATACCCCTTTTCAAGGTTATGTCATCATATTTCTCTAATATCCACATTAGCGATACCCAAATATCATATATTATTCATAGTTCATCACATATAGATAATATATAAATGCAGCAATTTCCTGCAAGCGATACCCCCCAAGTTTACCATATATCATTATTGTACAAACGTGTGGTAAGCGATGGGACCTTCCCAAATTTGTGGATGTCCTTTCCGTGAACCTAGGGTTTTCACAATCGCTCATATATATATATATACATGAATTATATAGATCATATAATAATATAATAGTATAATAATAATAATAATAGTAATAATAGTAATAGTAATAGTAATAATAAAGATAAACCAATCATAATAATGACAATAATATGATATAATATTATATTATATTACATTATGTTATGTTATGTTACGTTACGTTATGTTATGTTATGTTATGCTATGTTATATTATATTATGTTATATTATATTGTATATAAGGGACCCCTATTCCTCTGCTGAGGCCAATTTGTTGTGCTGTGTCGAAGCTTCCAGGACTGGCGGTACCTTTTGCAGCGCATTCAGTGGGCCGAAAAACGTGGTATTTACAGCGAGGAGTCACCAGGCTCCTTTGCTGGACAGGCCAGGATCCAGTGACGGTACACCGATGTACACCGGATCAACCGGATCAACGTGTGTTGCTTGAAACCGGTGGTCAACTGTTGGGACAAGCTTTTGGTTTGTGTGTACGGTAAGGAGATCTCATTGTCAGACAAAGGTCCCACAAAGAGAGCATTGCCACATGCGGAGCCAAGTTTTTCAGGAAGAACTGTTGGTGCCAGCAGTTTATCACACCCAGCGGCTTGACACCGTTCGATCCCGAGCAGGGTTTGCTTAGACAACTGAACTTCAGAGTCAACTGCTTCGGGAATGTTCTGAAAAACTGGTCCCATTGGCTTTGGTAGAAATACCATTCAGTCATGTTGTTTTAATGTTACACTGTTGTTCATTTAAGAGTGCAATGTTTTGGCATGTGGGCTAGAGGAGTACAGTAGAAAGAGGAAAATTTTAAATTTTGGTGTTTGGAGAAGAGCTCAGGAGCCCATAGGTATCCATAGAGCCACGGATGCTTTTTGCGTATTCTTGTGGGCCATTGCTCAGGCAACAATTTGCGTTGGGAGATCGAGCCAGATACTTGGATTTCCATGGATTTCCCAAAACTTTTCTCAAGGCTGTTCCTCTGTACAAATGCATAATCGCAATCGTTTGCCAAACAGTGTGTGCCCTTAGCAGTTTTGGGAAAAGATGGGTTTCCAAGGAGAAAAAGTACATGAGAATGGTGGCAAGTGAATACATCAACGGCTGCCGTCAAAAGCTGACAGAAATGCTGGATTCTTTGGGAGGATGCTAGAGGAACGTACCTGACCTAGATGCAGAACTGTAACGTAAAACCGCTTCATTTCATTGCGGACACAGCGGGCCCCAATCCCGCTTCTTGAAAGTTGCTATGCGCACAATGTCACCATGTCACTGCCAGGTTCCAGCGATTCCTCGTCATCACAGTCAGAGTCTCAATCTGATGGTACTTTGATCCACGGTACAGTGATCCATACGGTGGTATGAACAACAATTTTCGATTGCAAGAGAACGTTGGGTTGCGGCATGTCTTCACCGTGTTCTCAAATTAATGTTTCAATATGTTTCATCATGGTCAAGTAATGTCAAGTCTCACAGGCCCATATTGTCCTTACGATGCCTGAGTAGCTTCTCCTGCAGACTTCCATACATTTTTCTGGGCGGCAGAGCCAATGCAGTGGGCTAAGGCCTCTTTCTGACCGTTATGACTATGTTGCCTGGCGAAAGAGTTTTGTCGCCATGTCACTGTTATTCGTGGGCAAAGATTCTGTCTGAGAATAGGTACATCAAAAATAAGACCAGACTTGCGAAATGGATGTCAGTAGGGTCTTCCTATCACCAGGACTTCTTAGAGATGCTCTACGTCAAGGACCCTCCGTGGGATGGAGAAGATGTTGGACCTCTTCCATAGAGCATTTATAGATGTAGAGGAGCATGTGCGATGTTATGCGATGTTCTAAGGCCAAAAAACATTCAGCAAAAGACTGACCATTTAGTTCCGTGGCATACTTCGCTGACTTGACTTTTGTGTGGTTGAATCATATTTAAATCCACATGTTCCAGACCTCTGATGATAGCTGACTTTTGTTCTGGTGTTGGTTTGTAACAGGCCATTGAGCCACATTCGGATATGATTGTGCCAGGACCAAGAGGGCAAAGTGGTGCAGGCCAAACCCTGGAAGATCCTCACGGTGTCCGTTGGAGAGAGTATCGGATAGAGTATCGGATAGAGGTGATGTTGAGTGGCAAGGAGGGAAATCATCAGTTGCCGCTAGATTAGCTCGACTGAGCTGGGTTTAAGTTGAGGATTCCTGAAGTTCATTTGCAAAGGACTTAAAATCTATCGAGCCAAGAAAAAGACAGGAAGGGCTGGCGACAATGGTGCTCTTGTGAGAATGTCACTGTCAACAGGATCAATGATTGCAGAAACCAGTACAGGAACATTGAGATTGGAGATGTGCGGTTCTATGAGTATTGAGATGTATTGAGGGCATTGACATTGGCGATGAACGCAACATTGCAGGTGGTGCCCTGGGAGAGCTGCGGCATTTACCCAGCAGTGTTTTGGTCACGGTCTCAGACCGCTGCAGTCGCCAATTTGATACTTAGATTCCTCTTGCGACGTCACGATCCCGCATTGGATTTGGCTCTCTGATGTATTCCCCAGCTTGATATCAAGACAGGGCGGTATTCTCTGATCAAAGTGCACATCAAAAAATCATCAAAAGTTGGGGGAAACTCTAGTGTCCTCGGCATTCGAACATACGAAGCTGAGGACATATAGCTTCAAGCCGCCCAGAGGCCTCGTAGAAAACGGACAAACGGACTTCTGCAACATGCAATCGAGATTGCCATAATGCGGCTCAATTGATGCTTAGTGTCAGTGTTGCTTCGCAGTTGAATCATTCTGAATCTGAATCCTTCGCATATCTTTGCATCAGTTCCAGTGGCAGGTACCAGCTCATTGACTCCTTTTGCTGCCTTCAAGCTCAGAGGAGTCGCTGGACTGCAATAGTGTGAAGTGCTGCAAGCCAGGCAAATCAACAACATTTTGTCAGATGCCATCGTATCGTTCATCTCCGAGCTTGACACATGCAGTGTTTTGCTTTGTTGGGACATGTTTTTTCAAATAGGACAGGAACTCTCCACAGTCTATGAATTATGTAGGAGACTTGAACCTTTTAGATGCCTGTAAGAAAATAATCACCAGAGGCATTGCATGGTCTTGGCAAGAAAGTTCAACATGCTTCAGTCCTGCAGTATGATGGTTACAGTGGATCAACGGACAGCTGAATGGCCCAGGTTTGGCAAGGCGAAGCTGTTGAGTGGGATCCCACACACGGCAGCGAGGAGAGGCTGCTTGTCGTTGCGGCGAGCATTCTCTTCTCAGGGAGGAGGAAGCTGTTTTGACAACTGGCATTTAATTATATTTATATAATATATAATTTACTTACTGCTTTGGCCTCTTTCTGTGTTAGGGGCCATAGCTACCCAGGATCTATTTGTAGAATCCTAGGAACTATATACAGAATCCCAGAAACTATTTATAGAATCCCAGAAGCTATTTACTGCATTATACTGATACTGGCGTTTTTTTGTTTCCAAACTCCTGGGCCTATTTAAAAAAAACATAGTGAGGCCAAAGCAGTCACCAAACCATCTGTCTACAATAATAGTCGTACGCTTATGGGTTTTGGGCCAGTGTTTTAAGCTACCCCGACTTTTGGTGGTTTATTATTGAACATATGATTCCAATACTCTAAGTTTAAGACCACCAGAAACAATGGTTAGTTCATTTTAGTTTTGCACATATTTTGAAGATATAGTTGAAAATGTAGCTATGGCTAATGACCAAGTAACTTCTGGAAGTTCAGAAGTAGAACATACATACTTGATAACTATATGGATCAGGATGGTTTGGAACGGTTCCAATCTATCTCTAAAATTGGTAAATGTATCAGAACGTCTTGGAACGGTTGTGATTTATTTATCCATCCAAGTTTATAAATAGATCAGAACGGTTGGGAACGGTTCCGATCTATCTATAAATTCTTTATGTAGACAGTCTTGCAGATAGATCAGAACGGTTGGGAACGGTTCCGATCTATTTATACATCCGTTTTTAAAAATAGATCGGAACGGTTCGGAACGGTTCCAAACTATGTATAACCGTTTCTGTTTATAAATAGATCAGAACGGTTCGGAACGGTTCCGAACTATTTATACATTCGTTTTTATAAATAGATCAGAACGGTTCGGAACGGTTCCGAACTATTTATACATTCGTTTTTATAAATAGATCAGAACGGTTCGGAACGGTTCCGAACTATTTATAAACCCTGTACGTAGAAATAGATCAGAACGGTTCGGAACGGTTCCGAACTATTTATAAACTCGGAACTATTTGGAACTATTTGGAACTAATTGGATCAATTTTGCTTTTTTCGTATAAATAGATCAGAACGGTTCGGAACGGTTCCGAACTATTCATAAAATGCGACGTATAAATAGATCAGAACGGTTCGGAACGGTTCCGAACTATTTATAAACCCTAGTACGTATAAATAGATCAGAACGGTTCGGAACGGTTCCGAACTATTTATAAACCCTGTACGTAGAAATAGATCAGAACGGTTCGGAACGGTTCCGATCTATTTATAAAACCCGTAAACTACACAGAGTTATAAATAGATCAGAACGGTTCGGAACGGTTCCGATCTATTTATTAACCCTGTAAAGTACAAAAAGAATAACCAGCTCAGAACGGGTTGGAACGGTGTCGATCTATTGTTAATCTTTGCTGCCTTCCCAACTGTTTCTAAAATCCAAAATCAGAAATCAAAACCAAGAACTAACCCAGCTTAGCCCAGAAAAAGCGAGATCCAGGATATGATATGCGGACCTATTACTCATTTACAATTTTTGCTGAACCTGCGTGTGAGCTCAACACAAATCAAAAAAATGATCTTCAAACCCAATCGGCCTTCTGTCAGGTTTGTCTGTTGGTCAGTGGTCAGTCTACCTTTTTTGGGGTATTTTTAGTAGATTATGCAATCAATATCTGCTGAGAAACGACCAAAGAAACAAATTGAATGTCCAAAATCCCTCAGTCTGCAAAAGGTTCATGATTTCCGGTTCGGTGTCCGAAAGTTGGGTTTTCTAGTCAAACGGTCGACCCGAACTTGTCCCGGCAGTACTTGACAAAGTGCTTGCTCTAGCAGCGACGGTGGAATGTTTGCAGATATCCTTTCTTGGGCTGGCCTGGGGTCCGCTAAGATGATCTACAAATAGTTCCTGATATTTTACAAATAGTTCCTGGAATTTTATAAATAGTTCCTGGAATTTTGCCATTCATAGCGAATAGAAAATCCAAAAAACCTGTCGCCGAAAGGGCGACGACACCCTTCTCGGCAATCCGAAACCCCAAAGCCCGGAAAACCTGTCACCGAGAAAGTTCTGGCGGCCATGGTCCGACGAGGTACCAGATACCGAAGTCTTAGGTTGCAAAAACGAGATTTTCGATTTCAGGGGCTGCCTCGAACTTACAGCATCTTACAGCCAGAATCGGGTGATTGTTGTGGCCTCTCTACCTGGAATCTCACAAGCTACAAGATATGGTGTCCTTAGGAAAGGCCTGCGAAAAAAAAAAAAAACCTCGTCCAACGGTGATGACGCGTAGTCACAGTCAGGTCCTTGCAAACTATCAGCAGGTATGCCGCGCTTTGGTTTTGAGACCTTGTATGCTCCGCCGCAGTTAGATCATTGCGTGTCTTGGGAAGGTCGCCAGTTTGTCGCTCATTTTGCTAACCAGAGAAACAGTGGAGTCTTGACCATTCTGATTTCTGCTTTTCCTTTTTACAATACGACATGGTCACTCACACTGACCCTGATGCTACTGTTCACATGTTGGACTCACCCGAAAATTTTCATTCAATGTTGGCTCATTTTTTGCGATGTGTGAACCCTTGGCATCTCAACTATGGAACCTCTGATCATGTGAACTATATTGAGTGCTGACATTTACTGAGTTCAACATAGTTCAACTTCGCGCCGCGGAGTTGCATTTAAACAGGGGCAAACAGTAAACTGTCAAAAGTCTCACGGACATGACGAATGACGCAATTTGTGATACGAGAGTGGCTGGAGGATATATTAGGTTCCTTGGCCAGCACCACCACAGCCTTCAATCAAGTTCACCATTTGCATGGCCGCCCTTTTGGTACGCTGCTGCCTAGGATTGTGAGATAGGATACGATAGGGTATCATAATCTTTGGAACTTGAATTGACTTGATTCATGACAAGGCTCATGACATAAAACTGAAAACAAATTATACACAGTATTTTACAGTACATTCAGTTGCAGTCGACATACCGTAAAACTAGCTACATTCCCCAGGACACGGAACGCTGTTTGTTTTGGGTCTCAGATTGGGGTTTGCTTGGCTTTTTGGCACGGGTGGTGGTTTTTTGCGCTTGGGCCTACACTTTGGGGCGTGCTTTCATTTCTGGAACTGCTGGTGGTGGTGGTGGTGCTGGTGGTGCTGGTGGTGCTGGTGCTGGTGAAGTTTGTCCAACGCGTTAGCTTGGGCTGGGTGCGCTGTGGCTTTTGCTCCCGCGAACTTTGATTCACCGCATTTTCTTCTGGGCGGCCCGGGGGTGAATTGTTTTTTCTTTTTTGGCCTGATTGGTTTCCATGGCTCAGTAAGGCTGGAAATGATTTTATTGCATTTTGCATCTTTTCCGCTGAATGATACACCAAAACCGGCTGGAATTGTTTTTTATTCGTTGGCTCATTGAACCATATTTTTTTGGTTCTGGGATATTTGACATGGCTCTTGATATGATTGGCCGATTGATTTATCAAATCAAATAGGTATTTTTATGCCCGAGGCGCTTGTTTCCACACACGAGATTCCCAAGTTTAGCAAGGGAACATGTTGGCATGCTATGGGTGCACATATCCCATACCATAACTCATGAGTACTGTCATTTCCATATACGCACAATAGGGACGCACTGGTGAGCTGAAATCAGTTAGACTCAGCACTTAAGGGCATTTTAGTGTTTTGTTGCTGTTTTCCCTTTAGCTAGCCTGTGCTAACTCATCATCGTATTTCCCTGGCTAACTCCCCTCAATATAACGCATGTTTTTTCAAATAGTTCCTGGAACTTTGCAAATAGTTCCTGGGAATCTGCAAATAGTTCCTGGGTCCAAACACCAGAAAACAGAAAGGCCCAAATAAAGAGGCCAACGCCGATAGTAATATATAATTATATAATTTGTTTTCTTCACTGGTTCTGGAGAATTCCAAGTATAGTGCCCTCCAGGGGATACCCTGATCAGATCATATCCGATCAATCTAAAACCTGAAAAAACGATGAGAAAGGTGCGAGGGTTTTTGAACAACCCTGTTTGGCTCGGGCCCTGGTTGGCCGCAAACTGAACTGGCATTCCAGGATATTCCAGGTTCAAAAATGTTCAAACGTGAAAAAATAAAATGAGTTGTCAAATGATTGAATGAGAATAAAATGAGATTAAAATGAGATTAAAATGAGATTGATCGAATCATACAGAGCTGCATTGTCTCAGTATGTCTCAGTACAGGAGATGGATTGGTTCACCAACATGGCGCCAGAGCTCCGAAGGCCGAGTCAAAACTGCGGTTCGCTTTGTGAAGGTCCTGTGCCTCTGCATCTTATTTCACACTGAACGTGTTAGTATGCAATAGCAGTTCTAAAACGGAATTTGTCTAAACTGTTTTGGATATTAGTATGAGTTGGTTGAAGGGAAAACAGTGACGAGGGCCCAAAAATTCATAAAAATTCATATTTTTCATATTTTTTCATATCATGACTATCCAGCGAATGTTCGTTTTGTGCCCAAGGGAACTTGCAGATCCAAAGCTGCTTGAAGGGCCCCACAAGATGGAGGCGCATTTATCTTGTCCGAAGAACAAAGACTGTGCGTAGCATCATGTGTGAATCATTTGTCTTATCAGTCGAGGGTGGGGTCATGTCACCATCTAAAGTGGAACTAAGATCTCTGTTGTCAAGAAGAAATACAATATATACATCGCCGAGTTTGCAGCTGCAAGTTCCGGGTTTGTCCCCTTTGTAACCATACTATGGATGTCGATGCGAACATGTTCAAACCACATTCCGCGCATTGTGCTGAGAAGATCCAGCTACTCTGTGGCAGGTTGAGAGCCTGCCCAGACCGAAACGAGAGAAGGAGGTTTCGTTAGACGCAGAACAAATGCGTGGATTTGTTGCAGTCTGTGCACATTTGATCACATGTGTATCATTCATTTGTATTCGTTATATAAGTATAGTGACTTTGTCGATGATGTCAATGTGAGCCACGCTCAAAACTGTTTTTAGTAAGAGAGATGCGAGAGGCAATACCGCGTAAGCATCAGGGCAAGCTATTCTGCGCGTAAACTCAAACTGTGGGTGCGTAAGCAGCGCGTAAGCTGCGGCGTAATCATTCCCTCAGCGCCTTCAGAAAGACAAGACCTTTGGACCACGGCTCATGTGTTTTGTAATGCCTGGAACAACTTTGACATGATTTGATGCCTGAATGTGATGCCAGAAGCACGTAGAAACAAGTCATATCTCAAATCATGATGACGCATCACCACATCACATTATTGATCATTATTGGAACCATGAAATTCAACCTGACCCAGCCTCGTGTACTGCGGCAACCTGACGCAGTTGCCTGTACTCTGGCCGGAGAACTCTTGGCAGGGCAACGTCGCAAAGGCTGGGCGGATGCGTGGCTGTCCCCAGCCATTGACATGAAGATACAGGCTGTGATGAAGTGCAAACAATGTGTTCATTTACAGGGTGAGAACATCCGAAATCGGGCACCTTCACGTCAAACAAAGCCTGGAATTGTCCTTTGTGACTGCAGTATACTGCAGTTACTGCAGTTGGTGTAAAGGAGCTTAGTCATGCCCGCTGATTGCATTCTTTGCACTGACATGAACGAATGATCGACCGCTCGGTTTGAAATTCAAATAACTGATCTTGATCCCATGTTTGCCCCCGCTTTTTTGAGCAAGCGATCCGTGATGTGCAGTCAGCTTGGAAAGGCCAAAATCTGGGATCAGCTCCAACAATGATGCTATCCTGCAGATCCGAGGAAAGTCACACGATCAGGAATCATGTATGCTTCAAACCTCAGCCATCAAGCGAAAACCGAAACAAACAACAAATACGGCAGTATACGGCAGTTAATATTTGATTCTATTTGGCAAGATCCTGCGATGAGACGTTGCCAGTAACATCAATTGGTGTTTGAAGGTTGTAGTTACATATACTATAATTCTAAATTGGAACGACAAAAAATTGAGATAGTCATCAACATGTTTCCAAAAGACACCTTTTTTAATCTTTATTGCCGACTATAATTAATTGGACCTTTGCCTGTCCGCTGCGCAAGGTCCAGTAGAATCTCTTCATCAGCTATGCTGGATCCAAACTAATGATTCCTGAATCCTTGGAAGCACATGGATCCATGGAGAAAGAACACATTTGTAAGTCTTGAAAGTGTGTGCCGACATGAGACGTTTGGATCCATGCATTTGCGTTGCTATCGAAGAAAAAAAGTATGCAGAAACCTGATTGAACTTGTCTGGGGCCGGAGAGATGGTCGATTTACTTGGTGAGTCTTTAAAAAGATATAGACGATTTCTGGGGTAGGCTCATGTAGGCTCTGGGATGTTCTGGGGAAAAAATCTGCAGTTCTGATATGTTCTGATTATAGCATATTTTATAGCCAGATACCATCAGATACCACAATCACCTGCCAGTTCAACCAGTTCAACTCAGTTCGCTGCCAGGGATGCCTTCGCGGCAAGCTTCAATCGGCTCAGCGAAGAGCTGGGTCCGGTGATCCAGCAAAACGTAGGGTCTCAGGCTGTCTCTGGGTGTCTCAGGTAGACATGGGTAAACTACCAGGTAGATTCGGTAGATGTTTTGGTAACCTCAAAAGATCTAAGTGCTGAATGTTAGTCCAAGATAGTCCAAGGGTCTTGGGTCATTTTTGTCATTTTGTTTTTCGAAACATTTAGCGAGTTCATAGATTTCATAGGGACCATTCACAATTCCAGCCCAGGACAGCCCTGGAGTGAGCGGAATATCATCCCACAACTCCAGGAGTCGTCTGTGAGATCTGCAAGGGTCGTCGGATTCTTGTTGGAAGTGCAACTACTTTTAATATGACAAGAAATCGAACTCACAGATCATACTGTGCATTTTCCCTGTTTTTTTTTAATCTTTTTTAATTAATATGTTTTCAGGATTCTCGCACAAAAGCAGCATCAAGACCCAGTATGATCAGCCCACTTTGGGCTCAGATCTTCCAAGATCTTCCAAGCTCAAGTTTAATCCCCACAGTTTTGATCTCTCCATCGTGTTCTGGTGATCTCTGAAAGCGTCCAGAACCTGGTGGAACACAAGAATTATCTCTACCGCATCTCGGCAATCTTGTCGACTCGTGCGTTGGCAGAGGCACACAAAGAGTGGAAGAAATGACACAAACTGACAGAGAAAAAGAGAACCACATAGAGAAACGATGAGAAACGCCAAACGAGCCGCAGCAGATCTAAGCAGTTGTCATGCACAAGACGATCGAAATTGATGCAAGACTGTCTAGAGCCGGCTACTGGTATGGGATATTTTTGAATCATTTGATGCTTGCATTGCAGGTGTCTGGTAGCGACTTCATCGACAAACACTTGGTGCCCATGGCCAAGACCTTACAGTGAGTATGGAATGTACATCAGCGCAGACACAAACACTCACAAACAAATTGCGGTGGTTCAATTTTTGTAAACTTCTAGATCGAGAAATTGGTTGCCTTGGTCTCTGACACTTTTCTCATCTTTTCTGTAGAGTTTTCACTATTTTTCACTTGCGCCTGAAGGTGGTGAAACTCACCAATGACCCTGTACCAAATGTACGATTCAATGCAGCCAAGACAATCCTCGCTTGAGACTCAGAGCATCCCTCACCATTAATTAGAAGTGTCGGGCACCGCAAAGTGACAACGAATGCTCTGGGCGGCATCTTCATTGGAAATATGGATGACCTAAATAGGTCATCAGAATGTCTCAAACCGTCGTTTTTCGAAATGTGTCGCTCTCGAGTCATCTCTCTTGAGGCAATGCATCAGGTTTGCGGCAAGAGCACTCCGAAGAGCTTTGATGGGCAGCTGGTACCTTGCTTGTATCGTCTACTTCAAGACCAGGAGCTGAAAGCTTGGAATCCGGCAGTGCTCACAAGGTGAAGATGCACCAAATATCTTCGCGTCAGAAAGAGATCATTGTCTTTCCGTTTTCGTCTATAGGTTATCAATGGTCACCTATGTCATTGATAATCCCTTCATGTATTTTCAAGTTTTTTTTAAAAAAGCTTGGTTTTGATATGGATAATGTTTGATTTGTGTCTATCTATCAATTATCTATCCCTTTACCTGGAACTTATCTTCTGATCACAGCCTCCTGGCAGGGCAGATTTCTTGGGCCAATATTTCCCTCAAGTTGGGGAATCAATAATAAGATGAGATGAATGGAAAATCTATCGATACAAACATCTACTGTACTTGTAGGACTGCAGGGAAGATCTTTCATGGCATTAACTTATGAGTGTATGTGAAAATACATTAAAGTACTACAGAACCTCAATCTAGACACAGTAGACCAGAAAGCAAAGTCTATTTGAGACTTATGAGGCGTGATGAGAGATGGCTCGTGATCCAGTAACCTCAAAGATCGATGTTTGTTCAGGCAAACAAGTCAAAAGCAGTGACGGAAGACCGCCATTTTGCTTCTTTATCAATAGCATGAGACATCTCATGTGAATTCAGTTGCTGCGCTTTGAATCACCAGAGGAACTACAATTGTTGAAGATTCTTGTAGCCCATTTTTGTGTAGATACCGGCAATTAATTAAGGGCTGCAGACAGTAGATGGTTAGCAGAAGCGGCAGGATCCGGATGTGAAATTCTTTGCGCAGAAGGCTGTCACGGAGTTGGGGGGTTAACTGCCCCAGTGGTCCCTGCCTGAGATGAAGCCATTAGCAGCGATTCCTTGTGTTGTCTTGTTCCTCCTCATCATCATCCTCCTCCTTCTCCTCATAATATATAGTAGTATAGTAATCATGGCACTTTCTCCTGTGACCTTGCGTTCTTTCCTTGGCCCCTCACATATAGGTGAGTTGAGCCGGTTGTTACCTCTATTTACTTTTATTAAATCATTATCATGTTGTCATGATCAGCTTGTATTGCCCCGTCTGATGCGGTGTCACATCAACTATTTTTCTTAATTCTTGGAGGACACCATGGTGATTTTTCCCTGCTAAGGCCTTGCCATCTGAGCATCCGGTGGCAATGAGCAAGGGAATTCCTGAACCAAAACAAAGATGCATCAGTCCCAAAAGTGCAACAAAATGCAACAAATCATTGACGTTCTTGGACCATGACGAAAACAAATGACCAATGAAAACATGCAACATAATATGAAACATCTTTTGAACATATCGCGAATTCACACGCCCGTGGCTGCCGAAGCATGTCATCCAGGCGCCAATGCTTGCGTGATCCAAACCAGAAAACGGAGCTGCAATGAAAAACAACGGGTTCAACAAGTTTCCACTGAGGTTCAATGGCAAATTCTTGGATCGTTTTGCAAATTGTTGGACTTTTGGAGTTGCTTTGGAAGCTGAAGATTGCTGCGGCAGCACAAAGGGGTCAGGTAGCAGGTGAAAATGGACTACAGGTCACCAGCCGGTCCAGCCTGAAGATGTGAAGCCAAAAAATCTGTGCTGCGCTACTTCGGATCCCATGGGCCATACAGCCATTGAAAGTGCTATTGCGTGCCATGCTGGACTTTGATGCTGACACTTCCAAGATCAGAGGCAGTCTTTACCTCATTTTACCTCCACAACAAGCCTAATCTTCTATCTCCTTCTACATCCTTCTGCAATTTTTGACTTCAGCTGTCAATTTTGGTTCAATCGCTGGCTTTGCAGCGGCGTGTGGCCGCGTCGCAGTCTGAGCTTGGACTGCATCTTCGTGCTGCGTGTTTTGAGAGCTCTGCACGATGCCAGTGAAGACTGGATTGAACAATGGCATGATAAAATTAAACAGGATGAAACAGGATGAAACAGGATGAAACAGGATGAAACAGGATGAAACAGGATGAGCCGGTCACGGTCAGTAATTACTGTTGTGAATGGAGATTTGCTGTGGCACTAATTCAAACATGAGACCTAGGCGAAGCACCATGTTGCCCATCAGCAAGAAACAGGTGGGTTCAACATGGTTCAACATGTTCGTATATGTTCGTATATGTTTGTATCATACCACAGATTTTTTCACCGCATCTATGACTAATAGTGACATATAGTGACTAGTGTGACCAGCAAACTCCGGATCTCCTGGCAGATTGGGCGAGATTGGATGGAGTTCTTCACCATCCTTGTTTGGGCCACCGTAATCCTGCCACTCGGAGAAAGATATAGAAAGCTCTGCCTGACGAAACTTGACGCAAAAGAATGCAAAAGACAGATGTGCATTAGACATCACTATAGACTAGATATTATAGATGATATTAGATATCACTATAGACATTACTATACATCGCTATTGAAGCGACACCGGGGAGACAGCTGATTTGTCGTATTTTTACTGGAGTGAAATGTCTGCACCACCCGCTCATTCGTATTTGACTTTATGATCTTTATGCATGTTCCAGCCAAACCTCCCTTTCCAACTACTTCAGACCTTGAACTCAATGTCCATTCTATGTCAATGTGCTGGGCTGCGGGTTGTCAATTATGTATATCATGACCAGTGAGTATTGGGATTACTTTTGTCTCCCCCTTGACTTCTTTAAGTTGTTTCAAATTTCATGTTTGTCTCCTACACTAACGTTTTTTTTGACATGGCACTGCAAGGTAGAGATCAGTTTCACTCCCCTGGCACAGGATTTTTGCATGATTACGCTGGATTCTGCGCTCAGCCTGTCTGGTCTGCGCTTGGCAAAAAGTGAGATTGGAAGATTCAGATCGTCTATACTCTCGCAGAATATTATTGCAAGAAGTAACACACACATACAAGAACCAAACTCCCTTCGACCCCGACGTGCCGGATTTGTTTCAAACTTCGGCTGAGGATCATGTTTCTTGCCAAGCTGAAGGCATTTCAGGACTGCTAGCAGTACTGTATCGATTTGTATCGTGTTTCCAGCTGCCATGAGAGCCAATGTCCAACGGGTTCAATTCCTCCTACAGTAAATGGACAAAAAAATCAAACCCTACAGATGCCTACCAAGTAAACCCCCCAGGCCCCAAATTTCAACGTTGCACAAAGCTCTATATAGCTTCCTCTGCGTTAGGGTTTGACTTTTTTGTCCACCGGCCCCAAGCGTGCAGCCCAACGGCAACATTGAAATTTGGGGATGCGGGGGCGACAACAATACAGCAGGGGTTTGATTTCATCGTCCATCTACGGTAGGAAGTCGCCAAGAAAAAACACTGTCTTTCAGTCCTCTTTGATCCCTCGTGTTGGGTAGGGTATCGTTGAGTCTTGTTTTCTCGAATCTTTATCTTTCCTTGGTACTAGTATGCGCCAAAGGTTGCACAACATATTCTAAACTTCTGACAGTATGTCATATTATGTTATTATATATATATTATGATTATAGATTACATATATGAATGATGGACTTGTTGGACTTTGGGCATTCCCAATCTGGAGATTCAGGACGTTCTGATTGCCATTATTCTGGGCACGATTATGATGGTCATGGTCTCAGAATATGAAACCAAGGCTGTGCAGCCAAGTCTAGTTGTTTTTTTTTCTGCAGGAGGCCGGCTTGGATTTTCACGATGCTGTTTCGATGTTTGGAGAATCCCTTTCACCAGGTTTTTAAACTTATATATCTTATCTGTTGTTGAATGTTTCTCCCTTGAAAGATTTGAAAGAGGTACAAGGCCAAAATGTCCCATGCTCCAAGACATACTTGTGCTTAAGAGCAATCTCTGAGGTGGCCAATGCAGACTTCTTCTTTGCCCATTTTCGAATCTACAAGAACTACATTGTGCTGAGGAGATCACTCTTCAAGGACCAACGAGTGAAGGCCCTGCAAAACCACTGGCCATATCTTGCAGCTGTTTAAAGTGCAGGCGTCTAGTTTGATTAGTTTGAAACACTTTTCAAGATAGGCTTCTCTTTTTGGTTGAGCATACCTGGATTGATGTGGATGTGTCGAGGCCGATAGACCAGCATCCATTGGTTAATTGGTTCGAAGCACCTCCGATATAGATTTTATGCGATGCTGGGTGGCGGCCCTGCCTAACATCTTGCGGTGAGCTGTCAATCATAGCATCCAACAGAAAGCAACTTGTGGCAACACACTGCAACAATGCAACAACATTCGTGTCCACGTGCATGGTGCTCCTTGATGCTACTCGCAATCCCTTTGCACTTCGCTTCAATTGATCGGATCCATCGAGTGAAAGGCTAGAAGATATGCTTGACGTGGCTTGATCGTGTCCTTATTGAAACTTTCCAATAACTTTCCATTTTCTTCCGGGGATATCGAAGACCAGCGTGGCTATTCCTTTTCCTTGCCGGCTGGTTCAACAAATCTCCAAGATTAGCTGTCAGGCTGCTGGGTGGCGGCCCTGCCTGACATCTTGCGGAGAGCTGTCAATCATAGCATCAAACAGAAAGCAACTTGTGGCAACACACTGCAACAATGCAACAACATTCGTGTCCACGTGCATGGTGCTCCTTGATGCTACTCGCAATCCCTTTGCACTTCGCTTCAATTGATCGGATCCATCGAGTGAAAGGCTAGAAGATATGCTTGACGTGGCTTGATCGTGTCCTTATTGAAACTTTCCAATAACTTTCCATTTTCTTCCGGGGATATCGAAGACCAGCCTGGCTATTCCTTTTCCTTGCCGGCTGGTTCAACAAATCTCCAAGATTAGCTGTCAGGCTGCTGGGTGGCGGCCCTGCCTGACATCTTGCGGAGAGCTGTCAATCATAGCATCAAACAGAAAGCAACTTGTGGCAACACACTGCAACAATGCAACAACATTCGTGTCCACGTGCATGGTGCTCCTTGATGCTACTCGCAATCCCTTTGCACTTCGCTTCAATTGATCGGATCCATCGAGTGAAAGGCTAGAAGATATGCTTGACGTGGCTTGATCGTGTCCTTATTGAAACTTTCCAATAACTTTCCATTTTCTTCCGGGGATATCGAAGACCAGCCTGGCTATTCCTTTTCCTTGCCGGCTGGTTCAACAAATCTCCAAGATTAGCTGTCAGGCTGCTGGGTGGCGGCCCTGCCTGACATCTTGCGGTGAGCTGTCAATCATAGCATCCAACAGAAAGCAACTTGTGGCAACACACTGCAACAATGCAACAATGCAACAACATTCGTGTCCACGTGCATGGTGCTCCTTGATGCTACTCGCAATCCCTTTGCACTTCGCTTTAATTGACCTGATCCATCGAGTGAGCGTCCTTATTGAAACTTTCCAATAACTTTCCATTTTCTTCCGGGGATATCGAAGACCAGCGTGGCTATTCCTTTTCCTTGCCGGCTGGTTCAACAAATCTCCAAGATTAGCTGTCAGGCTGCTGGGTGGCGGCCCTGCCTGACATCTTGCGGTGAGCTGTCAATCAAAGCATCCAACAGAAAGCAACTTGTGGCAACACACTGCAACAATGCAACAATGCAACAACATTCGTGTCCACGTGCATGGTGCTCCTTGATGCTACTCGCAATCCCTTTGCACTTCGCTTCAATTGATCTGATCCATCGAGTGAAAGGCTAGAAGATATGCTTGACGTGGCTTGATCGTGTCCTTATTGAAACTTTCCAATAACTTTCCATTTTCTTGCAGGGATATCGAAGACCAGCCTGGCTATTCCTTTTCCTTGCCGGCTGGTAAACAAATCTCCAAGATTAGCTGTCAGGCTGCTGGGTGGCGGCCCGCCTGACATCTTGCGGTGAGCTGTCAATCAAAGCATCCAACACGTACAGACAACAAGATCAATCAGGATCAGACTTGCTTGGCCTGGAATTACTTGTAAGAGCTTGCCCTTTCCGGCATGTGAGAAGCAACATGATTGAGCAGCGGTACAAACCTTCTAAGATTTTGTAATGGCATATGATTTTTGTTGCCTTGCGCAAGCAAAGTGCATTTGCGCGAAAGTCTGTCAAGACTTTCGCGACCCCCAAAGTGAATCCTACTCGCAAAAGGGTCTGCGAAAAGGTTTTAGTATGGCAAACTCGTGATTGAGGAAGCCCATCATACTCATCATACAGTCGGAAACAGGATGCGAAAGAGGAACTTGCTGTTAAGGCATTTTTGTCATAGTTTTCTGACACCAATCGATTCAACTGCTGGTTGAGCATACCTGGATTGATGTGGATGTGTCGAGGCCGATAGACCAGCATCCATTGGTTAATTGGTTCGAAGCACCTCCCATATAGATTTTATCCGATGCTGGGTGGCGGCCCTGCCTGACATCTTGCGGAGAGCTGTCAATCAGAGCATCCAACAGAAAGCAACTTGTGGCAACACACTGCAACAATGCAACAACATTCGTGTCCACGTGCATGGTGCTCCTTGATGCTACTCGCAATCCCTTTGCACTTCGCTTCAATTGATCTGATCCATCGAGTGAAAGGCTAGAAGATATGCTTGACGTGGCTTGATCGTGTCCTTATTGAAACTTTCCAATAACTTTCCATTTTCTTCCGGGGATATCGAAGACCAGCCTGGCTATTCCTTTTCCTTGCCGGCTGGTTCAACTAATCTCCAAGATTAGCTGTCAGGCTGCTGGGTGGCGGCCCTGCCTGACATCTTGCGGTGAGCTGTCAATCAGAGCATCCAACAGAAAGCAATTCTTCGATATGGAGCAGAGGTTTCTTGGATGTTCGGTTCGGTTGATGCAGAATCTATGTTGTTTGTGTTCGGATCGGGGGCTGTTTTGCACTTGCCGCAGGACGTGGTTGGAGCCGCGGTGCTGGGGACTGGATGCTTGGCATTGTTTGGGCCTCGGTGCTAGACGCTAGACCTTTGCAGATATGAGCAGAGTTCCCCCAGTGGTCATTCCTTGAATATACGAACCACGCTTAGAATCATAATGAATCATACACTTGGGCCACCTGGGAGGAGATCATCGGAAGCCTCAGCAAGTCCAGTGTTTTAGAATGTTTTAGAATGCTTTACATCATTATTGGATATTATTATAGAAATTATTATAGATATATTTCGATAATTTTAGATGATTCATGATGATTCTTATTCCCCCAATGTCACCAATCAGCAGCTTTGAACAAAGACTCCACGCCGGCACCAAGGCATGGCTTGTGGCCCGATGCAAAGGGACCAGGCATCGCATTGCCTGGAGACCCAAGCCTTGGAGATAAGCAACGTACTTCAGCGAGGGTTTCCATAAATGATCATAAACAACTTTAAACAAGCCCCACATCATCATACATCATCCACTTAAAAATGGTGTTTTTCATCATCAATTTTTGGAGATGCAAGAAATTCAAAGCCATTGATTCCAAATCTATATCTCATACTATGCCACTTTAGGGGCACCCCATGGCATCACCGGTAGCACTGGAACCCCCTAGATCAGTGTCACCAGAAAACCTGAGTGATTTCATCTGATTTCATGGTTCCAACATGTTTGAACAGATCGAGGCACCTGGCGTCACTAGCTGCATGGGCGACTTGTCTGAAGCGCTGCAGGGGCGCCAGTGCTGATGGTGGGCCTCAAGGGCTGATCACAGACTAAAAGCTTTCGTTGTCCAATGTTGTCCAGTGACTTGCCAGTGGCATCAGAAATCGGAAGACTGATTCTTTGTGTATCTTTAAGTCATTGTTTGATCATGTTTGATGATCATGTTTGATCCCACGAGCAAGAGCCATTGACTATAGATGACTATAGCAAAAGAAATATGTTTCAAGATTTCGATGGCTCTGAAAGCAGCTCCTTGTTTGCCCTTGCAAACGCGGCCATTCATACATCATCTTGCCAGCATGAGATTCATTGTGCTACCTGGACTGCTACCTCCATGCAATCTCCACAGGTTGGTTGCGGTGTGCAAACCAATCCGCTACTGTCAGCGGGCTTGTGGGCCGGCGGCCGAAATCAGATGAATAAGGCACGCAGAGGGCACCTCAGGATTTGAGAGTTTGACTCAAAGACTTCATGACTTCAACATTTCAACATGTTTTTGTATGTTTTTGTTAGCATCCTTCAACATATTTCAACGTGGCAGTTTCTTTGGCCCCTGTCTATTTGATCGCAAGTGGAGGTGCAGCTCCTCCTGCGGATCCTGGCACAGGTGCAGTTGGATGCAGTTGGAACATGTTGGAACTACTTTTTTTTGGATTTCTCTTTTGCTAGGATTTCAATTGTAACTTGCAACATTTTGAGACATGTTCCCCCAACCTCAAGGACTCAAGGCATTCTTGTCACGATTTGGTTTTGCTCTCCGACTCTACGATTGGGCGACAGCACGGCTGAACCCTCCAACCTCATGGTATGCTTTGCCTACAGTAAGAGTGAGAGCCAGTGGGCTCAAGATCTTCAACATGATCTTGGTGCATGTCAGGGTTGCTGTCAAGTAATCATGATAATCATGTTTGGGTCTCATAGTCCGTGCAACTTTTGACAGGTGGCTGGATCGATCATCGCTTTTGCTGCCTTTGGCACCCTTGGCATGTGAAGGGAACCGCTCGACTTTTATATTCTGGGATGTCTCTGGGATGACCCGAAAAGAGTTTCAGGATCAATTACAACACATATCTATTCTTTATCTATTCTTACATAATATACATAATGACTAGCAATTGTAGATATACACAGATTTTGCAACTGGATCAATCAAGTCTTAAACTGACTCTGCTCCGGTCTGTCAAAGAGTCACAAACTGTCGGCCAGGCCTGTACTACTCGTTCCGCTTCCCTGGAGAAGGCCCTTTCAGGCTGGAAGTGACTGGACCTGGAGATGCTGACATGTTCGAATCATTTCGGATCAAAGGATGCTGAGTATATTTGAGTGTATAGACAGAATTCTTGGCATCCAATGAACATATTGGATATCTATATATAATATGATGTATGATGATGTATGTGTTATTTGGGATATATCAGGAGATATCAGGAGACATAATGATCACAATATTATATGATCACATACTAGAAATTACTAGATACGTTACATGGCTTGGTTTCTAGATATGGCCTCTGGGACCCAGTCGAAACACATGAGCGGATCGACCGTTCCCGATGCCAGTCACTTCTTGGGCCTGGAGAGCGCTTGTAGCGCTGGGGACCGGGCCTGAGTCTGCAAAAGATGTTAGCCTTAGATATCCTTGGATTCAACAACTAGATAGAAATAGAAATGACATAGATAGACTAGATATATAGAGCTAGATCCTGTCAAAAGGATGTGTGAGATTCATGCACAAATATTTACAGGCAGACAAGAAGTAATAACAAGTAAGTGATTTCCCCTCACCCGCTCTGTCTCTATCTCTCTCTCTCGCTTTTCCTCAAGCTCTAACTGTCATGAGACACCAGCATCCGGTCGAAAGCGAGCCATTCAGGCCACCTTCCTTGCGACAGTAGCTCATATTCGCGTGCGAGATGCCCAATCTCAAAAGGAGTTGGCAAAAGTGTCCTGAGCCAAACCCGTCGATTCATGATTAATTCATGGAAGGTACGGCACTTAGGAGAAACTAACAAACAACATGCTGATGAAGCTGACTTGATTTTGTTGTTCTTGTATATGTTTGCAAGCTGAAAGTGATATTACTGTTTGGTAATATCTGGTACTTAAGATCAGAAAGAGTGGAGTTTAAAATAGTATTGAGTTAGGCAATGCGCCGCTGATGAAATGCGGCATTTTCCAAGTAGATCTTCATGAGCCAGTGATAGCCAGTGTGGCCTGGCAGAAGTCCAGGGGAGGTTGAGGAGGTCTTCCTTTTCCCGGAGACTTTTTAAGATGTCACGGAGTCCGGCGGATGTAAAAGAGCTTCAAATGACAGAAACAGCATGTTGACTTGCACGAGGAGGGAGCTGCTTTTTGGCATCAACCTCACAAGTTTGTTTTGTTTAATGCTTTTCTTTTTTCCATCCTTCGGCCTCCAATTTGTACAGCTTTGTCTCACCATTACTGCAGGTTCACCGTGATGCGGGGAAGGCTACACAATGAAGCTTCTGTCGCACTAATCGCCACGCCTATATACATGACCCTGCTGATTGCACCTACAGATCCTGCAAGCCAGAGAGGTGACGATGTGACACGTCTCAGCAAGCGACTCCAATCGGAAAAAACACTATCCCTCTCTCAGGCCGTTGTTACTTTCTGCGTGTAGTTGCAGTTGCAGATATATGAGATGGATCGTCGACATGTTCATGCTGTTCATAATCTTGCGTTCGTGTTGCCGTGAATCTCCACAGAGTGGGCATGCGGCATCGGCACAGTCGACACAGTCAGCAAAGTCGGCACAGGCACGTTTCGCCTTGTCTCGTTGCCTCCGACGCCTCCACAAGCAGTCGATGTTGTGACCTGCCACCTGCCACATCGAATTATCATTGAAGTGTCAGACTCAGCCTCCGTAAAGTTTGCAGGTAGACTTCCCAGAGGCGATTCAGTAATATTCATAGCTGGGGGATGATACATATATGATCATATATGATACACTGATACATCTAAAGAAGTTATATTAAATCTGTCAGCCATCAATTTGGAGCTTGGAGTTGACAGCAAGCTGGACTGCAAAATCACATTGGCGAGTTTGGGTGCATCATCCGCATTCATCCGCTTTCTGCGGTTTTACCCCTATGGCCCTATGGTTTCCACATGTGCAGCGAAGAACATGCGAGTGTGTGTCGCAAACACTTCCTTGGTCCTTGTGTCGATGCGGCCACACAGAGATGCAATACCGCAGCGTATCATTGCCAAAGAAGAGAAATGGCTCGCCGGGTGTGAGACTTCGGGTGTGACGTTGGTGGCCCTAATGCATTCCGGCAACCATGGAGATGTCAATGTTTAAATAATTTTAAATATATGCACCAATATCGCAGAATAGTGTTCATTCTAAAGAGAACAAAAGGCAACCAGACATTGTCAAAGCCATGGCTCTTTTCCATACTTTAATTTCAACATCTTTTTGAGGTTGCATGCTTTCCAGAAATGGTGTTGCAAATGAAGAGCTGTACCCAAGAACAGTCTGAGCGGTGACAAAGCTTATAAGGCTTATATATCGTGACCTGAGATTGCACCGGTGGCTAAGCCACCGGTTCTTCCAATACTTCAGCCATGGTGCAGATGCAAAAGCTTGGACGCTTCAAGAGGCCAGTCTGAATTATTCCAGAGATGGACAGTCTTGTAATGAACGTTTTTTTTGCAAGTTGATATTGACCCTCGTGACACGTGCCATTCAAATGAGCTCAGTTCTTCTAGGTGCTTTGTTTTTGCCAGCTGACAGATAGGAGGGACATAGGGTCCAAGACTTGATAGCGTAGGGTCTCCATTGTGTATCAGACTGATTAATCACTAGGAGTTTTTTTGCAACTCAGAATCGAACTCTTCTGCCAATTCAGTTTTTGGAGAAAAAATATGAAGAGACTGGCAAGGAGAAGTGATAAAACATGATAAAACCGTGCGCCAAAGCCAGGCTTTTGGGTCAAACTCGGAAGCCAAACACTGACTGGAAGCCAAACTACGGCTTGTTGACCAGGTCGGCTTGGATGTTCCGTGGGAATCCGTGGGAATCCGTGGGAATCCGTGGGAATCCGTGGGACACGGGAAATGGTTGCCCTGTGAGTTTCATTGCCCCAGCTGTCCTTATCGATGTGATATGATGTGATGGTTGCCACGATCACAACTGTCGAAGTGTGGATATTCATGGATATTCAACTGTCCACAAAATGCTGTCATGGCCAAAATTATTGATGCACAGGTCGCTTGTTCTAGGTGTGTGTTTCTTTTTGCGCCAACAGGGTTCAGAGTGTGGTCATCTCGCAAGAAGAGACCCGATTCTACTGGATGCTACTGGTCAGGCGAAAGCACCACCCTTTGATTCTGCGACAGCCTTGGGTGCAGGACATGGGGATAATCCATGATAATTAATCCAATATAGTCCGAGTCCAATTATATCATATTTATCTAATTTGTGATCATTGATTGTGGCAGCTTGTGACGGTATGTAACGGCTTGCCTTTGACTTGGCATCGTGACGGATGAAGGATACCCCAACTCCAAAGTAGCAACAAGTGGCCCAAGTGGCCGCCTACAAATTTGTTGGATGCCACCCCGCTGAGAAACTGTGCTTCAGTGTGGTTCCTCCCGAGCACTAACGATGACTGAACTTCGCTATGCCGCTATGCTTAGGAATGGTTACCCGCAATTTGACAAGCCGTACGATCCTGACAATCGAGCTGCTGCCATGTTCTGTGGACCTTCGATGGAAGAATTTCTGGGGATTCTGCTGGAGATTGCACGAGATTTGATTCAGCTTTCGCTGCCAGGCAGAACTCCTCCAACGCAGAAGAAATACAGACCACCAGTTCCTCCACCTGTCGTCAAGGTGCACTGCGCAGACTTATATCATGTAATTCGACGATGTAATTAGCTTGAGTCTTGGAACTCTACTGTAGGCTATAAGAAATATAAGAAATGCATAGAAATGCATCAGTTAGTCAGTATTGAAAAAACTCTGTGTAAGACGCGACAAGCAGCATGAGTATAGTCTTTGGAGATCTTTTGAGCGTGATAATATTGTAGTTGTGTCCTTGCAGAGTGATGACAAAGCCATATGTTGAGGCAAGTCGAAACTCATCCGACTACAACGAAGACAATTTCCACCAACTGAAGAGCAAATTTCAATTCGAGGCCCGCTTAAGACACTGGTAGGGCCCTTCAATCTGTGATTTTGGGATTTGACAAGTGCTTGTTTTGGCCAAAACTTTATGCGCATCCGGATCTTTATGTTTCTTACTTTATGTTTCTTACATTTTCTTACCTAGTCTTACCTTGTTCTTGTTTGATAGGCTGCAGCATGGCCCCAGAAATCTGTTTGCGAGTTGCCAGGTCAAGGGCATGTTTCATGACAAGGGCTATCTAGCCGAAAAAGAGGTGCCTTCGGCCGACGTTGAGCTCGTTGTGGGTCTAATTGCACAATGTATCACAATGATGCACCGTAATCCCGTGTATAATACATGATATAACAATATATAACATACATTTGACATGTTAATGATGTTTAATTGTTTACTGTATTATCAAGCATGTCATTAGATCACAATAGTATATTCTAATGTTTTGATTGACGGTTTCTTCCGAGGTCTTCACTGCTGCCTTCAATCTCCATCTTGTGGGCTGGTTGAAGGCAAGTACTCAACCTTTCTTGTCAAAAAAATGGTAGGAAGTCTCTTTTGGTGCTTCACATTTCCAAAGTTATCATGAAGACATCGCATCAAATCATGGTCCTAGTGCTTGGATGTGACTTGATGCATTTTGAGCGGAAAAGCTTGGCGCATTGCCTTGTTTTGCAGCGCTGCAGATTCGAAGCAACTTCATGCTGGGTCATGTGCAGGTGGGACAATTTGGAATCTCAGAAAATTTGCAATACCCATTTAAAAAAGTAATTAATCTTGACTAAGAATGTGCAGTGACATGTTGCTGCCGTGATACTCCCCGCCAGGGTGACACCTACGCCCTGTCATACTTTAAGAAATACTTGGAGGAGAATTGTTGGGATCAACTCTTCCGGCAGGTCGCCGGGCAACACTGGGATACAAAGATTCAAGATGGAGTGTTTGGCTGACCGATTGTGGAGCAGCCGCAGGAGAAACATCTTTCCAAGGAAGCTGGCACCATTGACTGGGTTCGGCTCTTTGAGGCAGGGCTCCAAAGAATCTCAGCAATTGCATTTCAGTCGCTTGGCACCACTGAGTTTGGGCCCCTGATAAAGATGTTCGCTCCGATGGTTCCATAAAGAAGTCAGTTTGCAAGTAATTTCAAACGACCTCCTATTCCATCACTGGTTGCTCAGTACAACACGGGGCTTTCGACTCCATTGCGTGAGAAACTCAGTATGCCCAAGTCTGTCAATGTGAACATCTTGCAGCCGACAATGGTGGCAGATTCCCGTGGCCTAGATGATTGGTGAATTTGTCTATCCTGCATTGAGAGAGGGATTTGTGGATCTTGGATCCACGCACGGAACTCACTATGCAGCTTGCATTTCTGTACGAGCCACTGGAGGAATCTATGTGTAAGATTGCCCAAGAAAGTTGCGCTGCACACCATTGAGTTTGAGTCCACGTGCATTGGTGTATGTCCATATTCTTCACACCTGCTGCCACCTCGTTTGCCAAGAATATCGACACTTGTACTGCGAGAAGGACCCGATAGTTTGGAAAGAAAGCTATGCAAATACTGCCTACGTGATCCTATGTGCTTGAACGTCCATAAGAATCCAAAGAACTATTACTTTATGCATATTACGTGTGTATATATATAATATGATTATATATAAATATACTGTATATATAATATAATTATAAATATATATATAATATTATATTTATTATATAATATATTTATATTATTATTATTATTATATATATATTATTATATATATTATAGTCGGTGCTTGGGAGAAGAAAACTCCAAGCAGCAGCGTCGAATAACTTTTTGACATAATGGAAAGCAGCCATCAAATTGTGATGTGCAGTCGATGTTGTTCGGCGAAGGAAGCTGAAGTTCTCCTGACTGGATTTTCCAGGACTGGCGGAAGTACCGGCGCCGCAAGGCTCATATCATGTTTTGCCCTCAGTGACTCAGAAGCGGCAACGCGCGTCTACGATGAAAACAAGGATGTCCAGAGAATCAGCATTTTAAAGTTTCACCAACTTCAAAGCCGTTTTGGATTGAAGTAAATCCTAACTTGGGCCGAGTCTTTGGTAGCACTGACGTGGGCGATTGGTTGATTCGGCTTTGCATCAGTGCATTTTGTATTTGCGGTGCAGCTAATCATTTCTGTTGCAGCATCTTGGGGTGGACAGATTGCCTATTTGCTTCTGATGGCACTTACAATTGTTCACCTAGCTGATCAGGTCACTCTATGAGAAGTGGCAGGCCATCGGGGTTTCATCCAGCTTCATATCAACAGCCTATTTGTCACTGAAAGTCCCAAGGTAGATCCAAAGAGACATTGTCCAACAATAATCAAGACTACTTTCGATGTCTTCTAGCACGTGCTGCCTTTTAGCGGCTTTTCTTTGGAAATACCGCGTGGATGTTTCAAACTGTAGTTGAATTTGCTTGACCACTCACACTCCCGTGATCTGAAACCTCAGAATGGCGTTATTACAATATTGATCTCAACCAAGACTTCGTCACACAGATACGGCGCTTGCAACAAGAATCTTTGGAACGCCGGGAGAAGGAGTTGAAGGTCATCGACGTACTGGCCTCAAGATACGAATTGAGCTACAAATATCATGATGGTAATTTCTTTCTGAATCATATATATATATATATCACCTAGACTCAGGAGAAATGTCTAAGAAATTACTAAATCAAAAAAAGAAAACACATATTCAATTCAATATAATTCAATATATATTTCATAAATTATCCAAACATATCCAAACATATATGTTCCAGGTTTTTGGTCCCCCCGGGGTGGGAGGTGGTTGTGTGTGCAGTGTGTTCATGGTATCCCATCCCTGTGGTGTGGGTTGGGGTGGGAAGG
Source organism: Cladocopium goreaui (assembly GCA_947184155.2). Taxonomy (NCBI): domain Eukaryota; class Dinophyceae; order Suessiales; family Symbiodiniaceae; genus Cladocopium; species Cladocopium goreaui. The sequence goes on from CAMXCT020001849.1 coordinate 127,624, forward strand.
GGGTTGCATATGCTGTATGGGAAAATTATAATAGCTGGTGCATCCAAACAAGCGGTACATAGGTTCTATATGGTAGTATGTACAGTATGTAGTAGTACATAGGTAGTGTCTATCTATTTGTAACCGTGTTGTATAGGTAGTATATAATATATAGGCAGTGTATAGGTAGTGAATATGTCGAGTATATATAGAATTATAGGTAGCAAATATATAGAATATGTACATACTATACATACATATACATCACACATACATGTACGTGTTTATCATTAGTATGAGGTATCCAGGCAGTGTAGGTGGTTGCTCCCTCCCGTGCGGTGTGGGGGGGGTAGGGGGGATGGAGGGGGTTGCGGCAGCTTATCAAGGTAGTATATGGTAATATACAGGTACGCTATTATAGGTTGCATACAGGCATGCAATGGGTAATATATAATGTCGGATTATATGAGTAGTGCATAGATACGCTGTTGGTTGTATTTAGATGGAAAAGAAAAAACACACATACATAACTATATAGATGTATATAGGTAATATGCAGGCAGCATGCAGGTAATACAGAAGTAGTACCGATATATTTCGCAGGAAATATACGTCTCTTAAATGCTACAAATAGGTTGTAAGTGGAAGATCGTGGTTTTGAAATGTTG
>CAMXCT020001850.1:1775-70251 GCA_947184155.2 Cladocopium goreaui
AGTTCGATGATTTACACCATTTCCTTAGACATGGACCAGACCTTGTGAGCTGAGTGAGCTGAGGTGATGGCGGTGACCCTGGCGATGCTGTACCACGGCGCGTCCACACGAAGACCATTACCCTCTGCACTGGGCCGAACGAACAGAGCAGGCGGGGTCGGTGGGTCGGGTTGGGCCGGATTTTTTTTTGGTTGATATGTCACCATTCATTGCAGTTGGCAGCAAGGATTGACCTTTCACGCCTGGAAATGGAAATGATGTGTCACCATAAACTCAGACATAGAACATGGGACTCCACATTTTTCTGGTCTTCCTGAGTTCTTCTGGGTTCATTTTCTGCCTTTCGCAAGTGAGTTTGAGCAGCGGGGGAGTCACACCTGTTTGTCCAAGAATGGGGTATCCCTGGGTATCCCTAAGATCTTATGGTTTATCAACGCTTCAACCCTCATTCCGACATTTTTTTCGACATTTCACAATCTGGTCCCTAAAAATATCCAAATCTTGTACCAGATTCCTTTTCATTGATCTCCATTGTTATCTTTCTTGAACTCCCACAACATGCTTGGTTGAATAGGGAAACCATGGGAAAACCCATTTTCCCAGGCCATGAATTTCCGGGGTATCCGGTAGACAGACCCAGATTCTTTTTCAATCCCCTGATTGCATTTTGGTAGAAGACTGACCCTGCATTAAATCCATTGACTAGCCTGCATTATTTATCACTTCAAGCCCCCAAAATGTTGGTCAAGTAGCCCATCAAAGGGGGAAATCCTATACTCTTGATGGATGTCCCTGCAACATGGTTTAGTCAAGTCCGAACTCTTAAGTGTCTCATTAGATAGTCCCAAATTACATCATATTGCATGATTTATTTTTCATTGGTATCAGAATGTGATATTATCATGTCTCATCTCTATATTTCATATATTACATTCCCAGTGTATATCATAATATATCTATCGAAAAAGGAATATTCCATATTACATCCCCAGTACATCATATTTCATTCATTTGTTTTACACCCCAATTATATATTATATCTGTATTCCATACATATTCGATTCCATATACATTCAATTCCATAATATATATATATATTCCATATATTTTCCACATATTTTCCATATCATATATATATATATATTCCATATACATTCACATTCCACATATATATATATATATACACATATTTCCATATATTTTCCATATATTTTCCATATATATATAATCCATCTATATATATATAATCCATATATATATATACCTATCATGTACCCCTATGAACATGGTCGGTTTAGTTCCTATGTTTCCGACATCGCTCGTTTCGCGGCAGATGCAGCGAGCATCCCCGGCATGGACGACCCGTCCGCCTCGGCGGGCGACGTGTCGGCCATGTCCACGGCGGAGGTGGGCGGCGCAGGCGCCGCATCGCGGGGTGAGGGTTGTGGGTTGGGTTTTTCAAAGCACATGAGATATAGTTAGTAATTTTTGAAGGAAGTTTAGAAGTCAAACTTCCGACAATATGGACAGATGAAAAGCAGAGCAGGGAAGAGGCAGAGAGAAGAGAAAGATTAGAAGAAAGAAGAGTAGAAGAGAAAGAGTAAGAAGAAAGAAGATGCAGATGCAAGAAAAAGTAGGAAAGTCGCGAAACACTGTGTTTTTCCAATGATTTGGGCCTCCGGAGGGTCGAAAAGTAGGCTCGCTAAAGCGGCGGGAGCGGAGCCAGCTGGCCAGATGAGAGATGAACAATTGCACGCCGTTGTGGCGCGAAGCACATTTCCAAGTCAAAATGTACAAAACACCTCAGCTCCGGACCACTTTTGGAAGCTCAGATGTTGAAAAAGTGCACGCCGTTGTGGCGCGAAGCACATTTCCAAGTCAAAATGTACAAAACACCTCAGCTCCGGACCACTTTTGGAAGTTGCGATGTCGAAAAAGTGCACGCCGTTGTGGCCGGAAGCACATTTCCAAGTCAAAACGCACAAAACACACCATGTACGGACCATTTTTGGAGGTTCAGAAGTCGTTTCGCGTGGCAGGCGCAAGGGATTGTGGACCTTGTCAAAAGTGAGCAAAACGTGAGGGTATTGTAGCATTTTCAACTACAACTACCGCTACACTACACTGCACTACACTCCAATACGTTACACTACATCCACTACACTACACTGCACTCAATTACATTCAATTACACTACACTACACTACACTACATTACACTACACTCCACTACGCTACACTACATTACACTTCACTACACTACACTACATTACACTACACTACACTACCTTCCACTACACTAGATTACACTACACTACACTCCACTACACTACACTACATTACACTACACTACATTACACTACGCTCCACTACACTACACTTCACCTACACCTACAACTACACTCCACTACACTCAATTACACTACACTACATGACACTACACTACACTACATACCACCACACTCCACTACACTACACTACATTACACTACACTACATTACACTGAATGACACTGCACCACAGATAGACAGGTAGACAGATAGACAGACAGACAGGCAGACAGACAGATAGATAGATAGATAGATAGATAGGGAGATCGATAGATAGATGGACAGATAGATCGATAGATAGATAGATAGGTAGATAGATAGATAGATAGATAGATGGATACATAGATAGATAGGTAGGTAGGTAGATAGATAGTCAGAGAAAGAGAGAGAAAGAGAGGAGACATCAATCACCTTTCGATCCATCAGTGGCTTCGCTCTGCCATTCCGGATTCACAACAACCAACCATTCCTATAGGTTTCCTATTTTTGAAACTTCCGCCACCGCCTTGTGCGGTACTACTGGTATATATATTTATATACAGATATGTTATATAAGTTATAGACATCACATATAGTTATAGATATATGATATATACATATTATGAATGCATTATGAACATGAAATATGACAACACTGTGTACATAACATGACACGACATGATATATGCCAAAAAAACTGCCTGAAGTGCACATACGTAGGTGTGAGGTCAAGTGGAGCCAGGCACACGGACGCGTATTGAGCGTTTGATCATTGGGTGGAAAATGCCACCAGGGTTTCATCATGGGAATGTACTACTGTGGATGGTTGCGAAATCCTGCACAAGTTGATAGATGGTAAACATCCCATTATTTTGTTGGGGTTTCACCATCCAAGGTGGTGCAGGATTTCTTCCATCCACTGTATCATTTATATACTGTAGTTGCAACATGATGGAGTTGCATGATTTTTGAATCCCCGAGCAGTGGTATCGATATGTACATATATACATATATATACGTACATGCTAACTCGCCGAAAACGCAACCATTTTGAGATGTCTTTTTTCAAACACACATCATTTCTTGAAGCACACTATATATTATATGTTGTAAGATATCTTTGCAATATATAGGGCATTCTTCAAACAGGTGCAGCAGTCCTTCAATGGAAATAATACGCCTTTCAATTCAACATACATTTTTTTTTTGTAAAAACAATGCATGTTTCTCTTGAAGAAGTAAATCTAATTGACATGATACATCTTTTCAAGAAATTTGGAGTAAATTCAGGAGTTCAATTTGGGATTTAACAGGCCGAAGCTCTGTGCAGTTTTCCAAAGCCTGGGGACCTAAGGGACTTCTAATATTAGTGTATTGTTACCATTGGACCAGGTTTTTTTTGTGAATGGGAAGCGGGCTATACCAATATGTAAACATACCAATGTATAAACATACCAATGTATACACATATATATATATGTATCTACATGTATATAAATTAAATGTATTTGAATATTTCTGAACGTATATTTTATATATTGTTTCCCACATGCCATCCAAAATCAATTACCCCAATGTGGATAAACGTGAGTGGCTTAAAACATGTAAATGTATGTATATCTACATAAATATATAGATTCTGGTGGATGACTTTTGATGGCCACGATGATCCTCCTAGAGTCTGGTGCAGAGGCATGCGAAAACCCAAACCCGGCTGTTGCTGAGCGCGCCGTTTGCTGATCGCCACAGCCGGCGACCGTTGCTCGTCGCAGAGGAAAAAGGGTTGCAGCGGTTGCAGCGGTTGCAGTGGCTGGATGCGGACCTTGCGTTTCCTGTGATTTTTTCCAAGCGATGTGCTTGGCGATGCCCAAATTGGGCAGCACTTTTGATGGGATACTTTGAGAGTCCTTGTTGGGAAATCAAACCCGGCTGATGCCATAGGCTGGCCCAACAAGTTCTGAGGACTAAACTAGAGTGAAACCTTCCGAAGGCCTCCCAAGCAATTGTATCTTTCCTTTTTTGGTCAGGGAAATTGCGGGAAGATCGAGTTCTGACCAACTCGGAGTGGTCCCTGATTGATTATTTTTACTGTTCAGGGATGGTTCAGGGTTGACTCGATGGCTGTGGTGGTTGCAGCTCAACATTGCGCAAGCAACGATCGTCAAACCGCAGAGGAACAAACGCTGGAAAGACGTCAAACAAAGATTCCAAACTAGCCGTAGCAAAGGGCTTCTCACTTGTCATGACAAGTTTTTCTCTGTCGTTTTCTTTGAACGCGATTCCGAGCTCACCCGTTTGGCTTTGGAACAGCGCAAAGCCAGAGCGCGGAGCCGCAGCTGGAAGTGCATAGGGCAAGTTGTCCCGCAGATTGCTGACAGTCCTCTCAGCGGGACATATTCTTGCTGAGGCTCATATTGGTTCCACATGATTCCACATTGTAGATTCCATTGCATTTCCATTGCAATCACAGGTCCAATGATGCACTTTCATGCAATTTTCAGTCTTTCCCCGGGGGTTTTCCAGTGGTTTCCATTGGTTTCATGTTGCATCCGTTTCCCAAACAGTTCAGGTTTAGTCTCTGTGTTTCGAGGCGTTTCACCGCCGAGTCGACCTCCTCAAAGGACGGCAGCCTTAGCTTGTCAGGCCTAGATCACCACACTCGACATCTCGACATCTCGACATATTTTCAATTTGAGAAATCTAGAGAAATCGACATTTCTCCCTTTCTTTTTTGATTTTTTTGGCCACCAGTTGCAGTATTCAGGCGACCGGCACCTCGAGAGATCCAGCAAATCCCATCATCCGTAGCCGCCATAGCCAAAGAGGGCGACTATCTCCACACATGTCCCCTACGAATGATCAATCAATCGGGGTCCCAGGGAGTTTGTACAAATGTCATATGATTTTCCCGTAGATGATAAGGTCATGAACACTTCCTGTCTTCGGTTGTGGAGTTGTCGACTCCCAGGACATCAAAGTCATGGGCTCTGGCGGCTCGTCTCAGGCCCTCCACGGGAGCATTTTTTCAATGCCGCAATGCCTCGTCTCCCACTTACTCCACGTGGTTTTGGTGGTAGCTTGTCCCCGTGCTGCATATTCACCCCGCTTCGCGTGTGGTGGCCGCCCACACCGCAGGTTTATTTCGGTCCGTGAAGGGTGGTTTTCCCCCGTGGGGGCTCCCCAAGCTAAGAATTTTAACTTCCCCCCCCCGTGGGGGCTCCCCAAGCTAGGGAATTTTCACTTTTCCCCCCTGTGGGGGCTCCCCAAGCTAGGGAATTTTCACTTTTCCCCCCCGTGGGGGCTCCCCAAGCTAGGGAATTTTCACTTTACCCCCCGTGGGGGCTCCCCAAGCTAGGGAATTTTCACTTTCCCCCCCGTGAGGGCTCCCCAAGCTAGGGAATTTTCACTTTTCCCCCCCGTGGGGGCTTCCCAAGCTAGGGAATTTTCACTTTTCCCCGCCGTGACAGCTTCCCAAGCTATGGAATTTTCACTTTTCCCTCCCTTGGAGGCTCTCCAAGCTGCGGAATTTCAAATAGCTAGACAACGACGCCTAGATAGTCCCCCAAATCCCGTGTTCTTTGAATGTGTTTCCATGTTTTTGCAATGGTTTCCTTCAAAGCACGGTACTTTACACTTTTGTCGCCATAAAACCGGTCGAAAACATCATGTTCGACAATGCTTCCAATTCCCTTATCTCCCCAACCGTTGAAAATACCGCTATTTACAGTGTTTTCTTCAATTTTTCCATGTGCCAATGCCGGTAGCCAACTCCAACATATATATAAGAAATCCTTCCAAAACATTTTTTTGACAATTTTTTTTCCAATATTTCCAGTCAAACAGACGGTAATTTACACGTTTTTTGCAATAAAGGCAGTAAATCCTTCCAAAACATTGCTTTTGACAGTGTTTTTGTAATGTTTCCAGTCAAGCATACGGTAATTTACACGTTTTTTGCTATAACGTCAGTCCAAAACACTTGTTTTTGCAGTGTTTTCAATGCTCTGGCATCCAAAAACCCTGCAAAATCTTGCTATGTACAAGGTTTTTTTCATTTTTGGCCGTTTTTCCATTGCCGGAAAGCTACCAAAATGACCCAAAATTCCGTTTCAATACCCTCTTGCGCTCAGACACCCAAAAATCCTCGAAAAATGTCGAAAACACCACCGTATTCTGGTCTCGGTGCGAAACCGTTTTTGGGCCCCCCCCCCCCCAGCTAAAGCTGATATAGCGACTGCTCTATTAACACATGTCATTGAGCATTTAGTGTTGCTGTTTTGCCCCCCAATAAGCACGCCTTCATCACCGCCAAAGCGGTGTGGGCGGATTTGTGTTGGTGTAGTCGCACTGGGGCCGTACATAAATTTGACCTGCATGGCGAGGCAGCCAAACGTGCTGTGTCAGCAAATATTGCTGAGGTGCATGGTATCTTGTGGGCTGGCAGAGTGACGGGGCATTTGTTTGTTCATTTAGATTCAGATCCAGCAACTGCTGTTTCAAGAGGTTCAAATGGTTTAAACATGTTTAAACCATGGCCACAGAAAGCTGTTCGGCTAAAAGACTAAAGTAGGTTTTGGACATGTTTAACCTCTTCATTCGTCTTCATTCATTAACGGATGGGCTGTTTCATGCTGTTTCATGTCAAACTTTAATTTTCTTGGCGTTCAGCTCGAGGTTTGGGCATGGCGAGATTTGCTCATGGCGTGATGTGGACAGTTTCTTTGAGATGAGGTTGTCACTCTGCGCGTTTTCGCAGGCGGACCAAACAGAAGGATGTCGCGGTCTTAGAATTTCAAAATCACCCTCGGAAGTTTGTTATAGTCCTTGAATAATTTTTGTGGCTGGAAGGTTTGTTGCATATGGCAAGATCGGTTTGGCGTTTTTTGTTCCGTGCTTTGATTGCCTTGCTATAGTTGACTCAAAACATGTGCACCCGCCCCGAGCCGCACCCTTCAGCGCAGCAAGGGGGTTGTAGTATCACCATTGTATCACCAATGGAGTGAAGGATGCAATGTTATGGTCCGATTCCCGCGGCTGGTTTCCCATTTACATAAATGAGTTTATAGAAAGCATCTATCTTGGATTCAGAAGAATTTTGGTTTCTGCCAAACTACGACCGAATCAAGTCGTGCTGCGCTCATGTTTGCAAACTGAAAGTGTCTTCATCCGGCCTCAGCTTCTGCATTTTCTGAGGGAGTGGTGGCACTATGCCGACCGCCCAGGAGCTTGGTGTCATGGGTCGTTGACACAGAAAACGTGTTGACATTGCTAGACATGATCCTGAAACCGTATGGTTGACAGGAGCACACCAGCCCGGAAGTTGGGAGGCTTAGGAAATTAAACGTGAGGGGCTGGAAGCGTGTTGCATGGTGCTGGCACTTTTGATAAGGTCTTCACTAGCTTGCTTGGCTTCGAGGTTCTCACACTGCACGCAGCAAAGTTGTTGGTTTGGAGGTTTTTGCCACACCAGAAGAATTCAAATTCCTCACCAGATTTGGGAACAGAGAACCATATTCCAAGCTCATCTTTCGTGGTTTCCGCTATTTCTGTACGGGCGGTCAGTGGTTGCAAACGCATCTTCCTCAGAAACCCTCTGATGTTGAGCCTGCCATCTCTCGTATTCCTACCCTCCCTGTGTGTCTTTTCAGGGCTGACCGAGATGGACCCTCAGTGGGGGGACGCCAACTTCGCCGAGGTCCACAGCAAGCTGTACGACGAAATCATGAGTTCCATCCACCTGGTCTTCGGGCACTTCAGCGATGGAGTTCGAGGACTTCCGGCGGAACGCCTCGGGCAGGCCATGCGGATCCTGGGGATGAACCCCACGGAGGATCAGGATCTTTGGCCGCAGATAGGGCTTTTGGGTTTTGAGGAAATCGCACCTCCCTGTGACAGTTTGGTCATGTTTGGTCTGTTGAACTGTCCCTTTGCGTCTTGAGCTTCGGCAATCAGGTCTACAAACACTTGGCAGATCTTGGTCGCCCAAAGTACATCGACCAAGCGACGTTTCACCGTTTCATCCAGGACAGTCGGACAGTTCGGGAATGGTCCAATTCTTGATTCTTCGTGAAGTTTCATGTTTCATGATGTTTCATTCGTGTGAGTTGAACATTGTGCCTTGAGAATGCTTGATGTTGCTGTTGTTTCACCGATTCTCTTTCAGCTTTGCATAGCTTTGCAAGCGCACGGCACAGGACGAATTGACAAAGTATCTCGAACAGGTTCAGGCCAAATGACGACAACCAAATTGATTGCCTTTGCACCTGGCCAAACTGTAATGACTCCCTGAGATCTAAAGCTGCCAAATTTTTGCGGATTTCAGAGACTACTGGTATGTGCTGCTTGTGAGATGCGCAGGCTGTGGTTGACTATTTGAAGCAATATGATACGGACAACAAGGGCGCCTTGTCCACTGAAGAAGTTCAAGCAGCGGTCAGAGGCGCGGTGAGATCAGAAGTGTCAGGAAAGGATTTCCATCGGATGTATTCCGGGATGTATCGAATGATGGAATTTTGAGAGAGCGAATGAATGCTAGGTTGATTGATGCCCGGGTGCTTTGGGATTTTATACACGGTTGACATATATTTGACATTATATTTGACATTATATTGTTTTCTGGAGTCTTTCAGTACAGTGGCTTGAAATCGGACATTTTGCGTCCAGGAAGTGAACTGAGCCAGAAGAAGCTTCAGGCTTGCTGGGGAATCAGAACTTGCAGCAACTGCAGCAACGAGGGTCTGCAACTGGAACGCCAAAGCAACAATCAAAATCACTTTTTCACTTGTTCAGTGACACACTTGTTTTTGGTAGTCCGGTGTTTTTCAGTTTCCTTTCTTCAGAAAATGAAGAGAAGTCGGCCTTGCGTTCACCATTTCTTCTCACCAGCGACTCGCAGAGTCCTAGACAGCTTGGCATTCCGCCGGGTCGCGAGGCAAGTGTCGCAACGATGCCAAGCAACAGCCACCCGGATGCAAGCTACTAGCTGACGGTTAGCCAAAGTGTTTGATGGAACCAGTATCCACATCCGTTCACCACATTGGACCACATCTTCCCAAGTTGCCAAGTCATGAAGTGCACAATTCCGATCTGGTCGATTGGGTATCACCAAAAAGATGGATGGTGAATCGGTGAATGTTTAAAAATGGTTCAAACTCATGGCTTTTCTGGGGCTTTGAATTGAGCCTTACCCATTTTCCAAGAGGACCCCAGTTCGTTTTGACGGAGGTAAAGGTCAGCTGGATATTGTGGAGCTGGCAACGTGTTTTCTGGAGCTGGGTGATGAGGCGGCTCTCGGTACATTACCCTTGTCATCCCTTGTCTACATCACACGAACAGAAATCGGTTTCTTTGGGATCTTCAATTTTATTGGTCGACTGAGAGCATATCTTATTGGGGCTCATGTGGCTGGTCTTGTCATCCCTTGAGCCGCAGGAAATGCTTGAGCCATCGGAGGCAGCCATGGCAGCCATTGGGGGAATCGCCGGTGGGAATTGACTTGCGATATCCTACGATGGCTATCGAAATCTATACGTATTTTGTGACAAAATCAAAACAGAGTGCTTCATTTCCTTCATTTCTTTCTTGCATTGAGTTTAGATTCAGGAGGACAGCCTGATGTACACCGGGAACGGCAAAGCAACAAACAGAATTCATTTTCTCCACTTGTATAGCGAAATATGTGTCTTTGGTTTTCGCAGTAGTTCACCGTTTTCCAATTTTCTTCTCATGAATCGATCTTAAGGAGATGTTCGCACGTGTATTTCTTCAGACAGAATAGACATTGGGAAAATACTTCATGATGTTTTCAGGTCATGGCAGAACTGTTCTCATGCGGGCGCTCTTAACCCACGTGATTCAACCTTCAACCAGAAACAACCAGACGTCAATTCGAATCAACGCACCAGACTATCTTAGGCAAGAGTCTGTAAGCGCCACTTCTGGTTGTGGCCGACAAAAACATGTAGCAGTGGACCTGGTGTGGTTTGGACATGGAAACATGTAGCAGAGGAGCAGCTCGCTTACTTTTTCTCAGCACGTAGTTTCAAGGCCTGACAAGTCGGTTGCAAGGCAGAGAAAGAGAGAGCATCTGCGAGTGAAGCAGATAGCAAAGCAGTTGAAATTCAGGCATGAATGACCAGGGGCTAGAGCTTTGTTGCTTTAGACTTCTGCACGTTTCATTCAAGATAATATTGAGCTCAGCTTGAATCTCAAAATTGCAGTCACTTGCGGCCATGTGAGACACTTTACCATATATAGACTATAGACACTTCTTTCACTATCAAAGCAAGCACATTTGGCACATGTCCACATGCTGAGTTTAGCCTTTTCTCCGTTCACTGGACCAAAACAGTGGATGTGACTGCGCTGCAAGGTGGTCAAGGATGCCGTATCAGCTGATGCCGAGGCACATGCGGGAGCTGGAGGATTTGAAGCTTGTTGGCTTTCAGCTTCTAGCCGTTGGCTGGTCATGTAGCCAATTGTTTTTAGGTAGTTTGGCCAAAAATTGATAATTGAATTCGGTGCAGTTGGGCGGTCTTTCAAAAATGGGTTCCTTCTTGTGGTCTGGCAGGAGACTTAAACTATTTCCGCTCATTGCTTCATTTGACCTGACACAAAATGAATTTTGCAGTTTAGACTTCCAGCCAGACCTCTTGGGCTCGATGGGTGGGTTGAAAGTTTGTCCTTCATTCCCCATGAAATTGTCTGGGGTGTCCTTTCCTGCTTTTCCCCGAGGCAGGCACAACCGATGCTGAACAATGTCAGGATCTCAGAGTCTTGAATCGACTTTGGAAGCTTGTCATACAACCCTCACACATCTTGTCACCTTGACGCGGCATGCTTCAATTCGCATATAATCCTTCGCCGCCGCAAGCAGATCGTCGCAAGATTCTTTGGATAATGCCAATCATGTCACACTAAGAGGGCCTGGTGGTAGGGCCTCCCATGATGTCATTTGCTAATTCAATGATTTTTGCCTGCCGTTTGTGAGGCAGAGACAACCCTGCTGAGGACAGCGTGCCCCCCGTGGAATGGAGATGAATGGAGTGTTTGTCGACAGGGCAAAGAAAGAGTTCCCAGGAAGCTTGCACGTGGATGTCGAACACGATTAAAATTCCCATACAATGCCTATGGTCATAGATTCAACTTCGGAAGGTCTTTGACATACACACACGTACAACATATTGCATATTTCGAAACTGGACATGATTCATTGTTGGTGGCAGACAGGAGAGCGCCAGTGGCCCAGCAGTTTGGAGGCTCAGGAGTGGGACTACTGAGTACTACTGGGTGTCGAAATGTAGTTCCCGCTGGTCTTGACTGATACCTGAGATACAGAATACCCAGCTGGATGGGGACTCGGCTTTAACGGTACAAGCGGGAGCAAATCTGTCCTTGCTCAGAGGCTTTTCTCATGAAAAGATCTAGATCCGTCGGTTCTGATAGATGCTCGATGCTTCTTACTGATTTTAAGGCAGGTGCACAGTCTTGCTGCAACACTGGAATATTCTGGGAGGGTTCAATTAATTACTGAAGAAAGAAGGAATCTACACAGTCATGAAGTGGACAACTCTGATCTGCGGTTCTTGCATCGAGTGTAGTATGATTCAATGATGTGAACTGTGAACAAAGTTTTTTTCCGACGCCTCCCACTGTGGTTGATCTGAAGACATGTCAGCCCCCAGACGCGCCTAGTCTGGGATCGATTTGCCAAGGCCTACAGCACGATGTTCAACGACATCATCGCTTCCACGAACGCTGTCTTCAGATATTTCTCCCAGCCTTCTGGGGTTCCCGCGGAACGACTTGGACATGCCATGGCTATTCTTGGGATGAAGCCCACGGAAGATGAGGTTCTTTGACGGCAATGACTGCTGTTGTGTAATAGCCTTGAGACTATTGCTTCCCTCTCGTGCCAATGTCTGTTCATAAACTGTTGAAGTGTTTCTATCTCCCTGCTGCAATGAGGTCAAAAAGCATTTGGCAGGTCTCGGTGGTCCAAAATACATTGACCAAAAGATGTTTCACCGTTTCATAGAGGACTGAGATGAACCGGGGTGCTTGATGAAGTTTTATGTACTGCACAATGTGAGAAGTCTGAAGTGTGCTTCATGTGGCTCTTGCAAATGTTTCAGAAGTGAAGCAACTCTTTTTGGGTGTCTTAAAGACTCAAAGGACTCAAAGATCCAAAAAACCAGGGCAAGTTGTTGAAAGGCTTGGTGAAATCCCAGGCAATCTCCACTGGTGGATATGCACAGGGGTCAGATCCTTGGATTTCCAGCCCGCAAGCTGCATCAAGCTGCCATGCAGGAGGAATTGGGAAAGCTGATTCCGAAAGTTCAGGCCAACCTGACGACCCATGAGGGATGCACCAAGCTTGCTGTCATTTATTAAGATTTGACATGGTTCAACTCACTCCTTGTCACCATGTGCAATTTGGAGATGGTCTCTGCAATTTGCACATTGCGCAGGAATTGCTGGACTATCTAAAGCAGTTCGACACGGACGGTAAAGGCGCATTGTCAGAGGAAGAGCTGCAAGAAGTGATGAGAGGCAGGATCGGGCTTGGAACAGCCGAAAGGTGGCGAGGGGATCAACGGATGCCTGGCTGCCTGATGAAGTCTGTTTGCACATCGAAGCCACGTCCTGTCAGTCAGGGCAACAGGTCATTCAGGTGGAGCCAGCATGCAGAGACTCCCAAACCATACCAAACAAGAGTAGAAACAAGAAGAAACACATAGAAACATATAGACATATTTGTGATGTTTTTGACCCAAGCTAAACCTCTGCAGAAATTCGAAAACATCCACTGTAATAATCTGTAATACGGGTCTAATTACTTCTTGGTGTGTCTATGCTAGGACCCGCAGGTTGACATTTTAAGACGTTGGCGTCGCAGGAAGTGAGCTGAGCCAGGACAAAGTCCAGGCCAGGTGGGAGCTGCACGATGGAATTTGGAGGTTGTCATTCTTTAAAGTTTGGCACAAGGCTGCAAAGCCAATCCTGGTCATTCCATACATAACTGGTTTACGCATGCTTAGACTTTAGACACTGCTTTACCACCTGTCTTTCAATAGACCATACCATATCCTTTCCAGAAAAGAACCAACTGTGACATCCTGTGAACGTTCCGTGTATTCAGCTGAGCCTTGAACGATTGGATGGTTGCCGGGCCATGTCCAAACGGGTCAAGGCCAGTCTTCGGAAGCTGCCGAGGAACAGCGCCCTGCACGCAAGTAGACCCGCCAACCCATAGATGCCACAGATGCAGGTGCTTTTTTTTGGTGTTTTCCGCTTGCAGCGGTCTTCGGAGGGTACATAGTAAACTGAGTAAACTGAGTAAACCATAGAGCGATTTCCAGACACATGTCAAGATATGTCAAGGAGACCAGGTGTTTTGCTCAGCGTAGCTGAGGTGAAGGTCACCTGGACATCGTGAAACTGTCCAAGTACTTCTTGGAGCTTGGCGACTCTCAGGCCCCGCAATGCTCCGCAGCTCCTCTGATGCTGCAACTGAGTCATGGACCATAAGCTTGACAATCTGCCACAGTTGCCGAGGTTTGACAACCGTAACCAGAGTTGAACATGTGGAAGAGAGAGAGAGAGAGATGTTCTTGATTTCTTGTTCGTTTTTCTTTGTGGAAGAGAGCTGAGAGGCTGAGAGTATCAATGCTTCTTTGATGTGGAACCTTGTCAGCGTTGGCGGCCTCGTCAGGTTGAAGCTGACGACTCGATTCCCAGTACAGCGAAAACTAGGCGGGCAGCAGTTGATGCTCAGGGCTCCCAGTTGTGGTACAGGTGCCTTACAGGTGCTGAAAAGGATTGAAAAGGCAAAAATGGCCGATGCTCGCTCAACTATTTTCTCGCTTTTTGCCAGTTCTGTTTCAGGACATGTCGCATGTGGTTCAAACAAACACAACCCAAAATCGACTGAGCAGGGAACCATTTCCCATCTTAGCATGGTGCACTCCGACAGATGAATCAACCTTGCCCTGTGTCCAATGTCGATTTAGAGAGGCAAAGGCGAACAACCCGTCCACGCAGTCGTGACCAGGCAGGATGTCGCCTCCCAGGTGCGAGAAGCGCGGGAGCTCAGCAGCGATGCTTCGAGCTTCCATGAGCTTCCCTAGTTTTTGACCGAGGGAGATATCACAAGGGAATCCATTGCACTTGTGGCCACCAGTTCATCATGCACCTAGGACTAAATGATGTAGGTCTGGTCGTAGTATTTGTATGTATTTGTATCATATGATTCATTCAATTATTCCCACATTTATTGGTCTTGGAACCGTCTAATATCGGCATATTGGATGGGGATTGGTTGTCTCACAAATTCATTGATTGACGAAGGCCATTGCCAAAGCGGCCGACGCAGAAGCCTGGTTCCGAGCAGTACCACGTGGAGAAAATGTCATGAAGTTGGCACATGACCGGGGAAGAATTCTGTCCATGTAAGACCAGCTTTAACAGATCTCAACAGTACACCCTATGCACTTGCTCAATCATTCCAGCACGATGTCAAGATGAGTATATGAGCAATTGTTTCTTTATCTTTTCTCTTTGAAGGATTCCCTCGTGTGGAGCCATTGAATTTGCCCCAAGGCTCGATACGGCTTGAAAGATCCACAGGCTTTCGCCCAATTCCTACAAGATTCGGATGTTCGGTTGGTACGAGCCAAGTTTGACCCCCAGTCGTTGTGGCTATGTGCTCTACAGTAAAGCAGTGCTGTGCAGTGCTGTGCAGTGCTGTACAGATTTGCATGTGGAAGTGCTCGATCACTGAATCCTTAGATTGCAGCCAAAGCAGGACCAATGGTTATATAATTAATGTTATATACACGCAAAGAATTATGCTTTGTCTTCCTGGTCTTCTTGTAAGTGAATATTCGACAGAGCCAGTGATATTTCAAATGAAGATGGCAAGTCGTTCAGATAGCTGAACAATTCAGCACGCGAGCCACAAATGCCAGCTTCAACCCTAGAGGATCCTAGAGGCCAGAAACTCATGACAAAAGATGTTTCTGTTCATGTCTGACATGAGACATGATGCACCTTACAGAAATCTGAGGTACTTGGTAGACTTGGTTCTCTCCAAACGGCCGCTACCGAGACGGCAAGAAGCAGAAACCGAGACCTTCACGTGCGGTGGCGAGCGTCAGAGTGCGTTGGTGACGCACGAAGAAGTGCAAAATTGGGCCAACGGGACCCAGGAGGCGATCATTTGTTCCATTTCCCACGCCTGGGAAACCAGGGAACATCCAGATCCGTGTCGGCACCAATTGCAGCAGATCGTCAATCATACCGGACTGTACGGTGCTGCATTCGAAGCAGACATTTGGATCTTCTATGATTACAGCTCGCTCTTCCAATACGAAAGAACCAACTCACATGAAGAGAAGAGCTTTCGAAAGGCGATGAACAACATGCACCTCATGTATGCTCACGAATGCACTTTGACATTCAGGATCGAAACCCTTACTCCAGAGCATGTTTGGGAAACCATGATGGCTGATGAAGAAGCTGTTGTCCGAGTGTATGATGCAGGCAGCAAGACTCTGAAAGAGAAGCCCTTGAAGCTCTTGGAAGCCAACAGAACTCCATACTTACAGCGAGGGTGGTGTATGGCAGAAATCGAATGGTCATCTCTGAGAGGAGTGAATGCACAACATCAACACATCGACAGATCGGAGTCTCAAACCCAGAAACCCCTTGATCTCAATGGGAGAGTGCCTATGATCCCTGAGAATTTCAGGCAGCAAATGGAGCAGGCAAAGTTCACCCATCGCTCGGATGCTGACGCAGTGATCTCTTTGCAACAGAAGATTTTCAGGGAGAAGGTGATCGAATGTCAACACTTGGTGTTGGAAGGCCTTCCGGCCCAAGAGATCTTGGCACTAGCGCATGCGCTCCCACACTACGAAAATCTGAAGAGCTTGAAGGTGAGGAGGTTTCGATGTGGCGAGGAAGAGGCAACGTCCCTAGTCAAGGCCCGAGACATGTCGGTATTAAAATGATTCCAACTGTGTGATCTTGCATGGAAAAAGTGTTGCCGTGTCCTCAAAAAACCTGGCGCCCTGCAGGCTTTGGCATCACGTCAAGTGGAGGCGCTTGAAATCAGCGGTGGCATCGGTGAAAGTGGCCGATTCATGGTGAAGGCAGCAGATTGTTTGATCATTGATCCACTTGCTTGATACGATTGCTTTCTCACCCATACAACAAGAAAGGGCAAGTCGCTGAATTGCTGGGTGACCTCCTCTTGGAGTCATTTGAAGCATATCACGGGTAGCTAGCTGGAGTTGCTTCTCACGGTAGCAAGGGATGTGGGAGGCAGCGGTTGGCCCTGTTCCCCCCATTGAACACTGGCTGACTTGGGCTTGATTTCCCCAATGAGACCACACCATCTACATCAGCTATCATTTTGGACATACAGTAAAGCTCGAAATGTAACATGATGTTACCTTGGAACATGGCTCGGCTCACTCCACCTCACACTTTCCAACGCTCTCCACTCTCAAGTCATCTAACTCGGTCCACTGCACTCGATCAAACTCACTCCACTGAATTCACTCCATCCAACTCACTCATTCTATCCAACTCTAGCAATCCAACGAACTCACTCTACCAAACTTCATCCACCAAACTCACTCCGCCCAGCCCATTCCATCAACTCACCACCATTCACCACCACTAACTCCACTCAGAGCCACCTTCACTCCCTTGCCCATGTTCCCCTTACATCTCGCTTCGCCAAGTCTCTTTACTCATTTTACTTGTTGCAGTTGCTGACCCGGATCTTGATGTCTTGTGTTTCTTTCAGGCTCTCGCGGAAGCCTTGAAGATCAATAGCTCCGTGCGGGACATGAATTTAGGATTTAATGACATCGGTCCCGAGGGAGCTCAGGCCCGGCCTGTTTCGGATGTCTTGGGCTCTTTCGCTTAACCCACATCGTAGGTATCGCAGGTATGATTATGTTTTCTCATGTTTTCTCTGGGTAGATGTTGCTTGCTTGATTACAGATGTAGCTTGCTTGATTTCAGTTTGGTTGTTGGTGATGTGTCCAGGCCTAGTCTCTTTAGCATGCTTTCACTTGAACCCTTTTCAGATCGGCTTCAACTTCTTGCGGTAGCAAGGGATGTCGGAGGCAGCGATTACCCCGGTTCCGCCCATTGAACACCCCTGGCTGATTGAGGCTTGATTTCCCACAAGACCACGCCATCTGCCATCATTTTGCGCTAGAAGTGCAACATGTTGCCTTGGAACATGGCTGGACCTGGGAATAGGAAACTCGCCTTCACACACCGATCCAACTTGATGCACTCTCAATCCAAGTTCACTCCACCAAACTCAAGTCATCTAACTCGGTCCACTGCACAGGATCAAATTCACTAAATTCACTCCATCCAACTCACCCACTCATTCTACCTAACTCTAGCAATCCAACGAACTCACTCTACCAAACTTCACCCTCACTCCGCCCTGCTCACTCACTCCAACTCACCACCTCACTAACTCCACTCAGAGCCACCTTCACTCCCTTGCCCATGTTCCCCTTACATCTCGCTTCGCCAAGTCTCTTTACTGATTTTACTTGTTGCAGTTGCTGACCCGGATCTTTGATGTCTTGTGTTTCTTTCAGGCTCTCGCGGAAGCCTTGAAGATCAATAGCTCCGTGCGGGACATGAATTTGGAATCTAACCGGATTGGTCCCGAGGGAGCTCAGGCCTGGCCTGTATCGGATGTGTTGGTCTCTTTGGCTTAGACGTAACCCATATCAATCGGTATCCCAAGTATGATGATGTTCTCTCTGGGTAGATGTAGCTTGCTTGATTTCAGTTTTGTTGTTGGTGATGTGTCCAGGCCTAGTCTATTTGACATGCTTTCATTCGAAGCATTTCCAGATCAGCTTCAAGTGAGTGTCATGTCGATTCATAGGTTGGTCTAGTTTGGTCAGAGGCGAGCCAAGTCTCTTTACTCATTTTACTTGTTGCAGTTGCTGACCCGGATCTTGATGTCTTGTGTTTCTTTCAGGCTCTCGCGGAAGCCTTGAAGATCAATAGCTCCGTGCGGGACATGAATTTGGAATGGAATGACATCGGTCCCGAGGGAGCTCAGGCCTGGCCTGTATCGGATGTCTTGGGCTCTTTCGCTTAACCCACATCGTAGGTATCGCAGGTATGATTATGTTTTCTCATGTTTTCTCTGGGTAGATGTTGCTTGCTTGATTACAGATGTAGCTTGCTTGATTTCAGTTTGGTTGTTGGTGATGTGTCCAGGCCTAGTCTCTTTAGCATGCTTTCACTTGAACCCTTTTCAGATCGGCTTCAACTTCTTGCGGT
This sequence comes from Cladocopium goreaui, assembly GCA_947184155.2. NCBI lineage: Eukaryota > Dinophyceae > Suessiales > Symbiodiniaceae > Cladocopium > Cladocopium goreaui. The sequence continues at coordinate 20,419 of CAMXCT020001850.1, forward strand.
AGCAAGGGATGTCGGAGGCAGCGATTACCCCGGTTCCGCCCATTGAACACCCCTGGCTGATTGAGGCTTGATTTCCCACAAGACCACGCCATCTGCCATCATTTTGCGCTAGAAGTGCAACATGTTGTTTAATAACACGCAGTGTTGAAGTGACAATGCATGGGAAACTGGATGTGGATCTTACCTTAGCCAGTGGCACCTCTACTTGTGGTGCCATTTTGGCTCAAGGCACTGATTTCCTTTTGGGATGCTCAGTGCAGGTGGGGAAGGAATCGGCGAGCCGCACTTCGACGGAGATCGCCTGCTGGTGGCTTTGCTTTCCATTGCCTTTGGGCTTGGAGCAGCCACCGGCATCCTCTTCACCCGCGTCTGGGTCGTCCTAAGGTCGTTGAGTGCCAGGACAACTGGGCGCCAGCTTCCGCCCTGGGAACGGCTTGTGCGGAGGGCGATACGCTTCATCCAGAAGAGGCGTGCAATTGGGGTTGCCTTTCACAATTTGGGCACCCACAGCCTGAGGCCGTCACCAGGGAGTCGGCCTACCACCCTTCGTCAAAGGAGGGCAGCTACCCCGGTGGGACCTCGTACAAATCGGGTTGGCACGATCCTACACGAGGGCCCCGCAATCAATCATGGACCCGACCAATGAAGAGCTTGCCAATATTCAGGACATCGACGGCTGCTGCGCTTGGTCGGGACTGGAAGGACCTTTGAGGGCAGCTCTCATGGCGGCTATTGGTGATCCGCAGAGGCTTCGTGAAGTGGCGTTGATTCCCCGTCCGACGTGGGACAATGTCGTTGCCACGATCCTAGTGGGCCAACCGCCGATGCAACCTCAGGCACCTACCCCGGTCGAAGGTTCGAGGATTGAATCTTTACGGAGGGTGTGCCTCTTGCGCATGGGGAAAACTCCAGACTCCCCAGGGGACGTCGGACCGGCCATTCCTGGTCCTTTGCCAGCACCCTTCCCGCCGGCTGGTGGAGGTGCTTTGGCAAACGCCGCAGCCACTCCCTCGAGAAGGCTCAAGCTCAGTTCAATATTGGATCCAACTCTAGACGCTGAGATCCAGAGCCTCGAGGAATCAGAAGTGGCCACGATGTACGAGCGGTATCGCTCCAAGTTCGGAGATTTCCCATCGACGGAAACCGACGTCTCCAAAGATCAACTGAGTGCAATCGCTCAAGTGTTGGCGGCAAAAGCACCGCCATACGCTGATTTCAGCGTGTTCGGACCTCATGGATTGCGGATGCTCCGCAGACAAACATTCATGTCGTATCAATTGAATGTTTCAACGGGCGAATGGACTCGCAAGGAGCTCCCTGGCCCGAGTGACTTCCACTCGTGGTACAGATGCTGGAAGTGCTTTCGTACAGCGATGCTTCTCCTCGAGTCCTGCGAAGCTGAACGCCTGGATGCCTACTCCGAGTTCATCAGAGGCATGGTCACTCAGTTTGGAGAGGAAGCATGGAGCTTCGTGAGCAGGGCTGACAGCCGAATGAGGTCAGAACAGCTGGAAAGGCTGAGGAGACAACTCCGATCGGAGCCGCAATATGGCTACGTGGAAGCCAGCCCTTGGTCGGCTTGTTTTGCAGCGGCCATCAAAGACTCCAGTTTCTGGAGCAGAGAGCTGTCAACGCCGGCCACCCTCTTCTTGGCAAGAAACAAGAGGGAAGTCGCGACACCTGAGGGCGACGAGTCGAAACCTGCATCGTCACCTTCAAAGAAGACGAAGGCCCGAGCTGCTCGTCGCTTCACAGGTGAAGACAAAAGCAGAAAGGGTGAAGACGGCAACTTCACCTTGAACCGCAAGGGCATCGAGATTTGCAAGCTCTACAACGCCGGCAAGTGCGGTGGACCAAAAGCGCAGGGCAGGTGCAAGAATCAAAGAAGCCACCAATGCATGGCTTGCCTGGGGCCACACCAGGCCTTGGAATGCCCGCGCAAAGCCTGATCCGCAGAGGGGCAGAGGACTGGGGAGGGTCCATCCTCTGCCGCTCCAAAAGCTGGAAACCCTCAACCTAAAAGCAAGAGGCCGTGCTCACCTGCTGCCTCTCCTACACCTTCTCAGAGATCAAGGATTGCAGTCCAGCGCAAGAGCACAGCAGTCAAAAGTGCCGCAAAGCCTCCTATGGAGTCGCAGAAGCCTCAAGAAAGAGCGGACGACGCAAAGAACAAGGACGAAAGGCCTCCCCTCAAGAGGCGCCGCCAGAAACCACCAGAGGCCGAGCCAGCGTCATCGTCTTCCAAGCCGAGCGATCCAAAGTTTGGCAATGTGATCGACATCGGCGACAAATTCAAAAGGTATGGATTTTGGCAGGCAAGAGAAGGCCCACTGCAAGACAACCCAAAAGCCCTCATCCTTTTCGCAGGTAGGTCAAGGCCTGGTGACTTGAGCCATTGCCTAGCGAGGTTGGGGTGGGTAGTCTGCTCAGTGGATACAAAGTCACCGAAACCCACGGACGTCCTGGAGGGCACGGTTTGGGAAGTCATCTCAAGCGACATCAAGGCGGGGTATTTCGACGCAGTTTGGATGGCAACTCCGTGCGGAACATTCTCGCCCTTGCGAGAGAACCCGCCAGGGCCTAGGCCCCTTCGGTCCATTCAAGCGATCGAGGGCCTGCCGAAGGATCAACTCACAGACGCCGAATTCAAACAGGTGGAAGAAGCGAACGAGTTGGTCAAGGTCTCCTACATCGCAGCGGCTTATCAAAACCGAGCCAAGAAACCTTGGGGGATTGAAAACCCCAGACATCACCCTGACAAGCCTCAGATATGGTACATGCCATTGTTCAAGAAGCTGGCAGAACTCAGAGGAGTCCAGATAGTGGAGTTCGATCAATGCCGCACGAATCTTCCAACTACAAAGCCGACCAGGTTCATGGTGAAGAGGCTGGATTTCAACAGCTTAGATGGGAAGAGATGCAACCATCCCAAGACGGAGCACAAACGACCCGACGGCTCCACTTACATGTCAGCACACGGATCTACAGTGCAGAAATGGGTGGACGGCCCAAAAGGTCGTGAACGTGCATCGGTATCCCAGGGGGAGTATACCGAGGACCTGTGCGGCATCATCGCCATGGCGTTCCACGACACGGCAGACGAAGGCTGGCTGGAGAGGGAGCTCCATCAGGAGCCCCTCTGAGAAGACCCCCCTCTCATACCGCTGGTAGCCTCCTTCCTGAGTCCTACGGATAGGGAGAGGCAGAACCGGCTGGCATTGGGTGGCATGCGCAACCCAGCAAAGTCTATCCTGAGAATGCCGAAGGTTAGAAACCCGGCCTGGCAGGTTCGGGAACTCCTCTACAAAGCCCAATCACTGTGGCCAGAACTTACACAGGCAGCAGACGCAATCCTTTCAGGAGACGTTCCTCAGGAGCCGAGCCCGGAGATGGTTGCCGCCGTCCGCAAGACCCTGATACAGATGTTGGGCGGGTCAATCGAACAAAGGACGAGGACGGCGAGAGCCACCACTCCCATACAAGCCAGTGTCATCGAAGCTTGGGGGCAAGCGGTCGGAGATCCAGACTCAGGCACCCTCGCTCGCTGGTTGGATCACGGCGCACCACTGGGATTCTCTCAAAGAATCGAAACTACGGGAATATTCCCGATCATCGAAGACACCTCGGGCGGCACAGAGGAGATACATTCCATCGTACGCCCTCTCACCAATTGGGAGAACTACAAGTCAGCAGTGGAAGAAAGAGAAGATCTTAACCAGCTCATCGAGGATTACACTGCCCGCGGTTTCTGCCACAAGGTGAAGACCATGGAGGAGGCAAAAGCAGAATTGGGCAGGGAACCAATCCTCAACCGCCTGGGAGTCGTGGTAAAATTTTCTGCCTCAGGAAAGAAGAAATCCAGAATCATATGGGACTTGCGAGAGAGCAAGGCCAACAGCTTCTGCCATCCTGCAGAGCGGGTGCTCCTTCCGAAGCTACTTGATGTAGCGGAGAGCGCCCTTCGGAGCCATCGGAAAGGAGCACAAGTATGGCTTGCCGCGGTGGACATCAGGGACGCCTTCATGAACGTTCCAGCAGGGGACGACAAATACATGACGGTCGCATCCAAGGAAGACGGCAAAGGGAACCAGGAGCTCATCATTTTTGACGTGCTGGTATTTGGATCAGGAAGTTCTCCGACGATTTGGGGTCGCTACGCAGCATGGCTGGGCAGATCATCAGCAGCCATATCCCCGTCGTCTGGAATCCAGATCTACGTCGACGATCCGTCAGTAGTCATGGAAGGCCCCAAGAGCGAGGCCATCCGGGAACTGACCAACATCCTCTTATGGTTCAACATCGCGGGCTTCCCGGTCAAGCTGGAGAAGGCAGAAGGCGGAAAGAAAATATCTTGGGTTGGCGCCACCATCGAAGTTTCGGACCAGCAAAGGGAGGTGACCATCACGATCCCCAAAGACAAAGTGGAGAAACTTCAAGCGACCACCCAAGAATTCCTACGAAGACCGGTGGCTGGTCACAAACAGATCAGGTCGTACGCAGGCAGCCTCTCGTTCATCGCCGGCCTGATACCGCACTTGCGGCCCTTCTTAGCCTCGCTCTGGGCGGTGCTGTCGGTGGGGAAATCAATGAATGACGGAGCCGGCACCCGGCGTTCCGGAAAGTTGATCCACACCAGGCGAATCCGCCCGGCATTGCGATGGATGGAAGCGCTGCTGCGAGGGAGCCCCGCTCCTCTGGCGAGGACACTCAGCGCCTTCTACAGCGATATCAAGGCCACCATCACCACGGACGCCTCACCGTGGGGAATTGGAGGAGTGCTCAAGATCAACGACAAGGCCGTGGAGTGCTTTTCGTCTCCTATTCCCCAAGGAGTGCTGGAGAAGTTCAAGGCCCAAATTGGCAACTCGAAATTCAATACCCTGTGGGAAGGGCTAGCGCTGCTGGTGGCATTCCGTCTCTGGTTACAAAAGCTTGAGTACGGAGCCCAAGTCAGAGCACGCTCGGACAACATGGGTGTTTTGTACACTATAGTAGGAGGTAGAGCTAAGTCAGCCGACCTCAATGTTCTAGCACGTGAGTTTTCTTTGGATCAGGCATTGCGTCTGTACAGAATCTCGTGGCTCTCGCACATTCCGGGTGTTACAAACCTGGAGGCGGACGCCTTATCCAGACGTTTTGCACCGGTCCCAGCAGAGTGGCCAGAGTCGTTGGTAGGTGTTCCCTTGGTGCCAGTCCGAATCAATGAGGACTTCTGGCGCATCCAGGAACATAACCTGTGACTTCACGTGGCCAGGGAAAAGTTGCCTTCGGTGAGTGGGAAGGGTAGATACCGGGCTGGTCCTTTCAACCGTGTTGACACATGATGTTGAGAACCTGCTCTCGTACCCCTGTTGACTCGTGAGTTCACTCACGCTCAGTCATGCCCAGGCTCAAGAGGAACCTTGGTGACCGTCCTTGGGAAAGACCGCAACAGCCGGTCGCAAAGCCCAGACCGTCACCAGTCCTCCACGAAGGGTTCGCCCTGCGCATTCCTCCTCGGAGCGTCGGCAATGATGTCTTGGTCGCCAACCCTCATCACGAGGTTTCCCGTTTGGAACCACCACTGGTTTCAAAGGGAGGCGATCCGAGACCATATACCAGAGGATCAGCATCCCTGGCTATGTCAGCCATATCAGACATTCGAAGGTGTCAGGCACATCTTCGAGAAGGCATGACAGCAGCCACCACGAAGGGGCCTACTGAATCTCGGAGGGCCCTTTGGGAAAGCTTGGCAGCAAAAGCGGGTTTCAGGGACCCGTTCGCGTTGGAACCAGACATGATATTCACAATCATGGGAGCTTTAGATTTGGCTGGTTATCGATCGTCCGAACTATATTTGGACGCGGCCAAGTCCATCCACATCGCTTCCGGATTGCCATGGACCCAACAACTCCAACAAGCGGCCCGAGCCGCGATCAGAAGTTGCAAAAGATCCTGGGGAGCTCCGAAACAAGCTGCAGGCCTACCTCTGGACCAGATTGACCAGATACTGGAACACCAACCTCTATGTCAAGGAGGACCACAGCACCCAGGCAGGTCAACGCTGCTGGCATCTTGGTGGCTTTTAAGGGAAATCGAAGCATCTCGTGCCAGGAGAAGCCACGTTTCCTTCAACCACGAGATGAGAAAGGTCACCTGGAGACTCCCGAGCTCCAAAACAGACCAAGCAGCCCTAGGTGCCGAAAGGTCACATACGTGCAGCTGCGAATTCTCAAAGAAAACAATCTGCCCTTATCACATCATGATAGAGCACCTCCGAGACATCAACAACCCGGAGGACTACGTCTTCCAAGACTCACAGGGCGCCAAAACATCAAAGACAGGATGGGCAGATACATTTCAAGAAATCGCAAAGAAGCTGAATCTCAACACAACACATCAGAACGGAGCAAGGGCCTATACAGGCCACTCGGCACGAGTGACGGGCGCGAGGCATCTCGCGATGTCAAACGTGGAACTATGGCGAATCCAGCTATTTGGGCGTTGGGGTAGCGACGTCTTCCTCCACTACGTGCAAGACACCCCTCTTGCTCAGCTTCAGAACCTGGCACAAGAGTCCTCAGCACAACTGTCTATCCAGGTGGCAAAACAGGAGCTATCAGCTCTTATCTTGCAAGCCCAATCGGCCAAGCAAACCCTTGCCATACCGGATCAAGACATGCTCCAAGACTGTGAAGCTGCTGCGGATCTTCTCCCTATCCCCGTTTCCGCTTCGGAGTTTATACAAAACACGAACGGAGGGGGCAAGCTTCACAGGATCTTGGACAAGGACGTCAATCAACATCCCAGATCCTGGCGTACACGCTGCGGATGGCGCTTTGGGAGAGAGACAACGGAGCACAAGTATTTCTCCGCGGAGGAGGCTAAAACGTTTCGCTCCAAATTAAAGTGTGGCAAATGTTTTCCTGAAACCCGCCACCAGTCCTCCTCTTCCTCCGCCTCAAGCACCTCATCTGCCGCCTCGTCCCATTCCTCACGCGCACTACGTGCAGGAGGGTGAGTTGGCGTTGGTCGGAATGTCAAAAGGCACAAACTCTGCAGGCCAGGGTGGACACAGTAAAACTGGGTCTAACTGGCACTGCGACATTCCGGCCAACTGTATAAAAGAGAGTGTTGCTTCGCAATGGTGGGTGGAGGGGCATGTTGTGAATTAGCATTGTCGTTTAATAACACGCAGTGTTGAAGTGACAATGCATGGGAAACTGGATGTGGATCTTACCTTAGCCAGTGGCACCTCTACTTGTGGTGCCATTTTGGCTCAAGGCACTGATTTCCTTTTCCGCCCAGTCCCACCCTACATTAGGGCACAAACTCTGCAGGCCAGGGTGGACACAGTAAAACTGGGTCTAACTGGCACTGCGACATTCCGGCCAACTGTATAAAAGAGAGTGTTGCTTCGCAATGGTGGGTGGAGGGGCATGTTGTGAATTAGCATTGTCGCCTTGGAACATGGCTGGACCTGGGAATAGGAAACTCGCCTTCACACACCGATCCAACTTGATGCACTCTCAATCCAAGCTCACTCCACCAAACTCAAGTCATCTAACTCGGTCCAATGCACAGGATCAAACTCACTCCACTGAATTCACTCCATCCAACTCACTCATTCTATCCAACTCTAGCAATCCAACGAACTCACTCTACCAAACTTCACCCTCACTCCGCCCTGCTCACTCACTCCAACTCACCACCTCACTAACTCCACTCAGAGCCACCTTCACTCCCTTGCCCATGTTCCCCTTACATCTCGCTTCGCCAAGTCTCTTTACTAATTTTACTTGTTGCAGTTGCTGACCCGGATCTTTGATGTCTTGTGTTTCTTTCAGGCTCTCGCGGAAGCCTTGAAGACCAATAGCTCCGTGCGGGACATGAATTTGGAATGTAACAAGATTGGTCCCGAGGGAGCTCAGGCCCGGCCTGTTTCGGATGTCTGGGGCTCTTTGGCTTAACCCACATCGTAGGTATCGCAGGTATGATTATGTTTTCTCATGTTTTCTCTGGGTAGATGTAGCTTGCTTATGCTTGCTTGATTTCAGTTTGGTTGTTGGTGATGTGTCCAGGCCTAGTCTCTTTAGCATGCTTTCACTTGAACCCTTTTCAGATCGGCTTCAACTTCTTGCGGTAGCAAGGGATGTCGGAGGCAGCGATTACCCCGGTTCCGCCCATTGAACACCCCTGGCTGATTGAGGCTTGATTTCCCACAAGACCACGCCATCTGCCATCATTTTGCGCTAGAAGTGCAACATGTTGCCTTGGAACATGGCTGGACCTGGGAATAGGAAACTCGCCTTCACACAGCCGATCCAACTTGATGCACTCTCAATCCAAGCTCACTCCACCAAACTCAAGTCATCTAACTCGGTCCAATGCACAGGATCAAACTCACTCCACTGAATTCACTCCATCCAACTCACTCATTCTATCCAACTCTAGCAATCCAACGAACTCACTCTACCAAACTTCACCCTCACTCCGCCCTGCTCACTCACTCCAACTCACCACCTCACTAACTCCACTCAGAGCCACCTTCACTCCCTTGCCCATGTTCCCCTTACATCTCGCTTCGCCAAGTCTCTTTACTCATTTTACTTGTTGCAGTTGCTGACCCGGATCTTTGATGTCTTGTGTTTCTTTCAGGCTCTCGCGGAAGCCTTGAAGACCAATAGCTCCGTGCGGGACATGAATTTGGAATGTAACAAGATTGGTCCCGAGGGAGCTCAGGCCCGGCCTGTTTCGGATGTCTGGGGCTCTTTGGCTTCAACGTAACCCACATCAAGGGGTATCTGCAATTGGTAGCACTGGGGAGCGTTTCCAATGAATTCAAATCACACCAAAGGTTCAGCCAGAGGATCAAAATGACCAATGAAATGATGTTTCCTATCCTCAATCGAAATGTGATGCCGACTGCCGGCAAACTCATAGCAAGGCCAACACGACGGCCATTTTCCGGTCACAACGCCACGGTGGCTGCAAGGGGCCCCTTTGGGCAACAATGGCCGCGGCAAATGGAAGGACCTGGCAAGAACTCAAGAGCTGGACAAATGACCATGAAAATTCTCAGAATTGCATGGACCCAAAAATTCTTCTGAGTTCTTGCTGGTTCCTGCAAGTTGCATCGCTGGAGATCCACTCACAGCTTTCTGCTTCCTGGAGCTCACTATGAACTCGGGATCGAATTTCAGCATCCATCGGCGATGCTTCATGAAGTATGCCAAGCTTTCGCGGCATTCAGGCTTCTTCTTGGTTAAGCCATCAGACAAATTCCAATCACTAGCTAACCAAATCAGCTTCGTGCCACAGTCTGGCAGTGACTGCTTGAGCTGTTCAGCTTGCAAGGCGGCACGAATGTTGGAAAGTCCTAACAGTGGTGACTCATTAATTATTATGCTATCATAGCCACCACGGCTATCTGTACCAAGAAGTCCAGGCACTAAACGAACTTCAGCTACGGATGCTGTCAGCAAATCGCGGCTCTCAGAAAGCTTGCCAGCGCCATTCAGTTCAGCCCAAAGTAGCCGGGTGCGGTAGACCGCATCTTCAGTCTCGACCAAGGCTTGCACTTCCGCATCATTTGAAGAGATGGCCACGCGCTTGAGTTTCCAGCTTTTCCAGGCAACTAAAACCATTGGGTTTGGCTTACCCATAGCTATTTCAGGGCCAGCAAGGAAAACAAGCATACCACCAGTAGAACCCCCTCTAGGCCTATTATTATGGGCTTGATCCCCCAAACCAACAACACAAACATCTTTCCAAGTCTTGACATGTGGCAGCTTGAAGAACTTGAGCTGAGTGCTATGCTTGCGAAGCTCACGCACCAGCTCTTGGATCTCCTGGGCAGTGCGCATCACCGGTGAACCTGCAAGTTCGGTGATCAGCAAGTTGCAACGCGCGCAAATCAAAGGTTGTGTTTGCACCGCAAGCCACTGCAAAGCTCCCAGAGAAGTTCTGCAAGCGCTGATCTCCTTCGGAGTCATAGTTGCATCACCTTGGCAGAAACGTTCTGGTATGATATCAATATCTTGCAGAGTCTCCACATAGTATGATTGATCCACAACTAAACAACGGCCAAGGGTTGCATCATTCACAATCTCCAAATCAGTGCCAGCATGTCGGTAGGCATTCAGTTTCACGCTGCCCCACTTGTAGCGCTGATCAATGGACTGCTTGATCTGCTTCCAGGCAGCGCTGTTTTCATTGCCAGCGCGGTGGAAGTCGTCCACATGGCCTGCCATGAAACCAAGAGGACGAGTCAAAACATCACCATTTTCATCTTGAACCTTTTCAGTCCACAGCCAGAAACATTTGTCACCCTTGATACGAGTGCCACCAAGCTCAAGCATTGACTGGTTGACATTCTCCCAGAGATTGTGAGGAGCAGTTGTACTGCCGTAAAAGTTCTTGAGGATTCGCATGACACCACCTTCAGGAATTTGAAGTGCTTCTCTAAGTTCTTTCACTCCTGAAGTCCACAATCTCTTTTCCTCTTCAGTGGGAAGAGTTTGAAGGAAGGCTGTGCTCATGTCAATGCCTTCTATGTTCCATCCCATTTGCATGACAAGCTGGTAGCTGAGGTTGCGAGTCAGCACCGCTTGCACAGGAGAACTGGTCTTATGAGCTTCGGTCAGCAGGTCGGGATGTTCATATCCCAGCAAAACGATTCTGGCTTTCGCCTTTCGGCGGGCATCAGCTGTCAAAGTGGTGCTATCAGGGCGTTCTGAAACTTCTTGTCGAGCCTCATCAAGCGACTCTTCTGGTGTTGGTTTCCATGTCAACACCCAGCGGCAGCGCATCAATCTGCCAGAGTTCTTTGCTTCATTCTCTTCAGCTAAATCCAAGCATCTGCGGACTGCAGCATTGGAGATGAAGGAGTTCACTTCCTTGGTCTTGGCACGGTCGAAAAGTTCGCGATGTTCAGGTTTCAGGCGGGTCAACCTGACTTCGCAATCTCGCATCTTTTGTGCCAAAAAGAGGCTTGGATGTTTGACAAACTGTTGTTTTTGGCGTTGAGAGGTCACATCCAACTCTACAGAAAGCATGTAGCACTCCTCCACTTCCATAAAACAGTTGTAGAGTGCTTGTTCTTCATCTTCAACACGCTGTCTTTTGGATTCAGGCTCATTTGAAGGAGGTGGTTTGTCAGAAGAAGCTCGGGGTTGTAGAAGAGGTTGTTGTTGAGAAAGGCCATCATCCGGAGCATCACTATCACCACGGCCACTGCCTATGCCAGTGTTGCCAACATCTTCATCGCTATCAGGAACGTATGTGGGATCACCATAATCATTCAAAGGATCATCAGCTGGAGTAGAAGGTGATGGGACCACATCGTTTTCATCCAGTGCAGTGTCAGGTGGCACTGGTGGCAATTCTTCCAAAATGGAAGGCATGGGCTCAGCAGGTGGTGGAAAAACTTGATGCCACTTGGGTCCAGACTTCGTGGTGTGTCGCGTTTTGGGCACATACTCAGGCATTTTCATGGTGTCAGCATCAGGTTGAAGGGGAAGATGTGGACCCTCTTCCTCGTTCTCGTCAGGCTCCTCGTTGGTGACATCGATGTAGGAACGGTTTGGAATCATATCAGCTAGGCTCTGCCATTGAGCAGGATCTTCAGGGTTGTGAAGCTCATATTCCAAACGTTCTCTTTCATTGACTTTTCGCACACTATGAACTGAACATCGATGCATAGAGCCACCAACGATGACCCAGACAATGTGCCTACGCTCATCACCTTCATGTTGTCCATGGATGACTTCATGAAACACCACACGTCCAGGACCAAGCCATTGAGGTCGGCTGATCTTTTTTAGACCGCCACGGGGACCACCATCAGCGGAGTATTTTCTCCAAATCTTCACTAAGTCCATGGGCTTGAAGACCTGGAGAGGTTGCCTGACTTTGCTGTTCTTGAGTTTCACCAAGACTCGTTGCGCATGAACTTGACGAGCCATCGCCTCAGCTTCGCGGCGATTCACCATCAGCTGCGTAAAGTCCAAAGCAGCGGTTGATGGCGTCAGTTGAGCCATAGCCCGCTCATCTTCATCATCCAAGGTGAACTTTTGGCCATAGACCCATTGATACGGTGAAAATCCACGCACCGTTTCGGTTGAGTTCAAAGCCATTGTGGTCAAGGCCAATACATTTTGAACAGACATCTCAGGATGAGACAAGGTCAGTTTGGAGGCAACCGTTTTGATCTCTTGGACACATCGCTCCATAATGCCATGACTCCAACTCTCCTTCACGGGTGGCACTTCCAGTTGGATGCCCACGTCAGAAAGAAATGAGCGCATCAGGTCACCTCTCATAGTGAGTGCATTGTCAGGCACCAAGATCTTCATTTTGGGTTTGTCTTTCAGCCAGCACTGATAAAGTCCATCCAGTACTTCTTGGGCTGATTCAGTTTGTTGTTGGTTGATGCCGTACTCTCACCACATGGATGACCTTGAAGTGCGTCGCAAAGTCCATGAACGCAAGTATCTTGTACTTCTTGTCAGAGTGTGGTGGATTCCATTCGAAGGCATCAAGTCCAACCATTTCCCAAGCTGAAGGTGTTGCTCTCAAGGAAGCTGGAGGGATCTTGCCACTTGAATCACCGCCTCGTTGAAGAGCATGGCAATCATCGCAGTGAAGTTTGAGAGCAGCTTCAACTTGCCACTTGGCTCGACCACTGTCCTTCACTATCCTGGCCAAATTGTAATTGTTGGGGTGGCCAGCAGCCTTGTGGTACTTCAGAAGTTGAAGTTGCCAAGTGCGAAGATCTTGTGCTGAAGGTTGTTCATCTTGGAGCATCTGCGGCATCAAGTCCAACCGCAAGGTGTGTTCTTGCTCAGCCATGTTGAGGTGAAGAGGTAATGGAGAGTGAAGTCGATGAAGCCACTTTTCAGGATAAAGTTCTCGGCGCCAGTGTTGTGCAATGGACTTGCACATCTTCCAAGGGTAGTACGCACTGCGGCTGGTCTCCAATCCCTGCACATAGTCGTGGTCATGGTTGCCCACGCAGGTCTTGTTGCGGTAGGTCTGGAAGAAGCTGTTGGAGCTTGTGGCAATTGTCCATCGCTTCTGCAGCAAAAGTCCAAGCTGAGAGCGAAGGTCATACCTGCAACCATCGATTCGACCAAAAAGCCAATCACGGTCAAGTCGATGAAGCTCACGTTGCAAGGTTTCCAGCCAGGATTCTTTCCAGCCATAGCATCTTGTAGGCCATTCCCAGAACAGCTCAGTGTCAGGGTATGCAGTGAGCATCTCCACCAGGAAGGGTATGAGCAGCTTGAACATAGCTCGTTCTTTGCGCCGGAACTTCTCCAAGTTCTGCTTTTGCTCAATGGACCTGTAGTTCAAAGAAGTCCAGGGGCACCAGTATGTGCATCTTGTTGAAACCCAGACACGTTTGGGTCTTTCACGGTGGAATCTTTCTCGCAGCTCATCATAGGTCGAAGGCTGGTACAAGTCATAGCCTTGGTGAAGGTTGATGCGGGAAGCTCGAAGTCCTTCAGATTGACAGGCAGCGGTCAGCCAGCTGTCAGGTGCACAAAAGAGCTCCCAGCAATCTACCCTTTCATCACCACGTAGTAGACCTTGAAGACCTACTTGAGCATGAAGCATCAGCATTGCCATCAAGGATGCTGCAGCACGGCCAATCTTCAAAGGTAGGCCACAAAACTTTGCAGAGCCACCAACTGTAGGATTCCCTTCTTCACGAAGACATTCCATATGTTGGGGTGGCGACATTGAATTGGTAGAGGTCGATGCAAAAGGCTTTTTATTTTGTTTTTGAGGATTTTTGGAAGTCGCAAAAGTCTTTTTGTTTTGTTTTTGGTGATTTTTGGAGGAGCTGCCAATCATCTTCGACTCGACAAAGTGCAAAAGCTCAAAGTCCCCAGCTAAAGACGCATCCTCAGGCTCATTGTTGTCCTGAGCATTCATCACCGCAGCAAAGGAGTTGCCATGAAGTTGATCACAAGGGAGGCTAACCATCTTCGTATCAGTCTCAACCAAACGATCAGCAACATGAAAACGGTTCGCATCATCAGCAGGCTTCATGGATTGCTTGGAGGCATGTATGCCTTCGGGTATGGGATCACTTCCACCTCGGAGTCGGGCGGAGACATGGGAAACACTTGAACTCGTTCTGCAGCAATCTCTCTCAGCCTGGCAATTTCGTCTCCGGTCAGCATTGACAGCAGACTCTGGGCCTCGTTCTGATCCTCCTCGCATAGCTGGGTCACTGGCGCGGCAAGGAGCAGCTGGAGGTGAGCTTTGAGGCTTTGGTGGTGGGCCTCCATCAAGGTCAGCTTGGCCTTGTGCGCTTCCATCGCCATCGAAGATTCCACCAGCCTGATGCAAGTCTTCACCATGCTGGCATTGGGCTTTTGGTCCTCGGTCAAGTGCTCCTTCAGCATCTTCAGGGCATTGGTGATGACCTCCGGGGCATTCTGGGTCATGTACTTTGCTGGAGTACCTTGGCGAGGAATGTAGCTCAGCCTCAGGCCGCATGTTGCACAATCCGACCAAGTGCCCGAAGCGTTGCCGCCATTGGTCTTGTGCTCGTGAGAGCCGTTGCAAGGCCATGTTGATTGGCTGCGAGGATCTCGAGGATCTGCTGGTAGAGCTCGGTCGTGCTCGAGAGGCAACGAAGGGCTCTTTGGAGCTGCCACGGACTTGCTCTTGGGACCCATGGGAAGCAGACTCAAACGTCACAACTTTCACTTGAGACTTCTCAGCTTTTGTTGTTGATGACAATTGTTTTCTGCGATCACAAAGAAATTGAAAACCATGTGAAGGAACTGCATGTTGTGAATCTGAAGCTTGTGCATGAGAAACTGCCATTAACTCCATTGGACCCAATTCCAACCAGGACCAGGATCCCTGTCCTGAAGATTGAGGCGAAGCGCCATCCATGGTTGCCGCAAAGGTGTCAATGGCCTCGGCATCGGAGATCACACCACACAGGTAGTACACCAAGTCAATCATGAAGTGACCCTTGGGGTTCTTGTGCAGGCAATAGGGTTCAGCTTCAGGTTCAGCACCATGTAGTGCAAATCCATCAGAAAAATCCAAAACCAAACCGATCTTTTGTAAATGATCCATGCCAACAAGAATGGGTACCAGTTGTGAAGGTGAAGACCAACCGTAGACAAAACCATCGGGGTCAGGCAAGGTATACATCTCAAAAGTTCTTGCAGGATTTTTCGCTGAAACCAAGGTCAGATGGTATAGTGATTGTCCCCATTGGCCAGAACCATACCTAAAATAAGGTCTTCGAGAATCATCCAAATGAACACCAATTTGAGGATCGATTTCACGCAACTTGGAAATCAGCAACTTTGCGGATGACTCCGGTCCCGCTGAAGCAGTTGCACCACAATCCAACATACCAAACCCAAGGGGAACTGAGCGTTGAGGACCCGTAGTGGAAGGTTGTGATGTTGAAAACAACTCTAATGGGAAAAGCTCCAAACAATAGGCAGAATGGTAGTCATAGTCCATGACATAGGTGTTCAAGGAGGGTTTGTACTTGCCCTTGACGTTCTTACCATATTTGCCCTTACCCTTGAACATGCCATAGTTTTCATAGCTATCCCCATACCAACCATCGTCCCAACTTACTGCATGAAGACCCTTGAATTTGCCCTTGCCTTTGCCCTTCAACAAATACGCATCAAGTTCAGCTTGGGATAAATGTTTTCCAACTCCTTTTCGGGGACCAGGGTGTAAACGATCAGGACAATCTCGAACATAATGGTTTCCCCCACAGTTGAAACATTTTCCCTTACCTTTTCCAGAGTCATGCGCATGTTGGCCAAATCCACGGTCACGACGCAAGGAGGCTGTAGCTTGTTGAGCTTGGGACCAGGTGCGTCTTGCCTCATTGAACATTGCTTCAGCCGAACGCTCGGCATCCATCGCCTCTTTCAAGGCTGGATCATCAGGATCAGGCGGATCCATTTCACCAACATCGCCACTTGGGCTTCCAGAATCATTCCAATGAGCAGCAAAAGCATCCCCTGTTGAGTAGTTTGAATCACCCCAATCAGAAGAATTCCATCCATCATCAAGCCAGTTGTATTGTTGCTCATAGTACGCACTCCCATCAGAAGGCCATGATTCAACCCAGTGGTTATGATGAAATGAAGAAGGAGAGGACAAGGTCGGACTTTTCCCGCTACCAAGCTGTTCATCCCAAAGAACCTGAAGAGCGTCAGCAATGCTTTGATAGTCCAACTTGTTACCTGTAGAGGCAAGCACATCACGCCATTCATCAGAGCTCAAACATGCAGCTACTAGTAATCTCCAACCTCGCATCACATCCAAAATAAAACTGTCCATGGGGCTCAAAACATCCTCAGCACCATGTGGTTTCCGGTGAGTGGCAACTTTTCGACTAGGGCTCTGAGTTGGTGAGCCATGCATGTTCTGTCGTCTTGCTTGTTCAGAAGGGCCAATCACTGGAGAACCTGGGTCAGATGTTTGAGGCACTTCGGCATATCCATCAGGCCGCTGAGAAGGACCTGCATCACCCTGCACGGGTTCATCATCATCTTCATCATCTCCATGAATCACACCACGCCATTCACCCCAACGACCATTCCACCAAGGTTCATGGTCCTGTGCTGGGGCTCCAGAACTGCCTGCACTTAGGCCAGTGATCTCAGGAAGATCGAATTGTCGTTGTGATGGGTCCAAACCATCACGTTCCTCCTTCAATTGCAGCAAGGCCTCTTGAAACTCCTCGAACCCAAGAGCTTCGCGCACCAGAAACTGCGCAATCGGCTCATTGGGTCGCCTTCGAAAATTGAAATATTCACTCATTGTTGATGCAGCATTCGGCAGAGACCTCCGTACTAAGGGAGAGGAAGCAAAACAACGTAGCATCTTTGAAACACCTTGTTCACCCATGAAGTCACGATTATGCCAACTCATAGACAAAAGTCTTGCAGCACCAGTTAATCGCGTAATCAGTTTCGCAGCAGCATACTGTCGTTGATTTGCTTTTGTTCCACTCATGAACCATGCCACTTCCTTGCAGTATCGTCTCCATGTTCGAGAGCTGCCATCCCATGAAGGGACATAACTGTCACTTTTCTCCTTGGAAAACATCCCCAAAGTCACCAGTTCAGCAGAGCGCCCAGGTAGCGTAAATGGGCAGGAGTCAGTCGCTGGAGCGTAGACTGCTCCGCTACCAATGCAATTGGTAGCACTGGGGAGCGTTTCCAATGAATTCAAATCACACCAAAGGTTCAGCCAGAGGGTCAAAATGACCAATGAAATGATGTTTCCTATCCTCAATCGAAATGTGATGCCGACTGCCGGCAAACTCATAGCAAGGCCAACACGACGGCCATTTTCCGGTCACAACGCCACGGTGGCTGCAAGGGGCCCCTTTGGGCAACAATGGCCGCGGCAAATGGAAGGACCTGGCAAGAACTCAAGAGCTGGACAAATGACCATGGAAATTCTCAGAATTGCAGAATCCCATGAACCCATGATAAAGGGAGGGTGTCACTGAGTGTCAGCAGGAATTCAAGCCCACTGGCTGCTTCGATTTAATCAACGCTTAACATATCGTCGTCATCCACGGTATAGGAATGATCCAGGTGAAGTTGAGGACCAATCAGCCACTGCTGCTGTTTTGACCCGCTACGGTGCATCAAAGGCTCATGTCCCCTTGGAAGTAATCACGCCGAGTAGGGATGGTCTCCTGGTTGTTGGGTTATTGTTATTTTCACTAGCAAGTGGACAATAGATACAACAGTATACAATTGGGACCATCATATTCCAGTCACCACTACTACCTCTACCACTACTACCTCTACCACTACCGCTACCACTACCACTACCACTACGACTACCACCACTACTACTACTACTACTACTACCACTACTTCTACTACTACTACTACTACCACTACTTCTACTACTACTACTACTGCTACTACCACTACTGCTACTACTACTACTACAACTACAACTACAACTACTACTACTACTACTACTACTACCACCTACTACCACCTACTACTACCTACTACCTACTACCTACTACCTACTCTACCTACTACCTACTACCTACTACCTACTACCTACTACCTACTACCTACTACCTACTACTACTACTACTACTACTACTACTACTACTACTACTATTGTTTGACTACTAGTACGATTATTTGCTTTCTTGCTGCTATCACCAGGATTGTGTTACTAGCGTTGCTAATATTTCTACTGCTTCTAATTTCTTAAAACTACTTTTACTCTTACTAGCGCTGCTAGCGCTTCTAGTACTCCCAATATCTTAGTATAATGAATACTAGTAGCGCACACGAGCATGACTAGTACTACAAATACAATATCATATCTACTTTAGCTGCCTTTAGCCTTAGCGATGCCCATTGTAAATCAATATGACACAATGATGTTAAAATTGCTAAGAAACTGTGGTTAGCAATGGGACCTTTCCAAATTATGCTGATGTCTATTTCAGGGACAAGGAGTTTTGACAGCCGCGCACACACACACATATATATATATATATATATATATCGTGTACCTGTATATATATATATATACATAATATGCATATATCTATACAGAGATATATGTAGCCCGTATACAACCACTGTATTTATCAATATAGCATTTTAGAACCTATATAAAAACCTTTTTATAACCACATATCTATATAACCATATCTAACCCATATACGTAATGTATATATATATATATATACATAGCCGTTTTATAACCCATGAATATGTATTTGAATATGTATATATACATATAATTAAATACATACATACATACATACATATATATATATATACATATGGTCATATGGTCCTGTGTCGCGTGTTCGCGGCCCCCCCTTATGGTATCGGGTTACCCCCCACCACTCCCCACCCCCCACCACATCCACAGGGGAGGCACACATAGACATAGACATATACTGATACATACACACCAATATGTATATATATATATATATATTTACACTACTTACATATATACATATATATATTAAAAAAAACAATATTTAGATTTAGATACATATAGATACAGACACACATACTTCTATGATCTTGTAAATATCATGTACAGGGACCACCATCTGGGAGGACCAACAGCCGGGCATCGCTGGGCCGTATATATATATATATATGTACATAGCATCATATCTCCCACATATGTTATACGTGTAACTTATTTCTAACATATATATATATATATATATTTTTAAATCCCATACGTAGCCCGTATAGAGAGATAGATAGATAGATAGATAGATAGGTAGGTAGGTAGGTAGGTAGATAGATAGATAGATAGATACATTCAAATGGCTGACAGGTAGTATGTATTTTACTCAATTAGTAACTGTCATGCAGGCGGTGTTCAGATCATGGAACCGGCGGCGACGAACATCGTGACGACGGACTCCATCCGTCGCTTCGGAGGTGCCGTAGGGCTGTGGGTTTACGGAGGATCCTGCGGGAAATATGTGTCTGTATAGATATCATATATATATATATATATATGTGTGTGTAATGTATATGGTGGACTGGGTTTATCAAGCAACATACGTAACTGCGGGGCACCACCTTGTATGTTTGTTGGTTATGTCACCACATTTAACTACTGAGTTCGGTAAATCATTAATCCAGCAGTTAGCCTAGTTTACAAACTTACAGATGGTGAAAACCTTTTTTTTTAATCATTTTATCGGAATCATAAGAGGCAGACTCTTTATCACCCTTTGGTTTTGTCAGAAAATGAGGGATGGCTGTCAGCAGAAGAAAATTCCACGGCTCTTCATCAAAACCTTCAAATATTTCAGCAAAAACCTTCAGCAAGGCCTGATTCCCTCCCTCTAAAAACAAACATACACCAGAAACTGTGGGTTTAGTACTGGCCTATTCGAAAGAGGATCTCACCACAAGCGAGTTGAGAATCGACCCAAAGCCTGGTTTATGGAAATTTAACAAGTTTCTTGGCTTTGGGACTACTCAAGCAGATCAGAAGCAAAAAAATCTCCCAAACAGAGCAACTAATGGGCTTTCCAGAATTGGTTGTAGGGTTTCTTTACGCTTCGACCCCCTTATGCATTTGGGCCATATGATCCACAATCCATGGTTTCTGATGTTCTCTCAAACAAACATATTCCAAGATTCTTCAAGATTCTCCCAAAAACCATTGTGATGATCCCCAAAAAGCTCATGATTTCCCAATGATTTCCCAACTATGTCCCTATGATTTCCCCAGCTTGGCGTCCGAGGTTCCAGTGCCGTCGCCATGCCCTGGCCGGAGGAGGACGATTCCATGGAAGACAGGCCAAGTCATGAGGGATCCCCAGTCGTCACCATGGGCATTGTGATTTGATGGTTTTTTAAGGGTGATTAAATCAAATTTATGTGCCCAACAGTTATGTTTGTTGGTTTATAAACCCTACTACATAATGTAAGTATAGTTCTTTGCGTATCCTAAACCATTGTGAACTTGGAGTTATGTTTACCAACTTAGCTAACGAACTGGGGCACCAGCTTGTATGGGGATTTCTTAAAATGAGGGCCCCAGCCGTCACCATGGGTTCAATGCTAAGTCATGGTCCGGTGACAGGATGATATGGGGGTATTTCCCCATTTCGGGACACCTCCATATGGCTTTGTTTGAAACTAGGATATGCTATAAGTCCCCAAAGTATTTACCCTCTGGTAAACTAACATAGCTATGGAAAATCACATTTTTTAATGGGTAAATCCACTATTTCTATGGCCATTTTCAATAGCTATGTTAGTTTGCCAGAGGGTATAAGTGGCTTATATCCCCACCCAAGTTCTAAATTGGATGATCTCCCAGGTACCATATTTTTTAATGGCCATAGTACGGCCAATTTTTCAAAGGGAAATGATAATCAACCATTAGGCTATGATAATAGTCCATTAGACCGTTTTCAGACCTGGAAAAAACATTAGTATACACTATATGCTCATTTTTGATTAATTATGCTGTATTACTATATCATATGACATTGCCTTGTTATAAATTATATAGGTTTGTATTATGTGTTATGTTCTTATTTAGTATTGTAGTATATTTATAATATGATATTATATTATGTATTTGTCATTTTTTATACTGTATTATATGATGTGTTTTTGTTATATTGTCATATGCTATATTGTTTTAAATTTTAGATTGTATTATATTTTAATAAGAAACAATATTGCTTTAGTGTATCAATATTATATTATATCATATTATACGAAGTTATGTTGTGTTATATTATGTATGTATTCTGGTCTATGGTATACTACATGTTTATCTTATATCATTACAATGTTTTTTATAGTATATTATCATTTATTAATTGCCATATTATATTTTATTATAGTGTATTTTATTATTTTATACTGTATGTTTTCCATCATATTATAGTATGCTGTTTTTTATATTGTATGATGTGTGATTTTATTATCATGTAATTTCACATCATATGTTTGTTTAATAATATTACATGACATGATGCTTTACTATATCATATTACATTATAGTGCATGTTATTTTGTGTGTTTATTGAAATATTTTCCAATGTTGTATATATATATATAGTTATTGAACATACTAACATGTTGTTATAGCAGTTTGGTATTTATTTTACATACACATATACTGCTATAGATATATACATATTCACATTGATGACTCCTGACCTGGGATGCTAATCCAAGGACCCAAGACGCAATGCCCAGGTGTTTTGACTAAGTGATGGGCATATGAGGATTATGATAATCCACTAGTTAGTGTCCATCATGTTTTGTTTGCAAACTTTATTTAGGGATCCATCTATAATTCGTTGGTATTTGGGATCTATGTAGATGGATATATGTAGATTTTTAAAATATTGTTATTTTTAGACCTGTATTCTTGTAGATAGCCTGTATTTTTTTGGTAGATATATGTCCATATTTAGGGTAAACGACCGATCCGGAAAACCCATGAAAACCTACCATGTGCAGATCATTTCCTAATCAGCTCACGAGTCGCGAGATTGGTTGAAGTTGAATGCAGTTATGGCCCATGGGTTTATACTGATATATAACCTTAGTCATAGGAGTTATTTCGTTCCATTTATAACTGTTAGTTGGGCCCAAACTATGGAGAAGTGAATTGTTTCATAGATGTCTGTATTGCAAAAACCTGATTGTTTTGAAATATGATTATACACAAGAATCGGATTTGTTCAATCTGAGCGCTTACATATTATAGGACACATGCACCGACGTCATGGGGATAAGAGCAAAAGGGCAGTGAGGGGCTGAGGGCACACCTGGGAATTGAATTTTACCTTTGCCAGTTGTTCTCCATGGTTTAGCTCACTTCCAACAGAATCGTGCGACTTCCTGGGAAATGTGATCTACACCGGTCTACAACTGCAAGTTTCGATGTAGGGTCCAAAAGAGTGCCAATGTCGAACAATACAACGATCTACCTTGAACCCCCCTTTCAGGTACAGTACTTCTCAACATTATTACGACCATAGAAATAGGTATAGATACATATCAATACTACATTCCACAACAGATGTTCCTTCAAAACACCACATTCCATATTTATGATGTTTTTCCTCAGATCAAGGACCCGGTGTCTGACTGATCTTGGAAGCCAGGTTCGACCGCCTCGAGAAGTTGATCCTAAGTTCGGTGAAGAAAATGGGCAAACCCAAAAAGTCCAAGAAGAAGGCGATCTTCGCGGGGCGGATCTTCGCGGCCCGAAAAATGGGGATGGGGATGAAGACGGCGCCAAGCGGGGTGCTTTGCGGGAATATATATATATATATATAGTTATTAATATTATTATATTTTTTTTGTTTCCCCACATCTTTGTGTGGGGTTCTTGTTTTTGGTTGTGCACTCCCGCCTCCTCCCTCCGCCTCTGCCCGCCGTCCGCCGCCGCCCGCCCGCCGCCCGCCCACTCATCACATACAACTTGTCAACACACAACTTACTCACGCACAACTTGACCACACAACTTACTCACACACAACATATTCACGCTCACACAACTTGACCACACACACAACTTATTCACACACAACTTGCCACCACACAACTTGACCACAATCAACTTGCTCACACACAACTTGTCCACACACAACTTACCCACACACAACTTACTCACACACAACTTGACCACACACAACTTGCTCACACACAACTTGACCACACGCAACTTGCGCACACAACTTGACCACACGCAACTTGCTCCCACAACTTACTCACACACAATTTGACCACACTCAATTGGGTTACACTCCAAATGGCAGGTTTAATGGTCAACGTGATAAACCATCAAATTTGGAGATACCTTATTTTCAGACAAACCCATCTTCCGCTTGCTCGGGCTTATTTTTCTTTTGAGTCTCTGGTTGCTTTCAGCCATGGCTTCACGTTCCATCCTTGCATCCCTTTGGAATTTTCCATCCTTGCACCCCTTTGGAAATCAAGTCCTCGGTCAGACAGCCGACTCTCCTATTGTCCCTGGAGATGTACAAATATATGCATATTAATGTATATATATATTTTTTATGATTGGCAGCACACTAGGAGTCAGTGAACCTGAAATCAATGGAAAAGGATGAAAGCTGCTGATGTCTCGAATGTTTCAAACCAATCTGTCAGTCACAGGAAAAACGGTCGGCTGCCCCTTTTCCCAGATGTCGCAGGAGGTCTATGATGGATGTCCACGCCAGGCAAAACAGAAAGGCTGGATAGCCAAGCACAAGGATTCCCTGATCCAAGGAGTGTGACCCTGTCACACGCAGGCAAATGGCTCACAGGGCACGTTACCTCTGCCCAACCCTCCACTGGCTCGCCTCGAGCCAAGGTGCCTTTGGAAGCACATGGTTTTGATCAAGTTGGACCTGGAGTTGAAGTTAAAATGGAAAAATCACACTCCCAAAAATTCTTTTGTTGATCAAAACTCAAGTATTTCCTTTCAGCCATTGTATTCTGTCTCTGGTTTTGGCTCTTTCTTTGAGTGTGGCGGATTCATCGTGAAGTTTGTAAAACCCATGTTTTAAGGTCTCCCTGAGAAATCTTGCTTCCATGGCCTTTGTCAAGGCATCGGCCAGCTGTGCTCCTGTGTGGACCCAGCGAAGGTTGATATTTTCTCGAAGGATTTCCTTGATATACCTGGCCACCAATTGAACTCTGAACTCCGAACAAGCTGGAGGAGCAGTTCTAGAAATCAAGTCATATAAACTTTTGCAATCTGTAACTGCGAGGTCCATTTCGGAAGGCACGGTGTTCACGGAGATGGCAGGCTCTACTTTACATAAAGCATCGTCGGGCTTATGCCAGGCTGTTGAGGGATCATGAAGCCACTTCCAGTACAATCGAACCCATGACAATTGGTCCAATGCTGTCGCCAGTGAGGTGGTTTCAGCTGAGAGAGTACTCGTGACTACCCGTTGAATCTTTTTACTACCCCAGGATACTGGACTAATTGGGCATTCATGATTTTTGATGATATCGGCATGGGTGCATACTATTATGTTACCGGCATATGAATGAGACTTGTTGCTGGATGCGAATGAGGCATCGGAAAATACCATGAAACGCAACTGATCTTCAGGAATGGGCTTAATCGTGATGGTCATGTCATGGTGTCTCTTGGCTTCATGAAGCAACCGGTTGGCTTCCAGCAAAGTTTCCACAGTGGCTGAATTGATGGCTGACTGGAGTCCAGAAAGGCGATTTGCCAGGTCAGGCCGGGTATTTGTTGATGCATACTGTAGGGATCCCACTAAACCTCGCAACAAACCCTGTTCTTCATTGGTGATGGTTAACTCAGGTTGGGTGCGTCTATTTGGATCAATATTTATAGGGGATATTTTTCGAACGTAGGAGGATTGATTTAAGGCAATACTATAATCACCATGTTGGGTCATGTCAACTCCGGTGAACGTGAAAGCTCCACTCTTTTTGGATCCAAAGGGATATTTTTGTTCCAATAGTTTGACAACCTTTTGGAATTTTTCTCCGCCCCCTCCAATACCATCATCAACATGGATACCAAGGATGCCAACTATCTTACCAGTTGCTCGATGTTTTGGGTCTGGTTGGTCATCGGGGTGTTCAGGCACTTTGGAGTCTTCTCTCAACACAAAGATGCATGGATCAAAAGGGCAGGCTTCCATTCCAAGGCGGATGAGTTCTTGCACCAGTGCACTATACCAAAGAAAAGGAGCATCGATAAGACCGTAGGCACCCTTGTTGAGACGACCGATCTCATGAGGTTGCATGTTCAACGCTTTTCTAAGTTCGGGCACTGGATCCACTGCAATCAGTCTCCCCGCCTGTGGCTGTCCCTGCAAGAACGCTGCCTTGATATCGAATGACTCCATTGTCCAGCGATGAGTGGCCAAGACTTGCAACAACATCATGCGTGACGTTTTACTCATTGTTGGGGAATCTCTTGGGATATTTTCGATGTTAGGATCCATATACCCCAGAACAACAATTCTGGCCTTTGCTTTGTGGGTCCTCTGTGACGGACTTGCTGTGTCGGCACCCGTCTGATCAATGGGTTTCCAAGTCAAAATCCATCTACACCGGAGTATTTGGTCTGAGGGCACTTGGTTTTTGAGGATTTTACTGATGGTGTCAGTGCCAACCCAGTTTGATACCTCTGCTTGTTTGGCTCCCTCAAATTCCATCCGTTCTGCATTGGATAGTTCGGATAACCTAACTTCAGATCTTTGCCTTTTTGCATTGGTTACCAGAAGGGCCCATGCCTCACTTTGGGAAGGTGGCCGATGTCGATGACACTCTGGGATCGTCATCTCATACTCACATCGCCAGGCAAATTGGGCAGGCACTTGGTCATTCAGAACACTCGGCTCATCACAGCTGGTAAGGAAGAGAGGTTGTGCATCTTCCTGTTCTGAGTCTTCCGGAGGGTCTACAACTGGAGAGAGTTGTCTTGATGAAAGGTCTGGCTCATGATCTGGTTGGGCTATCGATTCACTTGATTGGCTATCTCGACGCTCGGGAATTTGGGGTTCTTCGGGAAACTGAGTATTTTCTACATTGGAATCATTGAACGGAGTGTCTTCATCTATCGGAGGTAAGCTGTTGGGATCTTGATTCATGCGTCGGATCTGATTCTGCAATTGTGTCAGATCCTCGGGAAGCTCAGAGCTGTCAGGGTGTCCCTCCTCAGGCAAAGCCAGTCGTACATTCTCTGGTGCACTTCTGAACAGTCGGCCGGATTGGGAGGTCCAAACAGTATGGTCTGATTCTTGGATGATGGTTCTTTGAGGGCCCATCCAGCCTTTTCGATTTGGACCTTGGGTCCTCCAAATCATGACCCACTGTCCTGGCACAAACTGTCCTCGTGATGGACAGGATCGTCGCAACTTGGCACGCCGCAAGGCATTGCTGTTGTCTGCTGTATGGAAGGCTTGACGGGCTACTTCACGGAGTTTGAGCATTTGTTTGAAATCCGATGGACTTATATCCTGTTCTTCTTGAATTGCTGATGCATGAGAAGGGATTCCATCATCATTTAAAACGGATCCGGGAAGTCTGCTTTGTTTACCAAACACTATGAGCTCGGGGCTGTACCCTTGGTGGCTGCTTAAGCTATTTTTGGCCTGAGTGCATTGGTTGAGGGCCAACTGCAGATCTGTATAGTTTTGGATTCCAAGTTCCAAATCAATCTTGGTGAGCATATGTTGTATGAAATCCCCATGGCGTTCAATCTTCCCATTCTGCCAGTGTGCCTCCGGGCAGGTGGTTTCACAGCGAATGCCAAAACGCTGGTTGAACTCTGCAAATTCCTGACTGTTGAGTTCAGTGCCAGAATCTACCTTAAGTTCTTGAGGAGCTCCTGCCCAGTTCATCCAGTGCTGGCTGAAAAGTCGGATAACATCACCTGATGTGTGTGCTGGTGCTATGAATGCAACATGAAATGGGTTCCGGCATCTAGCACATGATAAAATTGGAACGACTGACCCGTCTTGTTGGTCCATTTGATTCCATCCATGTACACTCGGTGATTGAAGTCCAACAGGTTCTTCAAATTGCCAGGCCTCTGGTGTTTGGGCGCAGCACAAGCTGAGCAGACTGTACAGCGAAGTTCCAAAGCAGCCCGAATGACCTCCGGTCTCTGGCCTTGGAGCCTTAAGGCATTGGCCAACTTTTCATTGGGAGGGTGCCCTAAGTTTTTATGGATACGGATCAATTGGGTCTGCTCCCATGGTGGGAGTGATTTGAAGGCCTCGCTCTGTTGAACTCGATTGACTTCTATGGGACGTCCTGGATTCTCAGACGGCTGAACTTTTGGTGTGACAGTGGTTTCTGTGGTCTCAGAGGCCGGATTCGTGGTACGCTGTTCAGAGACTTCTTCGTTCTCTGAGTCAAAAGTTTCGGGCCGCTCAGGGCTCGGCGGTTCTGGCATGACGGGCTGGGATTCTGTTGACCCCTGGGACATATCTGGGACTGCAGCAGTTCTCATGGGCAAGGTCGATGAGGCACTCCTTTCATGATCTTTGGCAAACAAAGTCACATTTAGTCGACAGGCATGGGCAGGCCTAATTAACTGTCGATTAGATAGCTCTGACCATCGTTCCCAATCTTTCTCAAACCTGACACTGTCATCATTTCGAAGGATCATCAAGGACTTTCGGTATGGTGCTGAGTCTTTATGGATATTCTTGGGGGGGCCCAAGGTGCGATCTGTGCCCCTGCATGCAAGTACGGCCATGATTTGCTTATCGGGAAACATTTCTTGCAGCTTTTGGATGATCTGATTTTCATGGAGATCTATTTTTCCAACCCTGGGAACCCTTGTTTGAATCTCTTGGAGGACTTCTTGGCAATCAGCAAGACTAGGTCTTGGGCTTTGTTTGCCATCGAGGCGCCTCCGTTTCGCCATTTCAGGAGGGTCAGCATCTGGAGCGATCAATTGAGAACGCGGAAACACAGGTCGATTCCGGTTCTTGGCAAATTGGTTGGAACGCACCTGTTGGTTCACCAACACCGGCTCTGGAAAGACTAAGCCATGCAATAGTCGTCGTGCTTGCCACTTGAAAGGCCATGAGTGCTTAGAACCTACCAATATTTTGGCTACTGAACGAGCAAACTTTCGTGGGTAGATTTCTGAGAATGCGGTTCTGTGTAACATGTGTCCATTGTAGCTGATGGTCCCCTCCAAGTGTTGATGCTTATGGTCCCCACGGCATGTTCTACCATGAAGGTGTTTAAACAATTCTTCGTGGGTGGTGAGAATGTGCATTCCCTTTTTCATGAAGTCTCCACTTTTTGGATCCCGAAGGTGCCCGGCTTCGCACATATCAAACATGCATGATCGGGTGTGTTCATGTATTTCGTTCAAGCCAGGGTGGAGGAACATCAGAGATCGCTGTGGCTGTTCCCAGTGAAAATGTCGACCATGCTGGATCTGATATCTATACAACACTACTCCAAGAGCTAGTTGATATCGAAGGTCATGACGTTTTTGTTGATATTCTTCCAGATGGCCAATTGAACGGCTGGCATTTAGGGAACTCCAGGATGACCAGGGACCGCATGTCGGGCTAAACCATAGATGTTTGGGATTATGCATGCATATCTTTTGAAAAAGCTTCTGACGACCTTCTGTTGTGGCTAAATCACCCTGGTCTTCGCCATGGCGAAATGCTTGGCCTTCCAGTTGGTGGACCTGATGAGTTAAGGGTGACTGGCTGCTACAGAAAATTTCCCCTAACACAAATGGCTTTCCGATTGCATGACACTGATCTTGGACTGTTTGGAATTCTTTGGTAAACTTTTCTATCAGGGTCCACAGATGCTGGACGTCGTCATGAACCGTCACACAGGTTTCGGCTACTTGATCTGCTCTCAGTTCAGGATCAGGATCTACTGTGTCACCTCCTCGATCTTGGACTCGAGATGATGGATCACTCGGGACAAGGCATTCTCGAGGTTCAACATCCGATCTTGGATGGCCTTGAACTCCGGGTTTTCGGTGATGGGCTGGTTCATAGTCGTCGATGCATACATCTCGAACTCCTCCTCCGTGCCGTCGTCCAAGGAGATGGCTTGAGTTTGGCCGGATGGCCGGGCCTTCATCTTGGACTGGGGAAACACGCTTCCAGAACGGCCGGAAGTCCCTGCATACCCAGCCACGGATTCTTGGGGAGGTCGAACCGGGATGATCACCTGGTCCTTCTCGTGGTGCTCGATCATCAACTCCACAAATCGGAGCAGTCGGCGGTGAGCCGGAGTCTGGCTCTTGCCGTAGTGAGTGATCATGTATGTGATCCAAGGTTGATCCTGCCATGCCTCCATGTGCGTGTGGCCCAAATGCTTTTGTCCGAACTGAACTTTCTCGTTCATCAGATCGTCCAGCGTCAAGTCGTCCAAACTGGTCAGTGGCACTGGGTCTTCCTGCTGCAACGCTCGAAGACGGGAGAGAAGCGACATGGTCTCCCTCAGCACTGTACACGCACGGCGGTGGTTGCTCTTGAACTGGGCTTTGGGCCGATGGTTCACTGCATGAAATCGATTCAGATCCAGACTGATCTGTGGCGTGGTTGGTATCAATTTTCATCATCTCATGTGACTTTGACTCTGCATGCAGGTGGTCATGCGATGACATGTTTTCATGTGGCTTCAGCGGATGCTGATTTTCGGCTGTCTTTGGGGATGATTCTGTCAACGGTTTCAGGCTAAAACCCTGATCTGGCGGTGCGGCAACATTTTCACAGGCCATGAAAGTCTCCTCTGCAAGCTTCGTTGGCTGGGGAACTGGGCTCTGCACGGATCGCGAGGCTTTCACAAGCTCATTCAGGTCTAGCAAAAACAAACCCTTGGGTGTCAACTCCAGCGGAATGGCATGGCTGAGTTGTGGACTGGTCAAAACTCTTTGATGGCAATCTACTTGGGCATGGATGGCACGCATAAGGGTATTGCTAATTAAAAATGGGGTACCTCCTGGAACTATGGCTATCTTCAGCTTCAGATTACCGATAGGAACCACCAAGGCCTGTGTGCTCGTGAGGGTGGCCTCATTGCCAAATCGAAAAGTGATACGACAGTCGCAACGGCTGATCTGAGATCGGACGCTGGCTTCAAGGCTTCGGATCAAAGTGCCAACATGGTCGGATCCAACTACTGTCTTGGATGCTCCAAGGTCAAGCACTCCACATGCATCATGAGTGGCAAAACAGATGGGATCGTGCCGATGCTTTGCAGGAACTGATGTTGGACACAAACCTGAGTGACCCTGACCTCGGATAGCTAGCCTATGGCGAATTTCACTTGGCAGGCAGCAATCAGTGGGCAAAATCGAATGCTTGGGTGGTGCAATCTCACTCCTGGCGAGGTATCTGCGAATGCGCTCTTTGGCGCTGGAGAGTTGAGGATCTTCCCAAATAGATTGAGCGACATACTTGTTGGATTCCCCATGAATCTTATTACTATTCCCCTCAATCTTTTCCCTAGGGTCCATCCATGGAGAACTCTTTGCAAAAAACGATTCAACAACCAAAACTGGAGATTCAAAATTAGCTGCACAAAACTGAGGCTCGTCCACATTCGTCTCTGGCAATCCAAGGAATTCCAGAGGCAGGCTGTCAACTCCAGCTTCGGTGACTAGAGTTGTAGTCGGAGCTGCACTTGACGTTGTGGTGGACTGGACGTTCGACTTCATGGGACACTCGGCTTTCCAATGGCCCTTTTGGCCACATATTCTACACGAACTGTTCAAGATACGATCTTGAAGGGACCTTCTTTGCTGCTGCGGGTAGAAAGAGGATTTCCCCTTGCCACCAAACTTCTGACCAAACCCCTTTCCTTTGCCACCACCGCCAAAAGGGCGTGATGGGAAGAAACCTCGATTCCTGAACTTCTCTGCAAGCTTGTGGCGCGCCTGCTGATATGCCGTCAGTGCCACAGCTAAATCTGAATCCTCTTGAATCAAATCCATGGCAGCTGCTTCGAAGTCGGCTATAAGGATCGCATCTTGGTCTCCTTCCTGAATCATGCTGTCCAGAAATTCAGTTTCCATCCCTTCATCAAGGGCTGTGAGTGTCGGGTCCTCTGAGAGGTGGCTGCCAGGCTCGTCAACAGAATCACTAACCAGTGCGGCTTGGTCATATACCTTTGATCGACCTACCTTTTTCCCAGTCATGTCCTGAAAAAACGATGCACCCAACAGCCTGATGGCCTCGCTCACCTTTTTCATTGTCAGACTTCCTGTGGTCTCACTGTCCATGATCACCTTCTTCTTCTCGTCGGCCGACAGCTGTGACCCTCGCAACACTATGTATGCTTGCAAGTCAGCTATGGTGATTTTTCGGGCAAGCAATCTGCTCCACAGGATGTCTGCCCTGGCCAGAAACGAATCGTTTGTTTCGTCTGTTTTCTGCAAGGTGTGGTAAATCGCCTGTTCAGCGTCTTCATATTGGCGCTCAAGCGGGATTCTTCCCCATTGACCACCCAGCAGTTCGACCAGTTTGTGAATTGAAGCTTCCTCTCCTGTGAGTAGTTCAGTCTGATGTATCTGCAGTTTCTGAAAGGCCGTCCCTTTGGTGTTTAGGATTAGTCTGGTGACTAATTCTTTCAGTTTCGTAGGTGGCCATGCGGCCAAAACCAACTCCACCTTTTGCTGGTATACCAACATGTCATCAACTGCCGGATCAAAACCAGGTACCAGTGAAGATAGTTGATTGCTAACTCCATTGGATCCACCACCAGATTCAGTCGTCATAGTTGCCCCGGATGCCCCTTTCGGGGCTCCGCTACCAGTATGATTGGCAGCACACTAGGAGTCAGTGAACCTGAAATCAATGGAAAAGGATGAAAGCTGCTGATGTCTCGAATGTTTCAAACCAATCTGTCAGTCACAGGAAAAACGGTCGGCTGCCCCTTTTCCCAGATGTCGCAGGAGGTCTATGATGGATGTCCACGCCAGGCAAAACAGAAAGGCTGGATAGCCAAGCACAAGGATTCCCTGATCCAAGGAGTGTGACCCTGTCACACGCAGGCAAATGGCTCACAGGGCACGTTACCTCTGCCCAACCCTCCACTGGCTCGCCTCGAGCCAAGGTGCCTTTGGAAGCACATGGTTTTGATCAAGTTGGACCTGGAGTTGAAGTTAAAATGGAAAAATCACAATTTATATATATATACATAATATATAGGTAGGTGTCATTTCCCATGAAACAGCTTGTGACCTGGGGATGTTCTGGAGAATGCGCAACCTTGGCGCAGGAGAGCGGGAGCAGCACCATTTTGTCCAACCTGGGCGGCGACAGCGATGGAAGCGGTAGTGGTGGCAGTGATTAGGCGTCGAAGATCGGATGGTGCATAGTATCAATGGCCATTTCAGGAACCGATCTATTGGAGGTACCTATATATATATATATATACATATATAAATATAAGGCCTATGTTTTAACTCAATATCAGGGAATATCCACAGAATATGTGGTCAAAAATATCAGACTGTACCTCTATTTTAGGGTCCTGAAATGGCCGCTGATAGTTATGGCCCAAAACAGCTATAAATGTGTTTATACTGATAAATAACCTTAGTTATAGGAATTATTCCACTCCATTTGTAACTGTTAGTTGGACCATACAGCAGGAAGTTGTTTTTGTTTTTCAGTACAGGAATGGAGAAATGGTGGTGACAAATAAGTTGGCTAACTGTGATATAATGAGTATATCATAGGGATATAATTAATATAATGGAATAACATCGAATACTGTAACTATATTTTTTGCCAACAATTTGATAGTAAAATTTGGTGAAGCATAGGTGGTTTGCCTTGAATTTTTTTTTCATCAGTACGACTGGACATATCTTCGAGGGACTCCTTGGTGGGTTGGGTTGTTGAAGCAAAACAACTTGGGATTTATGCAGAAACAAATGATGAACCCTTGGGATTTCACCGCTGAGAATAGATAGATGTTTCGCGGGTAATTGTACGTGCATACTGTAGTAGTCGCTTCTTCTATTCTGTTTCTACCCTGTTCGGAAACCATGATCAACCCTTTTTGACTGTTAAATCAAATCATATTAAATTCCTATGTTCCTATAGTTTGCGGAGCCTGCTTGCCGGTTATTAGATCTCCTGCACATATCACCCATCAAGTCGCGATCGACCTCGAACGTTTGCAGGCGTCCCCTTGATGCATTGGTGCTGTCGTGTGCAGCGCAAGTCCAGCGGAGGGTTTGAATTGAAATTGATTTGACTTGTATGTAGAAAACTTCGGAAAACACCTTTATCCCCCGTGGTTGAAATTAAGAACATGTGATTTGTTTTTCGCATTTTGTGCTTACATCTTTTGTGTGCAATCCAGTTTTTAGGACAGATCCTGATATGGGTAAGATCCGTGGAACTCAGATCCTGATGTGTGAGTGCTCAAGATTTGTGAGTGAAAGGCCGTCATCACATTTTTTCTCTAAGAAAAAACTGTCATTCGATGCCACTTCGCTGCGCACTCTGGGGGTCTCTGGGGGTCTCTTGGTGGGACCCCCTCGTAGTTTAGCCTGAAAAGCTTCGTGCATGAACCCATAGCGTGAAACCATGGGATTGGAATACACATGCATCCAGTCGGGAGCATTAAGACTCATTAGGACTCATCATTATAGGGGCACCAGATCATTCCAAGTGCGGGCTTTGAGTCAGTTCTTGATTGAACTCGCTAAAGGCAGTAAAGAGCTGCTAGAAAAACCTGAGATTGATTCGGCAGATACCTTCCCCTCAACCATAGACACAATGGCCCATGGAATGACAGGGTCCATGTCACCGGGAGGCCAACTACACAAGAAGGCTTAATTACTAAAGATAGATAGATCGATAGATCGATCGATATAGATAGATAGATCGATAGATGGAGAGATAGCGAGATAGAAAGATAGATAGAGATAAATAGAGATAGATAGATATACAGTAGGTAGAGAGAGAGAGAGATAGATAGGTCGATAGATCGATAGATAGAGAGATAGCGAGATAGAAGGCTAGATAGAGATAAATAGAGATAGATAGATATAGATAGAGATAGATAGATAGATCGATAGAGAGAGAGAGAGAGAGATAGATAGATAGATAGATAGATGGATGGATAGATAGATAGATAGATAGATAGATAGATAGAAGAAAGATAGATAGATAGATAGATAGATACATATATATATATATATAGATAACTAAATACATATAAATAAGTAGATAGATAAATTTTATTGATAGGTAGGTAGATAGATAGATAAATAGATAGATAGACAGATATATAAACAGATAGATAGATAGTTAACTATTACAATATAGTTTAACATAAGCCAGCTGACAGCTGGAAGGCACCCTTCTTTCTGCAAGCGGCGTTTCGCATGGTTTGGCACGGCGTTTTCTGGCCAGTTTTCTTCCAGCGTTGTGAAACTCGACGCGCGCCTGGGAAGGCAAACTTCGCACTGGGCATTTTGGGGGCGAATCGGAGCCGGACCAGCCACGGCGGGGAGAAATGGGTCCCCATTTGGCATCCCAAAAACTGCAACGAAGCGTGTGAAACAAATGGGAACTTGCATCTGACTTAGGCTGATAATGTTGAAACATGTTTCATGTGTCTAATATCGTCTTTGTGATCTTTCTCCATGGTGAACCCCGAAGCAAATCTTGTCATCGTGCCGTTGCTTGATCTTGGAAGTCGGTCAGAACCAGGGACGGATATTCATATTTATATATAGATATATACATATATTCATGAGTAGGATGAAACTACCTTGAAGGGGTACTTGAGTGCTGTATTTATTTTAATTGTTGTTATAAACGAACCTATTTCCTAACCAGTTTTTTCTTGGGAGCGTATAAAATTGGCCATGAACAAAGCCGCTGCGACTGACTCGCCTCTTGCGGTGCTCCGCAGCTTCTTGTCGTCCTGTGAGGCAGCATGGTGGGAATCATCCGCTGAAGTTTGCGTAAATCCTTCATTTTATCATTTTACTGGCATTCCAAAAAAACTTTGCTGGGCAAGACAACAATATGCAGCTAGCTTTGTAAATACAGCAATAGTTGGGATGACTCTGAGGGCAATAGTAACCATCCCTGCGCAGATGCAACCAGCTCATGTTTGCCTGTGACTGGCCTGCCTTTCATAGGGCCATACTTCGGCAGACATCAAAATAGCAGTTGTTTGTTTTTGTCTTATGTTGTTTTCTCCGACCTCAAGCCATGCTTGCTTCCCCAGTGCTAGCAGTCTTAAAATAATTGTGAGGTACACAATCCAATGTTTGCCTCGTGTTTGCCTCGACGTGACAAGAAGCTTAGCTAGGTTTCTCACTTCAGCGTATCACGAATCAGTCGCCCCAAGGGCTTCTTGAGATATGGTTCAGCCGCAGGATGTGGGATCAATGGTGGTACCAGATCAACTGATTTGGAAAACTGCCATGGCATGGGAGGAATGGAAAACCACCACGAAGCAAGTGCTGGTAACATCTTTTTGGAAGATGATGTGCAGCCTGGCATACTTTTTTGGGGTAAATTGAAGTTGAAACCAGTAGAGTGTGTGCTTTGCTGCTGCCGAATCGTGGGGAAATATCCCACACGCGGAAAACCGCTACGCGGCAGTTCTAGTCGGGATGGATCCAACTGCTACGCACCAGTGCCACTTTTTGCACAGGAAATAAATGAGCCATTCCCCACAAACTATTTCTTGTGCTTGCAGTATATTCATGTACATGCCGGACCATTTGGGTGAGTTTTGCTGATTACGTCATGTATGTGAATCTATCGCATCGTTACATTCTGGCTTAGACTCATCAGATTCATATAACAATAATGACAATAAATAACAAATAACATGTTTATCTCATATACATAGTGAATTGTACGCATATTATGCATGTATATGTATTAATATATACAAGAAATTTTGTAGTATATTATATTTTACACAATGGTCCGATCATGAGACAAACTATATTTTGCCAAGACGCTAATTCGGACGTGGGCAGCGGCAGCAACTTCATGATATAAGCCCGAAAAGAGCATAGGGGAAATGAGTTTCATCTCTACTGCGGCTTGCAGTAGCCAAATAATATCAAATAATTACAGTCGTTTTTATGCATTAATATGGTGGTTAATTAATAGTGGTTACTGTAATAATCACCACTATTAGCCACTTATCAATGAGGCCGCATTTGAGATGGTCAATTGGTAAATCATCTCAGTGCTTTTCCCAGAATGGGATGGTTCATGATGGTTCGATACGATTTGGATCAGGCTCAGAGCGCAAGAACGTCGTTCGATACGTTGTGCCCACAAATTTTCCACAGTTGAAGTAGTGGTCATTCTTAAACCCTCCTAGGACTCCTAACCTTCGGCAATTTTAGGTATCAAGTGACTAAAGCTTCATAGCCGTATGGGTCCGATGCGACCACCTCTCCTTTTGCTGGGTAAGCCTTGGTTTGGTCATGTTTGGCAGGT
The DNA here is from genome assembly GCA_947184155.2 of Cladocopium goreaui. Taxonomy (NCBI): domain Eukaryota; class Dinophyceae; order Suessiales; family Symbiodiniaceae; genus Cladocopium; species Cladocopium goreaui. The sequence continues at coordinate 56,903 of CAMXCT020001850.1, forward strand.
CCATTTGCTGCTCGCAGTGGAGGAATGTATCTTTTCTATATTTGTATCTATATTTATATTGATAGTCAGTGTTTAATATCATGAATACAGTATATCATGCTTTACATTAGTATCTATACTTATACGATTTATCTATTGGATATGATATATATATAATGTTCGCCAAGATAGTGAATCAATTTTCACCTGGGTATGGCTAGCCATGATATGGGGGTGCTTCCTGACGACATTGTCGTGGCCATGGCGCGCAAAGGAAGGGTCGAAATGCGGTCGAAATGCGGTCTATGCGGCGAATGATTTGGGTCCAGAGACATGGCGATAGGTCAATACCTCCTCTTGCTATATTAATAATGGTTAATTGTTATTAATAGTGGTTAATGGTGGTTAACAATGATCACCATTAATAATGGTTAATTGTTATTAATAGTGGTTAATAATCACCACCCTTTTCGTGGGGTGTAAGCAAGGGGGGGCGTTCAAAAAATGTAAGCAACAATTTTGACCCCTGCGTATTTTTTCCCGATGGGGAAGGCTATATGTATCTTAGACCCCTCCTACGTCAGAAACCGTGCCCCGGAAGATTTACATTTAGGGTGGGGGTGAAAGTCCGTAAGAGATAGGTCACCCCGGTCCCCCCTCCGAACCCCCCCCCGTACTCTTGGGGGGAGGTAAAAATTGTTAAATGTCCGCAAGCAGTTTGTAAACTGTTTGTGAGGTGTCTTTGTGGGGGTGTAATCAACCTATGTCTGAGGTCCATAGTTCCTTGCAGAAAGTGTTCGAAAAAAAAGGTAAAACTAAGATAGAACAATGTAACCATCCTACACCTGAGGTCCTTAATTCCTGGCAGAAAGTGATTAAAAAAGAAGGTAGGGATGAGATAAAAAAATGTAACCATCTTATAATTCCTTGCAGAAAGTGCTCAAAAAAGAAGGTGGAGAGAAGATAGAATCATGTAACCATCCTACACCTGAGGTCCTTAATTTCATGCAGAATTTGCTTAAACAGAAGGTAAAAATGAGATAGACAAATGTAACCATACTACACCTGAGGCTTATAATTCCTTGCACAAAGTGCTTAAAAAGAAGGTAAATACAAGATAAAGAAAACGCCATCATATACATAGTAAGGTCCATTGTTCCTTGCAGAAAGTGCTCGAAAAAGAAGGTAAAGCTAAGATTGAAAAATGTAACCATCCTACACCTCAGGTTCCACAGTTCCTTTCAGAATCAACATGACACATGTGTAGATTGTTATTGTATTATGGTTGGAGGTTCATATGGGGTGCTAGATAGGAACCGTGGCAGAAGGGTGTTTAAGTCCGATCATGTAGGTACATAAAGGGGGTTTACCGTGGGGACTCCATAAAGGTTCATTTGAAGTCCATTTGAGATTTTTATTTGTATTCTATTGTTTTTTTCCATAGGTAGGAGGCAAATTTGAAGACCTTCAACATCTAATTTTACATTTATTTGAAGTTCAAGGATTTTCCAGTAATTTGCAAGGAATAATATACCTTTATACCTCTATGTTATATGTGGAAATATTAAAAACAAGTGTAGAAAAAAGTGTAGAATGTATTGGAAATACCAGGCAATTGGGGACCTATATTTTTGATTTTCTGCAATTCTGCAGATATTTGCAGACCTTCACACATTTTTTTTACATGTGTTTTTCATGTTCTTACATTTTTTCAAAAATGCAATGGAAAATATTGAACGCCCCCCTGCGTTTTTTAAGAAAATACATGAAAACCCGTAAATAATGAAGGGACCTACTAAAATGAAATCTTGTAAATAAGACGCAAATAAGACGCAGTTGAAAAAACAAATGCTTGCCAACATTTAACAGGACCACCTCCCTCAAAAACGTCTAAATTGTGTCTTGCAATTTGGGTACGCCCCCCCTCCTCCTTAAAAGGGTAGTGATGGTTAATAGTGGTTAACAATGATTATTGATGGTGATTAATGGAGATTTACTCTCTGGTAAACTAACAGTTTGCATTTTGCTATTGAAAATGGCCCATTTACAGTTGATTTACCCATTACAAATGGTGATTTTCTATAGTTATATTTGTTTACCAGAGGGTAACATAGACCCTGCCAAATAAAGGGTTGGAGGACTACTTTCCACTAAAAAGATCTAAACAATGTCTATGTTCAGGATCTATGTGCTAATTTGGAGAGTAATTTGCGAAGGTCTATGGCCATGATTATTGGAGTTACAATTTCTATCAATTTGTTCTATCAGACTTTATGGGGGTGAAATCAGCATGGCAATATCTCATGTGAGGAATGGTCCGCCATATTACTCATATGGGGTTGTCTGAACATAGGGTACCCCTTGATCATAAATTTCCCTGCGCGTTGTAATTGCCATAATTTTGGGGATACGGATTCACAACTTTGGCATGTTTGAAGACTGTGGTCGTTGTTGTCATCATCAGCATCATCATTCGTACTACTGGTATCATTGTGACATAGTATACTTTATCCTAATCATGCACAATCAAATGCCACATGTTTATTGCAGTTTGCTTTGGTTATCATCGCTTAGACAATCATGAACAATACCACCATCATAAGCAGATAGTCATTCCCATGTGTTACATACAATAAGTTATGTGTATATATATAATTACAATATATAGTATATATATAGTATAATCATGTTCCCTGTATTCATCCATCGTTCCTACGTTTTTTCCCACATTTCAACGGCTGGTTTGAACGAAATCTCCGAGGCCCGCGGCTTGGCACAGGAGAATCAGCGCCTCAAAAAGAGCCTGCATGACAGCGAGGCGGTGGCGAAGCCATGTGTTTGGATGGTTACCCTCTGGTAAACTATCAGTTTGCTATTGAAAATGGCCATAGACATACTTGATTTACATTGATTTACCCATTAAAAAAATGTGATTACCTATGTATGGCAAAATAAAAATAATTGATGGGGATTTTGATGGGATTTTTCCAATGGTTATTATAATGGGTGTTTATATATATATATATTATAATGGGTATTTATGGTGATTATAATATCACCAATATTTTTCAGTGATATATTTTTATTAGGGTACCACTATAAAAATGGAACCACATGGATGGTCAGTTTGGTGAAGTTTGGTTGATCACATGGCGTTTTTGTTCATGGAAATGATCGATTTCAGGTCGATAAGGCTCATTTTTCATGGCTGATTGGGTGTATATAGATACCATTTAACATATTCGTGGAAAGTCCCTTACAAATGAAGGTTTTAATGGGAAAATCATCCATAAATGGGCCATTTTCCATGGCTATGTTAAATAACAGAGGGTATATATATATATATAGATATACTTGGAGGTGGACTGGGAGTGTTAGATGGCTATCACCAGTATCACCGAGATTTCCCACGGGCCTGAAGGATGGGTGAGATGATCCTGGAAGTAGGTTGATTCGTCCACCGAAAGCTGAAAAAAAAACATATTTTTTCTCGAATCGGGCAGTGTTGCTTGAATGCCAAAGAAATATGTAGCAAACATTGGTTTGGTACTGTAGGTCAGTCATGTGTGTGTGTGTCATTGAAAAGGGAGAATTGTTACTTTGTGCGACCATCCATGAAGACAGGTGCTCGAAAAAAACATGTTCAGAATATATAAAATATAACATGATTGGACCCAAACATTGTTTCATGCTGCTGTTTTGTTTTTTCAATTTCTCGCTATATGTTTTTGTTGGGAACAACGACCACGGGAACCAAATATGATGTACGCTTTCATAATCAAACGTAGCAATGGACAGCCCCCCATTTATAGATGATGTTCCCATTGAAACCTTCAAATTTATAGAGGAATTCCCATTGAAAAAAAGTTTGATTCCCAGAGGGGACTGCCCTTGGGTCGACCTTGGGTGAAGGGTATTTCCGGTATTTCCCACATTGGCCATGATTGAAGAAGTAGAATCACACATGACATAGGTTTTGAACCATCAAGAGCAAATTATACATATATCTGTTTCAACAATCAATGAGGACTTTTGCACGAATTTAATCCCCTAAATTCAAACTGAAAGCCAAAAGAAAGGGGTGCCAGCGAGATGATTTTACTGCTGGTCATTGGGTGTAAATTAGGGTGAACCAACATATAGATGTGGAAAATATACCATAGATCATTTCCCGATCGGGAAACTTTGGATTTCTCACATCTATGGTAACTCAGGTTTTTTCCTGGGATTTTCCCTCTGTTCAGGCTTCAGTGCAGTCCTTGAGAACGCAGAACTTGGAGCTCGCGGGGTGCTCCCAGCGGGGACATCTCTCCGATGGGGAAGTTTCCTGAACATTGTTTTAATTCCCACATAATTATATATATATTGTGTCGTGGTGGATGTTGTTTCAGATTTTTTGGGGAAGTATGATTGTTATTGTTTTATTATTATTCATAAAAAGGGCAGAATGATAATATGTTGTGAAAGTATGTAATGTATCGGAATGAGGTAGGAAACCGACCATGATATGGCGATACGATTGCGATTTGGCCCGGGTATAAGATGAAAAAAACATGTAAGCAAGAGAACATGGGGCGGAAAAAAGCAATGATTAGGATATGATATAATGAGGATAGAATGGCAATGAACGAACAATATGGTGATGGAACCAACAAATTTCAAAATGAGATGAAGTGAACATGTATAGGCAACATCTACAGGAACCATGAAAAAACAATGTTTACAATGTACAAACACTGGTTTCCGCTACATATTCCATCAAACAACAAACTGTTTAACAAAAAACGGGGGAAACACCAACCATCATGGGGATATCATTGGGACATAGTCATCATGGATATTTACAGCAACCAATCAATCTGTGGGAGTGGCCATTGGGGAAATTGCCAAGCAAGGTTCACTTCTATGGTTTCCTGGGGATTCAATGAGTCAAAATGCAAGACCCAGAAGAATCCATAAGACCCCAGAAATGCATATAAACCATTATAAATCCATAAGATGTTGATAGATGTTGCTTGTTTTGTTTTTCGATGGGTCATTCATGGTCATCCCGTAATTCCCAAACTTTTCCGTAGTGTTTTCTGTGGAGTACCGGATGCAGGTCCAGTCAAGAAGTTGGTCTTTGTTGCAGCAGTTGAAGTGGCTATGTCCCGACTTAGACCCCCATGGTTATACCCATATGTAGGCATCCATCACCAGCACCGTCAGCCTCGTGGCTCAAGCTGAACCATAAGGATGAGTCATGTGATCTTGGCTATTTGATGGTGAGAGAACTAGCCACAACTCTGTGGGATTTGAAGATGATAGTCACATCTGCATCAGTCACATCCCCCCAACTCACATGGTCAAATCAGATCCTGTTTTGACCTCTTTGAGAGATGTGAGGCATAAAAAAGTCCGTTTCATCATTTCGTTGTTGTAGTCCTCAGGGTATGGCTCAACTTGTTTTCACCATCACTTGCCATCCCTCGGTGTTGAAAAAAGGGAAACCCCATAGCTCCAAACCGTTCAGCATATACAAACAACATTTAGTGGGTTGATTCAATGTTGTTATCAACATATAACATAGACCCGGGCAAGCCGGCGGCGGAAGTTTCCCAAACATAAATGACCTATAGTTCAAAGACACCCTGTCCCGACCGTGTCCTTCCCTCGACACTCCACACCTCACACTGCACACTGCACTCTTCGCACTCCAAACTTCAAACTTCACACTCCACACTTCTCACTTCTCACTGCTTCTTCACACTCCAAACCTCACACTTCACACTTCACACTGCACACTTCACACTTCACAGTCCACACTTCACACTTCACAGTCCACACTTCACACTTCACAGTCCACACTTAACACTTCTCACTTCACAGTCCACACTTCTCACTTCGCATTTCACACTTCACACTCCACATTTCACACTTCTCACTTCTCACTGCTTCCTTCACACTCCAAACTTCACACTTCACACTCCACATTTCACACTTCTCACTTCTCACTGCTTCCTTCACACTCCAAACTTCACACTTCACACTTCACACTTCACAGTCCACACTTCACACTTCACAGTCCACACTTCACACTTCACACTTCACAGTCCACACTTCTCACTTCTCACTTCGCACTTCACACTTCTCACTGCTTCCTTCACACTCCAAACTTCACACTTCACACTCCACATTTCACACTTCTCACTTCTCACTGCTTCCTTCACACTCCAAACTTCACACTTCACACTTCACACTCCACATTTCACACTTCTCACTTCTCACTGCTTCCTTCACACTCCAAACTTCACACTTCACACTTCACACTTCTCACTTCACACTTCACACTTCACAGTCCACACTTCACACGTCTCACTGCTTCCTTCACACTCCAAACTTCACACTTCTCACTTCGCACTTCACACTCCACACTTCACAGTCCACACTTCACACTTCTCACTTCTCACTGCTTCCTTCCCACTCCAAACCTCACACTTCACACTTCACACTGCGCTCTTCGCACTCCACACTGCACAGTCCACACTTCACACTTCTCACTTCACACTTCTCACTTCTCACTGCTTCCTTCACACTCCAAACTTCACACTTCTCACTTCGCACTTCACACTCCACACTTCACAGTCCACACTTCACACTTCTCACTTCTCACTGCTTCCTTCCCACTCCAAACTTCACACTCCAAACTTCACACTTCTCACTTCGCACTTCACACTTCTCACTCCTTCCTTCACACTCCAAACTTCACACTTCTCACTTCGCACTTCACACTCCACACTTCACAGTCCACACTTCACACTTCTCACTTCTCACTGCTGCCTTCACACTCCAAACCTCACACTTCACACTTCACACTCACTCTTCGCACTCCAAACTTAAATTTCACACTCCACACTTCACACTTCTCACTTCCCACTGCTTCCTTCACACTGCACACTTCACACTGCACTCTTCACACTCCACACTTCACACTGCACCCTTTGCACTCCAAACTTCACACTCCACACTTCACAGTCCACACTTCACACTTCTCACTTCTCACTGCTTCCTTCACACTCCAAACTTCACACTTCACACTTCACACTGCACTCTTCACGCCCCACATTTCACACTACACTCTTCACACTCCACAGTTCATCTCATCTGAGCTCTTCTCACCTTATCCCAGCTCATCTCTTCTCATTTCGTCCCTTCTCATATGTAATCTATTAAGCTTTCATTAATCAATTCCCAGCACTACTACTAATCACTGTCGAACCCTTGATGCACCTACTCCAATACGATTTACGAAGTCCAGTTGCAAAAGACAATGGTATTGCGCATGCAGCCGCGGCACCAAGCAACCTTGACGCAGCCATTACAATGCGATCTGCAGAGACTGAGTTGCAAAACACAATAGAACTACGCACAACGGCGTCGGAAATTGTAGCTCCAAAACCGGATCTCGACGCCAGAGCGAAAAAAGACGATTTTGAAGCACTTTTTAAAAGAATTTTTAAAAAGAAAATCACTGGCGCCAAAATGGAGAAAATCTGCTGACAAATCAATGTCGCAGCCTTCATGCAGCCACTCCAATACGATTTACGAAGTCCAGCTGCAAAAGACAATAGTATTACGCATGCAGCCGAGGCAAGAAGCAACCTTGACGCAGCCATTACAATGCGATCTGCAGAGACTGAGTTGCAAAACACAATAGAACTACCCGCAACGGCGTCGCAAATTGCAGCTCCAAAACCGGATCTCGACGCCAGAGCGAAAAAAAGACGATTTTGAAACACTTTTTAAAAGGATTTTTAGAAAGAAAATCACTAGCGCCAAAATGGAGAAAATCTACTGACAAATCAGTGTCGCAGCCTTCATGCAGCCACTCCAATACGATTTAAAAAGTCCAGCTGCAAAAGACAACAGTATTACCAATGCAGCCACAGCACGAAGCAACCTTGACGCAGCCATTACAATGCGATCTGCAGAGACTGAGTTGCGAAACACAATAGAACTACGCACAACGGCGTCGGAAATTGTAGCTCCAAAACCGGATCTCGACGCCAGAGCGAAAAAAAGACGATTTTGAAACACTTTTTAAAAGCATTTTTGAAAGAAAATCGCTAGCGCCGGCGCCAAAATGGAGAAAATCTACTGACAAATCAGTGTCGCAGCCTTCATGCAGCCACTCCAATACGATTTAAAAAGTCCAGCTGCAAAAGACAATAGTAATACCAATGCAGCCACAGCACGAAGCAACCTTGACACAGCCATTTACATTGCGGGAACGATCCTACAGTTGCAAAGCACAATGGAATTCCATCGGCAAATCCTCCACCAGCACCACTTGCAATCCCATTTACATTGCGGGAAGGATCCTACAGTTGCAAATCACAATGGAATTCCATCGGCAACCCATCCAGCAGCACCACTTGCAATCCCATTTACATTGCGGGAACGATCCTACAGTTGCAAATCACAATGGAATTCTGTCGACCACACATGCACGAAAAACAGTTGACACCCCATTTACAATGCGGAACCGATCCGAGAATGATCCGAGGATGATCCGAACATATCCGAGCATGATCCGACCACACACGAGACCGTCTCGCACCCGTCGCACCGCAGAGGTAGATCATCGACGTTCGGGGACGCACTTTGTCTGGAAAAACACAGGGTTTCGTGCATCTTCTATCTCTCAAAAACACATTTCGTGCGAGACTTCCTTCAAAACTCCATCGGCAACTCCTCCACCAGCACCACATGCAATCCCATTTACAGTGAGGGAACGATCCTAGAGTTGCAAATCACAATGGAATTCCATCGGCAACTCATCCACCAGCACCACTTGCAACCCCATTTACATTGCGGGAACGATCCTACAGTTGCAAATCACAATGGAATTCTGTCGACCACACATGCACGAAAAACAATTGAAACCCCATTTACAATGCGGAACCGATCCGAGCATGATCCGAGACCGATCCGAACATGATCCGAACATGATCCGACCACACACGAGACCGTCTCGCACCCGTCGCACAGCAGAGGTAGATCATCGAAGTTCGTGGACACACTTTGTATGGAAAAACATAGGGTTTCGTGCATCTGCTATCTCTCAAAAACGCATTTCGTGCGAGACGTCCTTCAAAACTCCATCGGCAACTCATCCGGCAGCACCACTTGCAATGCCATTTGCATTGCGGGAACGATCCTACAGTTGCAAATCACAATGGAATTCCATCTGCAACTCATCCACCAGCACCACTTATCACCACTTGCAATCCCATTTACATTGCGGGAACGATCCTACAGTTGCAAATCACAATGGAATTCTGTCGACCACACATGCACGAAAAACAGTTGAAACCCCATTTGCAATGCGGAACCGATCCGAACATGATCCGACCATGATCCGAGACCGATCCGAACATGATCCGACCACACACGAGACCGTCTCGCACCCGTCGCACAGCAGAGGTAGATCATCGAGGTTCGTGGACACACTTTGTATGGAAAAACATAGGGTTTCGTGCATCTGCTATCTCTCAAAAACGCATTTCGTGCGAGACTTTCTGCAAAACTCCATCGGCAACTCCTCCACCAGCACCACTTGCAATCCCATTTACAGTGAGGGAACGATCCTAGAGTTGCAAATCACAATGGAATTCCATCGGCAACTCATCCACCAGCACCACTTGCAATCCCATTTGCATTGCGGGAACGATCCTACAGTTGCAAATCACAATGGAATTCTGTCGACCACAAATGCACGAAACACAGGTGACACCCCATTTACAATGCGGAACCGATCCGAGAATGATCCGAGAATGATCCGAGAATATCCGACCATGATCCGACCACACACGAGACCGTCTCGCACCCGTCGCACCGCAGAGGTAGATCATCGAGGTTCGTGGACACACTTTGTATGGAAAAACATAGGCTTTCGTGCATCTGCTATCTCTCAAAAACGCATTTCGTGCGAGACTTCCTTCACAACTCCATCGGCAACTCATCCACCAGCACCACTTGCAATCCCATTTACAGTGAGGGAACGATCCTAGAGTTGCAAATCACAATGGAATTCCATCGGCAACTCATCCACCAGCACCACTTGCACCCCCATTTACAATGCGGGAACGATCCTACAGTTGCAAATCACAATGGAATTCTGTCGACCACACATGCACGAAAAACAGTTGAAACCCCATTTACACTGCGGAACCGATCCGACCATGATCCGAGAATATCCGAGAATGATCCGACCACACACGAGACCGTCTCGCACCCGTCGCACCGCAGAGGTAGATCATCGACGTTCGGGGACGGACTTTGTGTGGAAAAACATAGGCTTTCGTGCATTTGCTATCTCTCAAAAACGCATTTCGTGCGAGACTTCCTCCAAAACTCCATCGGCAACTCCTCCACCAGCACCACTTGCAATGCCATTTACATTCAGGGAACAATTTCTTTGCTAACTCTTTCTGTGACTAACTCTTTCCCTCACTAACTCTTTCTTTGACTAACTCTTTCCCTGACTAACTGTTTCTTTGACTGACTCTTTCTTTGACTAACTCTTTCTTTGCGAACTCTTTCTTTGACTACCTCATATATCCTGACTAACTCTTTCTTTGACTACCTCATATATCCTGACTAACTCTTTCTTTGACTAACTCTTTCCCTCACTAACTCTTTCTTTGACTAACTCTTTCCCTGACTAACTCTTTCTTTGACTAACTCTTTCTTTGACTAACTCTTTCCCTGACGAACTCTTTCTTTGCTAACTCTTTCTTTGACTAACTCTTTCCCTGACTATCTCTTTCTTTGACTAACTCTTTCCCTGACTAACTCTTTCTTTGACTAACTCTTTCCCTGACTAACTGTTTCTTTGACTAACTCTTTCTTTGACTAACTCTTTCCCTCACTAACTCTTTCTTTGACTAACTCTTTCCCTGACTAACTGTTTCTTTGACTAACTCTTTCTTTGACTAACTCTTTCTTTGACTAACTCTTTCCCTGACTAACTCTTTCTTTGACTAACGCTTTCTTTGACTAACTCTTTCCCTGACTAACTGTTTCTTTGACTAACTCTTTCTTTGACGAACTCTTTCCCTGACAAACTCTTTCTTTGCTAACTCTTTCTTTGACTAACTCTTTCCCTCACTAACTCTTTCTTTGACTAACTCTTTCCCTGACTAACTGGTTCCCTCACTAAACTGTTCTTGCTAACTTTTTCTGTGACTCACGTCTTTTCCCTCACTAACCCTCTTTCTTTGACTAACCTTTCCCTGACTAACTGTTTCTTGCTAACTCTTCTTTGACTAACTCCCCCCTTTTTTTTTCTTTGACTAACTCTTTCCCTGACGAACTCTTTCTTTGCTAACTCTTTCTGTGACTAACTCTTTCCCTCACTAACTCTTTCGTTGACTAACTCTTTCCCTGACTAACTGTTTCTTTGCTAACTCTTTCTTTGACTACCTCATATATCCTGACTAACTCTTTCTTTGACTAACTCTTTCCCTCACTAACTCTTTCTTTGACTAACTCTTTCCCTGACTAACTCTTTCTTTGACTAACTCTTTCCCTCACTAACTCTTTCTTTGACTAACTCTTTCTTTGACTAACTCTTTCCGTCACTAACTCTTTCTTTGACTAACTCTTTCCCTGACCAACTGTTTCTTTGACTAACTCTTTCTTTGACTAACTCTTTCCCTCACAAACTGTTTCTTTGACTAACTCTTTCCCTCACTATCTCTTTCTTTGACTAACTCTTTCCCTGACTAACTCTTTCTTTGACTAACTCTTTCTTTGACTAACTCTTTCCCTCACTAACTCTTTCTTTGACTAACTCTTTCCCTCACTAACTCTTTCTTTGACTAACTCTTTCTTTGACTAACTCTTTCCCTCACTAACTGTTTCTTTGACTAACTCTTTCCCTGACATTCTAAAAGTCCGTAACACGGAAGTTTCTCCCCCTAAACTTCCTTTGACAACATATATCAAACATATTTTAACTGTCCCCATGCATTTCTGATTTCCGCGAGTTTCATCGATCCAGTTTGCTGCCTTTCGTGGCCATGGTGACCATGAACGATGAATACCTCACCGCGCGGATGGGAAAGATGTACATGGTGCCCAGCAATGAGGTGCTATAGCACAGTGTTTTTGAAAATGAAAATTTTGAGGTATATACCATGGTATACCCATTCGGGGTTAAACGACTATGTTAAACTGATAGATAAGTGTGCCGAGGGTTGCACAATTGATGCTGCCCATGGCTCTTGTTTGCTTCCATCTTGAGTGATAGGGAATTGTACCTTTGTACCTGATGTGAGCAGCCATCATTGAAGCCCAGACATACTGGAACATCTTTGGTTTATATACATGGGCCACATGGGTATGTCTGAAAATTGGGAATATTCCTGAGAATGGCAACTTTATAGGGAAATCAATGATGATAAACCATCAAATGTACGAAGATATATTTTCAGACAAACCCACATTTATGCCGACTTTTTTTCCCACTCATTGCCATCTTTGGAGCATCCATTTTCGGGCCAACCTAGACCGCACATCTAGCTACTACAACTCACGCGTCCAGTGTGAAATTCATGATGCTGGAAATGTTCATTCTCCATGTCTCATCTCTCATGTTTTTTAGCAATGGATTGAATGTCCAGTAATGTTGGTTCCTGATTAGTGTGTGGCCCCCCCCCTCCCCCCCCCTCCCCTAAACTATATCTGGACTCTCTTTAAAGTAGAAAAGCAAAAAACATCTTCCCAAAAGAAAAACATATCCTCGATTAAGTAAGGATTTCAATTGGCTACAATTGAAATCTAATTACTATTGTTTTTGTTTGCCGATGAAGTTGTGGTATTTGTAGTACTTGTAGTACTTGTAGTACTTGTAGTACTTGTAGTACTTGTAGTACATGTAGTACTTGTAGTACTTGTAGTACTCGTAGTACTCGTAGTACTTGTAGTACTTGTAGTACTTGTAGTACATGTAGTACTTGTAGTACTTGTAGTACTTGTAGTACTTGTAGTACTTGTAGTACTCGTAGTACTTGTAGTACTTGTAGTACTTGTAGTACTTGTAGTACTTGTAGTACTTGTAGTACATGTAGTACTTGTAGTACTTGTAGTACTTGCAGTACTTGTAGTACTTGTAGTACTTGTAGTACTTGTAGTACATGTAGTACTTGTAGTACTTGTAGTACTTGTAGTACTTGTAGTACTTGTAGTAATTGTAGTACTTGTAGTACTTGTAGTACTTGTAGTACTTGTAGTACTTGTGGAAAAGCTGTTCTTTAATAAGGGTTTAATATCCTTTGGGAAAGGCTTGGAGTTTGAATTTGGCAATTTTGGAACAGGCTTGCTTC
>CAMXCT020001850.1:70351-107851 GCA_947184155.2 Cladocopium goreaui
CCAGCAAACAAACCTACTAAAGTGAAATGGAGCCTCTCCTGGTCCAGGGCCTTGGGAAATTGTGGAAAAGCTATTCTTTAATAAGGGTTTAATAAGGGTTTAATAAGGGATTGGCTCCTTTGGGAAAGGCTTGGAGTTTGAATTTGGCAATTGCCTTTGGAAAAGGCTTGCTTCTCTTCTGGGCTTCGAGGAGCTGCTCTGGCACAGCTTGCTGCAATAGTGAACCCAGCAAACAAACCTACTAAAGTGAAATGGAGCCTCTCCTGGTCCAGGGCCTTGGAAAATTGTGCTGTTCCTTAATAAGCGTTTAATAAGGGATTTGCTCCTTTGGGAAAGGCTTGGAGTTTGAATTTGACAATTGCTTTTGGAAAAGGCTTGCTTCTCTTCTGGGCTTCCAGCACAGCTTGCTACAATAGTGAACCCAGCAAACAAATCTACTAAAGTGAATGGGGCCTCTCCTGGTCCAGGGGCTTGGAAAATTGTGGAAAAGCTGTTCTTTAATACGGGTTTAATAAGGGATTTGCTCCTTTGGGAAAGGCTTGGAGTTTGAATTTGGCAATTGCTTTTGGAAAAGGCTTGCTTCTCTTCTGGGCTTCCAGGAGCTGCTCTGGCACAGCTTGCTACAATAGTGAACCCAGCAAACAAACCTACTAAAGTGAAATGGAGCCTCGGCCGGTCCCAGGGGCCTTGGAAATTGTGGGAAAAAAGCTGTTCTTTAATAAGGGTTTAATAAGGGATTGGCTCCTTTGGGAAAGGCTTGGAGTTTGAATTTGGCAATTGCCTTTGGAAAAGGCGTGCTTCCCTTCTGGGCTTCCAGGGGCTGCTCTGGCACAGCTTGCTGCAATAGTGAACCCAGCAAACAAACCTACTAAAGTGAAATGGAGCCTCTCCTGGTCCAGGGCCTTGGAAAATTGTGGAAAAGCTGTTCTTTAATAAGGGTTTAATAAGGGATTGATTGGTTCTTTTGGGAAAGGCTTGGAGTTTGAATTTGGCAATTTTGGAAAAGGCTTGCTTCCCTTCTGGGCTTCCAGGGGCTGCTCTGGCACAGCTTGCTGCAATAGTGAACCCAGCAAACAACCCTACTAAAGTGAAATGGAGCCTCTCCTGGTCCAGGGCCTTGGAAAATTGTGGAAAAGCTGTTCTTTAATAAGGGTTTAATAAGGGATTGGTTCTTTTGGGAAAGGCTTGGGGTTTGAATTTGGCAATTTTGGAAAAGGCGTGCTTCCCTTCTGGGCTTCCAGGGGCTGCTCTGGCACAGCTTGCTGCAATAGTGAACCCAGCAAACAAACCTACTAAAGTGAAATGGAGCCTCTCCTGGTCCAGGGCCTTGGAAAATTGTGGAAAAGCTGTTCTTTGATAAGGGTTTAATAAGGGATTGGTTCTTTTGGGAAAGGCTTGGAGTTTGAATTTGGCAATTTTGGAAAAGGCTTGCTTCCCTTCTGGGCTTCCAGGGGCTGCTCTGGCACAGCTTGCTGCAATAGTGAACCCAGCAAACAAACCTACTAAGTGAAATGGAGCCTCTCCTGTTCCAGGGCCTTGGAAAATTGTGGAAAAGCTGTTCTTTAATAAGGGTTTAATAAGGGATTGGTTCTTTTGGGAAAGGCTTGGAGTTTGAATTTGGCAATTGCCTTTGGAAAAGGCTTGCTTCCCTTCTGGGCTTCCACGGGCTGCTCTGGCACAGCTTGCTGCAATAGTGAACCCAGCAAACAAACTTACTAAAGTGAAATGGAGCCTCTCCTGGTCCAGGGCCTTGGAAAATTGTGGAAAAGCTGTTCTTTAATAAGGGTTTAATAAGGGATTGGCTCCTTTGGGAAAGGCTTGGGCTTTGAATTTGGCAATTTTGGAAAAGGCTTGCTTCTCTTCTGGGCTTCCAGGAGCTGCTCTGGCACAGCTTGCTGCAATAGTGAACCCAGCAAACAAACCTACTAAAGTGAACTGGAGCCTCTCCTGGTCCAGGGCCTTGGAAAATTGTGGAAAAGCTGTTCTTTAATAAGGGTTTAATAAGGGATTGGTTCTTTTGGGAAAGGCTTGGAGTTTGAATTTGGCAATTTTGGCAAAGGCTTGCTTCCCTTCTGGGCTTCCAGGAGCTGCTCTGGCACAGCTTGCTGCAATAGTGAACCCAGCAAACAAACCTACCTTGACTGAGCTATAGCGTTTTTGAGAAAAAATGCCTCTCAGCAATTACAGTTTTTTTTGCAAAAAAAAGGGCTCTCCCAATTTTGTTTTGCCACAAAAGCGAACCCTCCAAACAATACATGAGTTTCAGAATAATTTGGAAAAAAATTGCCACAATAGCGACCCTAGGTACTAATCAGGACCCAACATTAGCTATAAGAAATGTGTTGAGTGCCGTCAATACCACCTGAAGGGCTGCTATTCCGCAGCGGAAGGTGGTCACAACGTCCGAAGCTGCAGATAAGCATCTGAGAGCCTTCGAGCAGGGATGCGAGGAGTGGATGTCGTACCACGCGCAGCCAGTGACTCAACGGAAATTCATTAAAATTCGATGAATCAAGTAAAAGTTGACGGGGATTCGGAATCGTGCAGTTGATGGCTAAGGTTTGAAGAGGGTTGATGAAAGATCGCTTTTTTCAAGTGATGTTGCTGCCTTTTCACAAAGCAACCAGAGTTTGCTGTAAAAGCCCAAAGTTGATAAACATAGGCTAACTATATGCTTATGGTGGATATGTCGAAGTGTTGCTACGTTGGCTGGCTTAAACAAGCATACATGACTGGGGATAATCTTCCTGTAGACGGGGCTATTTTTTTGCCACCAGTACCTGGGAGAGACTTGGGGGGGGTAAAATTTTAAATGATGTTGCGACGTCACCGCGATTGTCATTCATAGTTGGATAATAACAAGAATCATCCTCAAATTGACCTTTATTCAGCAGCTTGTGATAATGGAACATCATTTGGTCATAATCAGGTGAACTATGGAACACATTCATGGTTATTCATCCCCAGATGACCCATGATCAACCATAATCTCCAAAAACACGACAGTTTTTCGGGTCAAGCTGCAGCTTGATCCAGGTTGCCGAGGAGGAACTTGAGGGCTACGAGCAGTTCGTTTTATCCTTGCTGTCGGGCTCTGAGGCTTGGCACACCGAGGCTGTTTTCACAGAAAACATGATGAAAATCCCATGGTTTTTGCAAGCAAAGTATCTACAAATGCCCCGTTTCCATATCGCGAAATTACCGGAGGGCACACCAGATTTTTTTTTCCAGGGAGGCCCCTTAAAAGTGTTATGTCCAAGTGGGAAATCAATTCCAAGAGCTCATGTTTGGGGTTCCACGTTGAATTTAAGCGATGGTGTTTTTGTGTACTGAATGCAATAAGAAATCCCTCAATAAGCAGCAACGAAGCCGGACAGGGGGATCTCGAGATATATAAACCCATATATATATATATATAAACCAACAATATGATGATGCAAGTTGTCAAGAATGGGAGGTAATTCCTACGGCATTGTTTAGGTGGAACATGACGATAAAGCATGGAATTTAATTTGGGTGTATTATGCCTGATATACACTTACTGGTATATTATGGGCTCACAAGAGACCAGGACGTGAGAGCTAGTTGCTGGGTAGATATCGTTTTTTTGTTCTGTTTCAGTGATTGTTGGCTGTAAATGAGAAGTATTTCTGCTATGTATACATATGTATACATGTATTTGTTGCAGGGCACCTAGAATGAGCCTTGGGTTGGTGTTTGAGAGTTGTCTTTTCCATCCAGAAAAAAATACAATTTGCCACTTGACTAAAGATGTTTGGGATACATTGGATACAGTGGGTTGGTGAGGTTGAAAACACCAAACAGTAAAATTTGTTGACGCCGGAAAACTCACATCACCCTCATCCTTGATTGCTTTTGTTGTTGAATTATCTCTGATCATTAGCCCCGAGTGAGACACAAGAGTACTGGTAGAGCAGACTGCAAGCCATTGGGCCAGGTGTTTATGATCGCCTCTCCGGTATTTAAAAAAAACAACAGGGAAATACCCTACGACCCTACGAATGAGCATTCAAATCTGAACATCATTGGCCCAAATGGGGAGTGTTCCACTGCGATCTTTGATTACCAAATGGTATTTCTGTCATTGTTTCATCATGGAATCCTATGGGGGGGTAGGCGGGGGGGGGGTAAGTAGCTTGCCATATAAGAGCCTAACTGGGGCTTATCAGATATCCCCAATGCCAGGGAAAACTATTTTTATTCCCTGGTCCAACCATGAATGAAACAAGAGATCCTTATCCAAGGTTTATTCAAGGTTGGTTGAAGACTGAAAAGGGCTTATGAAGGGCTTATCCACGGCTCAAAGGACCAAAATCCCCCCAACCCCCAACGTCCCCAACCACCCTCCGATCCTCACCCAAACCTTCCCAGACCCCCCCCAGGCCCTTCCCCCCCGCAGACTCTCCCATACCTTGGTCCTAGTCTCCTTGGCTGAAGACTTAACCAGGCCTTGTTCAGAGCTTAACGGATAAGCATCTATTAGGCTTCTAATAAGCGCTTATTAAGATTTAATTTATTAAGCTTCTAATAAGGGCCTTACACAGAAGCCCCTAACAAACCTTTATATGATAAGCTACTTACACCCCCCCTTACCCCCCCAGGGTCTATGATTTCAGCTGTTCCTTCTAATGAATTAACCAATGTATTCGGGGTTGCACGTCAACCAACCCGACACTTCCAAGGAATTCAAGTCGGAGAAGGAATATGAAAGTCGTCGCTGGGCAGGACATAAGAACATAAGATGACCAGCCGTTGGCTGAAATTGAGCCATAGATGTAGATTCACATGATCCTTTGTGATGAATATCCACTTGGATCCTTTTCAGTGCTTTACAATCTGCTCAATCAAAACATAAGCTATACATACAGAATGAACAGGATACGAGTTTTGGGGGTTTGTCATGGTTTGTCCAAAATTGGGTAAACAATGCGTGGGTAAACCGCCCTGCGATCGCAATTCTTTCGGATTCAGGTGCAGTGCCTTTCTGAGGTATTCAGGCTGTCCGACGCGAATTCAAGACCACCCTATCCAAGCCCCAGCAACTTGGACATGATGGGCGAAAACTGGGTAAAACGACTGTGGGAAAACCCCAGGAATCATCAGTAAAAGCACCCAGTTTTTTGAGGGTACAGCCGGTACTGTACGGCTATCACTTTGTGCACGCACCTACGATTCCTGGGGTGAGAGGGTACACTTATTCAGAGCCAGCTGGGAAATGCCCAAACTGAATGGATGTGTCAAAGGAAGAAATCATCGAACTGAATTGGTGATTTTCCAGCACGCAATCTTTTTCTTTGCCGGAGGGTTTTATTCTGATTTCGTGGATAATTTTCACATTTTTTTGGGATGATGGTTCCAGTATGTTCCAGTTAAGATTTCTTGGGATTTTTCTCACACCCCTATTGCATGATTTCATGGAAATCAAGTGACCCTCGTTTGAACGGACGGTAATGGGGTAAACTAAGGACTTAACATGGTGGTGTAACATGATGTACCAAACATGGAGATTGGTATTGGATTTATGAGAGGCTTATGTTTGTAAACACAGATGTAGTAAGTGTTGGATCTTGTGATATAGCATGCCAGTTATATAAATGCTTGAACATAAATCAACATATACAAAATATTAGAAATACATGTAATTTATATTGATTTATTATGTTGTAGGTTTCAAGGCACCTAAGTACATGCCATTTCCATCCAATATGACGGCGACACTGCGCTGCGCAATTCTCCAGGATTGTGCGCGCGTACTATCGGTTGCTTGAGAGTGGGCGGATCCAGAAGAATGCATCCTTTGAAAGGAGCCTGGGACGGTGGGATATTGGATTTATAGAGTTTTCTTCTTTGAGCAGGTTTTTGTATCAGGGAAGATCTTTGCAGAAAGCGGCATGATGGTGAACTTGTCCTTCTGGCATACTGGGGACTCAGACTCACACTGCTCAATGCATTAGCATGATCAAGAGAAAAGGAACCCCGCAAAAGCTTGTAGGAATATGTAGGAGTCCCCTACTGCAAAGTCACAAAACAACTCCAAAGTTCAGACCCCCAAAGTGTCCTCAGAGATGGTTTGCTTGCTTTTTGCTGTCCTTGACGATCATTTGACTGTGCTCGATCTCAAGGTACAGCAGGCACCCCCAACTCAGGTATTTGAATCCGCCCGTCAAAGTGAAAGGGGAGGGCAAAGACTGACCCCAAAATTTCCTAAAATATCCTGGTTGGAATTTCAACTATAAAACTAGTGGACTTGGGTCCTCTGTAAAATATATTTTTCAATGGTTTTTACAGTCCCGTCAGGACCACGTGCCTTTGCATTTTGTAGCAACCCTAGATCATATATGTTTTCAGTTTCAAACATGGGCTGGGTCATAGTAGTGTGTAGTGCTTAAGTATACGAGATAATAGTCGATCCAAAATGGATATTTGAGTTCACTCAGATTTGCCCTAAAAGTACTTTGTAGTGAATTTGTAGGGTTCCACGTTCAATACTAATATTTCCCCAGAGTAGTGTGCAATTTAAACAATAGCGGGCCGTGGCAGTTTGTAGAAAAGACATCTTCGCAGTGCTCGAGTGAAATCACTGCTGAATTTGCGCTGCCATGTCTACTTCGACCCAACAACTGAGAAAAACATGCACAACACACACAAACCCAGGATTGGACAATCCATTTCCTCCCAATCTGTCACTCTGCTTTTCACTGCAAAGTCAACCAATACCGCACAAACATACCCTTCAATTACACTGGCCGCTGCATACCCAAAGCCCAAAGAGGTCCACTACAAAATCAAGTTGCAGCGTTTCAACATGTTTCAACGCTACAAAATCTATTTCAAGAAATCTTTGTCCCTCCCCCATGGCAACCACCTACTGTCATCGATCATCACAAGACCACACACGACCAGGTTTTCTGGCGCCTGCATTTGTCATTTACTGTAATTTCTTACTTTAAAACGGCAATTCTGCTCACTTTTCTGCCCAAATCAGAATCGCGACTTTCTGGACTATCACCGTTTGCTGTTACTTTCGGATATGCGTCAATGTCCATGCAGCTAGATTTGGAGATGTGGGGAATAGCTTCCCGGGTTTCGCTTTGGTGTTGCTGCGCTGTATTTGGGACATAGTAAGGCAAAACAGAAATCAAATGAACATTGATGCGCAACAAAATACAACAGCAAAAACATGTGCCCTCTGAAGTGCCCTGACTGAAAGCCAATGCCAGTCACTACAAAATGTAACTAAAAAATCAAACATATGCACCATCTTGCAGGATCTCTTCCACATGAAAAGAGCTTGAATGTTGTAGGCCTGCTGCTGAGACACGCTGGGTCTGTGACTTCTCTTGCATCACGATAAGGATCACTACAAAATGCAAGCGCTAAAAAACAAGGCATTTAAATTCGATCAGTGGGATCTACTTAAAAATCGCTATAAACATCTAATTTGTTTTTAAAGAGGATCTTGAAAGGCCTCTTCTCACATCCCTGTTTTTTTTGTAACCCTTTATCCAGGCTGGGTTGCACTTTTGTAGCGATTTTTTTAAAGCCTGCGCATGGATAATGTAGTGTTTGGGGTTTGGCAGCACCGCTTTACAGCTACAAAACCATGACCCAACAGTCATCCCCAAATGCCAACCCCGATCCTAAAATAATATCTGTTGTTCCAATATATGTTCCCTGTTTGTTTTTAAATCTCTCAATTCAGATCCAGAGAATCTGTCACCCCTTTTCCGACCTCCCAGGGTTTTTCCGCTCGACCTCCAGGATCGCCACCAAGAAATCGGTGCGGTCCAACTCTGGGGCCACTTGGTGAACGACACGTGTCGATGCCGACACCGAAGACACCGTGGTCATCCGTGGTCCACGTTGCGATAAGAGCTGAGATTGCAACCCCGGGCGATATTCAAATGGTTTCAAATGTATCCCAGTTACGTTTGGATATGTTTTGACACAAGCATAAGCCAGTTGTAAGAAGCAGTTCCCAAGTTCAGGGTTCATTCATTCCAGTAAACTATAAAGACCTCGTGATCTCACAATAAATGATGGTGAGTAAGGGAATATGCCATCCCATGCTCTCTATTTCCAGCTTCTGAATTAGCTTATATGTTGCACAGCGATATTTCAGTAAAATCCTTACCTTCAGCTAGGCCGGCTCCCTGGAATGTTTTGCTGCTTCATGTGTTTCGAATCTGCTAAATCTATTCCTGGTGTTCTAATGCCCCCGGCCTTCACTCCAGGTTCCTCATGGTTCCCCTCAGGTTGTTGTGATCACCATCGTCACAGCTCCTGGTCGCTTCTCCTGTCCGAACGACTGTTGCTTGGCCGTGACCGTTGCTCTGTGTAAGTTAATGGGCGACACATTGGTGACACCGCTGGATCGTAGCCACAATCCCTCAGATCCCTCAGATCCCTCAGATCCCTCAGATTTTCAAGTTCTTTGACGTATTTGATGGGTGTCCAATATATCTCACTGAAAGTTCCAGAAATGTAGGCCTTCCTGGCTCTGTGTTGCTCCTGACATTGATCTGTCGATAGCCTTGTCATTCCTCGGATTCTCCCATTGACCAGATATTTCAGTCACCTGGCAATCGAATCTGAGTTGGGTTACAGTTACATCAGGCCAAATTTTTGGGAACATAGTGTTAACATGTTTCTGACATAGACGTTACCGAGACCTTACAATTGGTTCGGTAACTCAATGGGTTTGTGGTTTGCAACATGTGTTTATTTTCTACCAGCAATTGGCTGACAATGATATGACACTGATAAAGTTTCAAGCCACCAAGCAACATGTTTGACGCATGTTTGAGTTAACAAAAAATAGGATGATCATCCTACTCTCTGGTGTCATCAACCGTGGCTTGCTGCAAAATCCTCCATTTAGTTCGATGATTTTCGCAGCTAGACATTTTCCCAGACAGCCACCACTCAGATAGTACATTCATATATATATATATAGAATTGTATATATATATATACATTCCCATGATATCCATTGATATCCCATATTATTATATTAGTGAATTGCAACCTATTGAGCCATGGAATCGCTATGAAATCACCATGAAATCATCAACTCCCATCGGTGAGCGAAGCAGGTTACTACTGCCCTGATGAGCCAGGACAGCCCCGAAGCTACTTGAGCACGGAGCCCGTTTCTTGGCGACACGGGTGGACATGACCAAAGATTGGGAGTTTACAAATGTGGGGTATTTATTGGGTGTATAATATATATGTGTGTGTTTTTATTCAATATATTATATACCTTTATATACATAGTAAATAGATAAATAAATAAATAAATAAATAAATATATATATATATTATGTATAATAATATATATATATATATATTATGTATATTTATGTATAATCATATATATATTTATTATGGTTTTATAAGCACTGAGAACGTTATAGTACGTTATACTGATTTCATGTTTTCTGTTTCACCTTCGAGATGGGATGATCCAAATTGACTAGTGTTGTCGCAGGTGATGATCAAGGCATTGCAGTCCGCCGCATTTGGTGTTTTGTTAAGGTGTTCCAACCTGACAACATAAGTACTGTTTAATAAATACATAAATCTGTATAATCATGTATGTATATATATATATATACTGGTTGGTGGTTTGGAAAATTTTTTGTTTGTCCATAATATATTGGGAATCATCATTCCAACTGACTTTCATATTTGTCAGAGGGGTTGAAACCACCAACCAGATGTTATATATATATATAATTATGTATATGTGATATGCATGATTATATCATTTCACAATACACACATGAATTACATATATATATATATATCTCGGCAAATCATCACGACCTCACTGCGACCTCACTGGAATGATGGTTACTATAAGGGGAATTATCCAGATTAACTCGAAGCTATTTCAGGGTAGTGAGTTGTGTGAATTAGTGAATCAGTTTTTTTTTCCAGAAATGTATTCACACATTGAGAGCATTGATTTCGAATATGACCGAGCCCACCCGCATCTTGCGGAGGCAGTGGCCCGTGCCAATCAGAACGACTTCGACCCTGTCAGGCCCTAGAAGATGACGGCAGTAAGCTTTTGGGGATTGGAATTGGGATATGTTTCATGGGGCACATACCAAACAATATGTCTTATGTATATACATATTCATATAGATATTTTGATATTGTGTTTCAACATGGGATAGACTGCATAATATCCATATGTTTTTGTTTTTTTTTTGTAATGGGATAATTAGACTGAACATACATATGGGTGTTAGACGGGATAAACGGAATATAAATATTATGTTTTTAAGATGGGATAGACTGAATATATGATTTATGTGCCTTTAAACATTGGGTGTACCATCAAATGTCAATTTTAAGAGGGACATGGATGATGATGATGATGATGATGGTTGTGGTGGTGGTGGTGATGGTGATGGTGATGGCGATGATGATGATGATGATGATGATGATGATGATGATGATTATGATGATGATGATGATGATGACGAACCATCAAATGTAGTGGCAGTGGTATCCTATTTCCAGACAAGCCCACATATGAACACATATTGTAAAACTGGGAGAACAATTATCTATCAGCTAGGAGATAATAAGCGGCAGATGATTATTTCTTTTATCATATTAAAGATGAGCGTTGAATCAAACCTAAATCATCCTTCAACCATTGGGAACACCTGGGTTGGTCCAGAAACATGGACATATTGAACAATGAGAGGCAGGAGTCCAAACCTCTAGCCCTGGCAACAAAAGGTAGACATTCCGGATTGAACGATGCTGATGGAACGTTCAGATGTGCCAAGTGTACATAATTCTTACTTGACAATAGTCGGGGTAATTCTAATTGACATTTGTAATGACCTGTTTGTTCTCCCTCATTGGATTGATGGTTAGTAGTGGCGGGCAATTATCCCAATATCAGCCGAACTTTTCGGGTTAGTGAATTATCATAATTTACTGTACCCAGAACAATCGCTCAAAACTGGTAGTTGTTTGGGTTTCCTGGATACGATTTCGTTGCAACAGGCAGTTCTACGACCGTGCTGGAACTCTGGCAAAGCAGGGCCACACTGTAGACGCTGGGTTTTTGAGGACAGCTGAGTTTCCGAGGAGAGGCACCAACATTTTGGAACTACAACTTGGTGCATTCCGGTGAAGCAAATATAAATACATGCATTCAATATAATATATATATATGTATACATAATTATACATATACATATACACATAGATATAGATATATCATATAGATATAGAATATAGATATACATATACATATCGCTGCTAACAACAATCGAGAAATACCCGGGCCTCTTTTCTTTTGCCCAGTAAAACAACTACAGACCAATGTTGGTGGACAATCAGGGTTTCACAATTTGCAGAAGAAATCACCTAAAACTGACATGGAGCCAGACAAATGCGGTGTAGAACATGATTTTCCTAGTGGAAATTGCAATTTCATGGATTCCAGGTTTGTTTTCAGGGTTATAGATCAAGGTTTTAAGTGATTTCCTTACCTTCTTACCAGGGGGCTGTCACAACAACATGCAAAAACCATGGCTGAAGTCATGGTGCAGCCAAGGATAAAGTGGAGATCATTGTGCTGGGTGGAACCTGGTCCCACTACCCTCGGGACTATCAGGACACTGTTTTCAAGCGGTGGATTGGCAACAAAAATCCAGTTCTATTCACTGTAACCTGGCTGGAGATCTCCCTTGAAATTTGCTGTTGTCGATCTTTCCCGTTCAAAATGGGGATTATCCATCATGGAATCATTGACTATGAATTTCAGCCATATACATACATCTAAACTTATTTACATACATGTAGCATGTGGATATTCATGTGTACCTAAACTTTATCTCATATCCATCTCCGTCTCCTTCTCAGGTCGAGTGGTATTCACGCATTTACATATATATATAATATATATATATAACACATATGTATATATACACATATGTATATATATATACGTGTGTCTCTCTCTCTCTCGCTATACGCCCATGTATTTGTCTATGGATGTTACACCCCATGCCTGTACTTGTTTCTTGTCTCTGGATATTGGATTTTCAGTTTGCATATTCCCCGCACATTTTTCTCAGACTGGCCACGAATTTCAGGAGGAGTTCTGCCGCGATTTGTTCTACGCGGCCAACACCTTCGACGAAGATCTCAGCAAGTTGGGGGTCACTTCGCCGGGAAGTGGGACCGCTGAAAAACCGCTGGGAGCGACCAATGGCGACCTGAAATAGGAAATAAGTCGATGAAGTCTTCTGAGCCAATATGTATGTAAATTTATAACATGTAATTATAATTAATTGTATTTTCATGCACAACCAGCAACAAGTTATCCAGCAAGGAATGGATGTGTAGCGAGAGTTTCTGGGTGGTTGATATCACCAGTCAGAGCCGTATATGTGGCTTGGTATGAGCTGTCAGTGGCCAGCAGTTGTTTCAGCTTTTGTACATCCCCTCTTGAGGAAAAGTCCAACATGAATGAGCATGAATGAGTGCTCCAAATTTGCTTCAGGATATGGGCTGGTAAAGTTTGATCCAATATATACTAATATATACGTGTATCATGTATATATAGACATACATACATATCTTTCAATCCACAGATACAATCTATTTTGCGTTTGAATCTGACAAATTGCTGTCTTAGGAGAGGGGCGACAAAGCCGCCCGGATCCGAGAGCGAAGGTCCTTGTTTCTTGTCCGCCAGAGGGATATCTCTTCATTGGCTTGGCTGGAAAGTGGAAACCTCGAACCGACTGGGATTTTACCATCCATCATATATATATAATCATAAATATATATATATGATTATATATATATTTATGATTATATATATATATATGTCTATATATATATATATATACATATACATACTGTGAGTGGCAGGTGACCTCACACTGGCAGCACTGATCCCTTTCCCTCTTTTCCCCTCAAAAGACACCAAGTCCTTTGCTGCGAAGCGTCTCCAGGACACCAGGCTAAGGGCTCTGGACCCTTCGGCAGAGCAGGTTCCAGCCAAGCTTTATGAGACAGGCCCCAGGCCTTAAAGATTCACAGAGTGGCCTCGTTCCAATCTATGGCTCACAGCACAAGGTTCCCACCCTCCAACAATCCCAAGGCCCTCCTGAGCCTGCATGTGCTAAACAAGCGGAAAAGATGCTTTGAGACCCCATGTTACGGATACTTCAGAGTTTGACAGGAGAGGGTGGCGCAATGATGTTGAATCACAAAATACATATATATATATATACAAACATACATATACATATTATATATATATATATGTAGATAGACTTTTACTGGTGCACAGTTTGTTGGGTAGCTTGGTTTATTAGAGTGGAAATATCTATGGCTTGTCACAACGACTTCGCAGGCCGAGGTCAGTGATGGCGTACGGAATTACAATGTGGTGCCGGGCCCCAAACGATATTTAAGTTGGTTTATAAGCCTATGACTACTAGACATATAAGTAATTCTCATAAACCATACTTATTGGACTTATGTTTACAAACTTGGCTAGCCCCACATCGTATCATTAATTTACATTAAAAGATTGTAGTTTTACTAGCAAACCTCTTGACTTTTTGTCTTAACATCATTTCGCAAAATCATACCTTGGGATGTTAACAAGTTGCACCCCCTCGCACAAACACATCTAAGACATCAAAGGAGACCGCCTGAAGTTCATTGTGTCACATTTAGAGGTAGCGGCAAAGCTTTAAGACGCGGGGGTTGTTGTTGGAGGCTTTCATCTCTGAAACTCTTTCCATATTATCGAAATTGCACATACCGTCTGGTCATTTAAGATAGCTATTGGAAATGGACATTGATAGTTTATTTAGCCATTAAATAGAAGGTAATCAAACTACTTTATTTAGCGGAAGGGATTAACGTCTATGATGAATGTGCGACGACTATGAGGGATGCACAAGTGCAGCAGTGACCGTTTTGTATCCCTAAGATACATTTCTGGTACATATTTTTGTATATGTATACACATACAGCATTTATATATAGATAGAATTCTATAATGTATATATATATGTATATGTATATATATATATACATGTATTTACATATACAGACAGTTTATATTTATATATATATATACACACATTTGTAGTAACATACCGTACCCAACTCTTGATTCACAATCAACGACAATGCAACATTAACCACAAGTCCAGATGATTTTCTGGGAGCAATGGTTGGTTTTCGCAGCTCAGGCTAGAAGAGCAGCAGTTGAATGAGGCAAGGCATGTGGAAACGGGAGGACTTTTGTTGGGATATGACACGGGATCATATGGGTATACAACCAGTAATTCAACGGGATATTTGGATGATAAGAGGGGATCCAATGGGAATATATATATATATATTGATTGAGTAACAACTTGAGCTATCCAACGGTTATGAAATTATCCCATAGAGAAATAACCTTCACAATAAGCAACACACGACGATTTAAGAATATGTGGGTAGTCATTAAGCCATAGTGAATGGTAGGTTAAACCGTACCAGAAGGTACTGTCGATCTTTGCCAAAGCGAATCATGGTCTCAGCTCAAAGTCACATGTTGAAAATTGGCACATCTTTGATCATCTTTCATTTGATATACTCGTTATCTGAACACAAAGAACTGGTTCAGAAGTCTTTAGACCTTTAGAAGAAACACTGAGACTAGTTGTTTTTGCATCAGACTTCTTGGAAGGAAACACAAGTAGGCGAGCAATTAATTAAGCCATCCATTTGAAAATCCAAAAGTGTTTCCTAAGTAGAACTTTCACAGTTCACAGATGCAGGTGGCCGTGACCAAGATCATTGGCCTTACCCTGGCTGCTTGGTGCGAGTGTAGCTGTGCCATCGCTGGATCTTACATCCCCAGGATTATTATTTGCATAAAAGTATACAGTATACATAGCAACCCTGAATTTATACACAGTGGTTGGTTTCTTGCGGGTGATCAATTGCTGATCGCTGGAATTTAGCCTAAGCATTTTTTCCAAGTTACCACAGAATTCTTGGGCACTTCTAAGAATGATTTCGTGAAATCTCTGAAGTTCCCCTCCCATCCCATCGCCCAGCATGTTTCATTGCCTCCAGGGCCCCCAGCACTTAGGAGACCCGTCCGGATCACATCACCCCAGCTGAGTTGCGGCGCCTGCGCCGCTATGGCTGCACACGTGTGCAGATCGGGGTGCAGCACACGCATGACGACGTGCTGCAGTTCGTGAACCGCGGGCACGACCGTGCTGCGGTACCTTGGAGATATGGAGGGCTGAGGTCTGGATGATGAAGATCTATTTAGTGATATGACATATATATATATATACATATGTATTATATTTGTTTTTATAAAAATACAAATATACATATGTACTATTTCTATATATACACATGTTTGTCAAACTTTGTTTTTATATTTGTATGTGTATCTGTCTGTCTGGCTGTCTGGCTGGCTGGCTGTCTGTCTGTTTGTCTCTATCTATCTATCTATCTATTTATCTATCTATCTATCTATCGATCTATGTATCTATCGATCTATCTATCTACCTAGATATCTACCGGGATATTTGTTTGTATTGTGTATCTATCTATCCAATCTGAGCTAACCTAATCTAATCTACACTATTTCTTTTTTCAGTTCTAATCGTATCTAATCAAAACTAATCTACATTGTCTAATCTAATCCAATCGAATTTCATCCACTCCAAGCTAAGCTAAACTAAGCTAATCTAATCTAATCTAATCTATGTCAGATAAGGTAAATACTATCATTGATAATGGGTCACCATGATGGATGTTCAGCACTGATGTGCTTTTAGCATGTTTAAGCCATAGATGATCAACAATATGGTATATAAAATGTGGGTAAGATATCGCATGATATAGCTTGCAGAAAGAGGGATGTTAGGCATTGTGGATTGTGGATCAAGACCTTATACCGACCCCCCCCAAAACATCCGAAAACGATAGATCTATATTTTCCGGGGATGATGTGTTTCCCATATTTTCAAGGTTACTACACTGATGTTCATTGTATGTTTCAAGGATGTGACGCCGGCATCACAATGCGTCACACCGTTGAGACGCCGAGGCGGTGAGGGCCACCCGGCTGTTGAAGATCGCTGGCTTTAAGGTGGACATCCATTTGATGCACCTCGGCTGCAGACTTCAAAAGCACAGTGAAAACCTTTTTGGAGGACCAAATATATTTGGGGATGTGGTTAAAACCTATGAATTTGCTGTTCATATTTTAAGGGGAATGAAAACAAACACTTAGCATGTTATTTGGGTATTTACCAATTATGATTTATGATGGTGCTGACCGATGGCCATATCTGAAGACTTTTTTTGGATGGTTCATGATGATTCAACTATAGTGGTCCCCAGAAAGGGTGTTACAGTGAATTATCATCAGATCTGTCCAGGACGTGCCTAGTTTTGGAGTTCCGGTAAAACGTTTTTTTTGTTGGGTAGTCTGATGATTGTTATTGTCAATATTGCTACCCTCTGGAAATTGAACATAGCAATGGAAAATTCTCCATGTTTTCCCCATTAAAACTCCATTCGTGCAGGATGTTCAACTGCTATGTATGATTACCAGGGGGTATTTCTGTGCTTTTGTTTTTAATTTTGATTTGCTGCAAATGGACATGTTATTATATAGACAATAGATAAATATATACAATTTATATTGCACAATGATCATGTTCTGTTTTGGAGATATCATATGATGTTTTGTCATATCAGGTTGTATCTCATCGGTTCAAGCGGTATTATATTTGTTTTGCAGTACAAAATTATATGCTGGTGTAGAGGGTATAGTACACTATATTGTGTTTTAGTCAATATGTCCTTTTACTATTTGGTATTGTTGAACTTAGATTGTGGTTTGACGTATTGTTTGGTGTTTATACACTTTATTTGACTGTGAAATAGGTTGCCCATATCAAATGTTACAGTATCATACTACGTTCTATTAGATGTGATGATGTCATTGTACTTTTGTTCTATAGATGTTATATGCTGTTATATCACATGATATTGTATTGTATTGTAAATTATGTATATATGTGTTATATGTTTTTTCATAGCTTGATTATGCTGCATTTTACTATACCATGTTTGACGATATCGCTTTACATAGATTAATCAGTATTGTATATAGATTGAACATATCCTGGATGCTCCATGTATGGAATATTTACCCACATTTACCCCACAATGGCCCAAATGTAGGTAAATCTTCCATATATAGAGCATCTGGGGCATGTAAATACTCCCAACTAACTGTCGTTTTTCTAACGGTTTTTTCGATCTTTTTTTTAATGTTCGGCGGTTTTTCGGTCGTTACCAGTCCTTTTCGATCCCATTCCAGGCCTGATTTGCCAAACTCAGACACGGAGAAGGATTGGGAGATGTTTCAGGATGTGCCGGCCCCATGAGATGGGCCCTGGGATGGTGACCGTGTATCGCTGGTGACCATGGGATGGTGATCATGTTAATCAGTACAGTGACAACCAGTGATATATCTTAATTAAATGTATATATATATTTTTTGATCATATCATATTACTACTAAGTGATATATCTTGAATATTTTTGATATGATCAAGATAGGATTGGGTGAAAAGCTGTGATACTTGGGATGAACTTGACTGATACCCACCTGGGACGTTCATTTACTTATCATCATTGCCCTGACGGATAGAAGGATAGAAGGACATACGCACACACACATATATAAACATATATATATATATTAAGGGACTACGCCCCCTGCCGCCGACCCCAGGGAGTGTTGCCTCGGGCGGCGAGCGGGGGGTTGAACTTTGGATATCGGATAGAGTTTATATATAGCACGATCCGCGTTTCATCTTGTGATCCATCTCTGGATATTTTGACCATGAGCTCTGAAGAGATGCAATATTGGTGGTTGTTGGTGCGTGGAGGGAATCGGAGGAAGAAGGGGGAGATCGTCAAGCTGAAGCATAATATTGACGCTGCGGGGTTGACATTGGAGAAGGTTCTGGCCATGGCCGCCCAATTCCACACGAATGAGTGCCACAAGTACATCACTGGCACCCGAGCAGCATGGCAAGTGGACGCAGCTTGGTATCTGGGCTGAGGCATGTGAGAATTTTCGATGCAAAGACATGTTGGCAGCATGTAGTGTCGACAACGTGATCAGTTGACGGAGAAACTTGAAGTATCAGCACTGTTTTATTCGAAACATTACAGGAGCAGTGTCGGCAGCATAAAGTTTGGAAGGGGGGTTGGCAGAGGGGAGCACGGGTAAGAGTGAAGCTGCAGTAGGGAGAGGTGTTCTCGATAGGAACCAGAGCGAAAAAGCAGCATCTGCTTAGGTTGGATGAGTTCCAGAACCCGGGCAAATTGCTCATGCGGCCGCACTTCGAAGACACCTTGAAGCAGCTGGGCTTGCTGCGCGGGGCAGAGAAAACGCAGAGTGTTGATTGGCAACTTGGCGTCTGCCGTGGGGTACCCTGAGTCTCCAAAACTAGTAAATTTACTAATTTAGTAAATTTACTAATGGGGAAGAATTTACATAAATGTTTCTCCATTTTTCTTGATATTAGTAAATTTTGTGAAAAACGAAAAGTGCATCAAAAGTGCATCGACCGTGCAGTTTTTTCTTAGCATTTTTGATTGATTTTTTGATTTTGTAACAGAAATGCAGTAGCATATTTTAGATTTAGTGAATGTCGTTTTAGTTCACAAAGTGACAATCCAATTTTTCCATAACAAAGAATTAGTTTTCTCACATACTCGTATGTTTAATGGATATGACCAAGTAAAGCCAGAATCTTTGCAAGTGACCAGTCAAGTAAGGACTTTTTATAGATTACCAAAAGTAAAGTCAATATTCTAAAGTCAATACCATAAAGCCCAAGAACTCATGTAAATCTACCTGGTGACAATGAACCTGCAATTGAACTGAACTTGAAGACGAAGCTTTTCTTGCCTATGAACTCGAACGACACTTTGGCCATTGATGCTTGCAAGCCAGAGGTACTGAAGAAAATGCTGCTGCCAAAGTTTTGGGCTGCTGCCAATGTCAGTTCCTTCTGTGGATTCATCTATGCTTATGTAAACTCTGTTTATGTGCATCTTGTGCAACGGGCAGCTCCAAAAGGAAATTCCTTATGCCAATCCACCCTTATTTTTCAGGTTTGTTTTTGTTTTTTTGGGTACCCATTAGTTAATGTACAAATATAATACATAGAGTAAATCCCAAATAGCATTTTATAAAACTTAATCATGAGAAGTAAGTTGAATTAACTTTTGTTGCTGAGCATTGTTTTGCTACCCACTGCAGTACACCAAGAAAAGATGCATTGTCTCTGATTTCATGTCAGGATTAGATATTTTGCATAATTCGATTTTCCACCAGGGGCCTAGATCTCATGTAAATCCGACCACAAAACCACAACATCTCAAGTAAATTCTTTGTCACAAACCCGCAAGGCTCATGTAAAATCTTCCACAAACACATCTACAAATCTATCACAGCATAACCCATCTCAAGTAAATTCTCTGATGGAAACATGTCTAATCTTTCCCAACCTCACGAGTTTTAAGAAAATTCTTTGTCAGGCACTAGCCAAAAAACAACATCAAAAATGCAAACCCAAAAAAAAAGGTTGGATTAGTAAATGCATTTACTATCATTTACTATAGCGTTAGTAAATCAATTTACTAGCGTTAGTAAATTTTACTAACGTTAGTAAATTTTACTAACGTTAGTAAAAAGTTACGTAAATCCACGTTAGCAAATCCCAAAATTTACGTAAATTATTGGGCACCTAAATTTACTAGTTTTGGAGAACTCAGGGTAGGGTCGCGATGCCAAAAGCTGGTGGATCGTAAAGCGTGTCGAAGCCAGAAGGGAATGTCATGGCTCGTGGTAGGGAAGTGCAGGGGTTTGGCAACGTGTTACCGGTGATGGACTAGCAAGGTATTGCGGAAAAGGGTCGGAAGAGTAGAAAGTGTTTAGGGGGCTTGCGTCAGGAACTCGACGCATTCAAAGAAGTTTGGACGCATGGTAGGGGCCACGGCACAGACATTCCTGGAGGAGACGATCGTGGAGCTCCAAAAGATATTTCTTCAACTGAAGACATCGTGAAGGAGGCGCGAGAGACAGGAATAATCCCCATCAGTGCCTGTAAGTTGTGATGAGCGTATTAGAGACGCTTGCCAGCAAACCTGCAGGGGGCATGGTAGTGTTGGAAAGAGAGCAGAAATGTGGAAAAGGCTCAAGAAAGGTATAGAGTTGGTGTGTGGGAGCTGCTTGTGTTAAAGCGGCGAGTGTGAACATGCCAAGAAAAAACACGCTCTGCACAGCTCGGGTCCAAGGACCTTGTCGCAGGCCCGCCTTCCTGCACTGCCGGCGAAGCTCCAGTCAAAGGACGGCCTCGCAGAGCCAAAACACCATGGCAGTGAAGCGCGGATCGGGCCAGTCTCGAGCCAAAACACCATGGCAGTGAAGTGCGGATCGCTCCTGCACTGCCAACTGCCAACTTGCCTGCATCCTCTTGCAGCTGGCTTTCGTGCTGCACGGCTCCGGTCAAGGGACCCCCTCGCAGGGCCCAATGGCAGTGAAGGACGGCCCAAACACCACGACAGTGAAGGGCCTGCGGGCGGCCTTGCTTGTCCAATTTTCTCTCTTCGCCCCTTGTTGCTAGTAAGGCCTCCTCTGACGCGCTCCCCCTGCTGGCGGCAGGGGTCGGCGGATATACGCACATACATATAAACATATACACATACACATAACTATACATAACATGTGTATACAATGATATAACAGCTTCATGGAAGGTCATAAAAATCTTCTAATCGCAACTGTTTGACGAAAGCATCCGTGAGAACATCAGGGTTGGCTGCTGGCAGGTGCTCCATGGAGAGGATCTGCAAGCCGATCATTGGAAGATCTACCCCTGTGTCCCTTGGCCGTGGCAACGTCGCTTCTCAGCGGTGGAATCTTGTGAGTAGGAATATAGATGCATTACTGTATATAAACAGTAAAACAGCAACTACAGTCGATAGTTACAACTATAGTAGTAAGTATATAATTATAGGTGTATAGACTACTCTGTGACTATTGTTCATTTGTTCACTTGGTATTGGACCTGTGGAAAAGCTAAAACCTGTAATCAGGGAGGATGCGCACACAATACAGGCGAGTGCTAAGTCAACTGTGACTGCCAGAAAGATGCAGCATATCTTCCCCAAGGATCCCAAGGTGTGTTTTCCATTGTTTTCCGAAATAGGTCAACAAAGGCCCTGCTATTAGAAAGCAAGGCCACATATTGGGTCCTTTTACAGTATCATTTTGGTTGGATGCGTGGCTTCGTTTTGCGACATGGGTATGTGGCCAACCCCCTAACAACCGGCAGTTGTTGATGCTTTATGAACTTTACTCACAAACCAGTTGAAAGAGTTTTGAAACCCTATTCTTCCCATTGAAGTGTTGTCCACCTTGATTTTGAGTGTCATTTTTTTTGTCCTCACCACTGACGTCAGGAAGTTACTCCATTCACACGGATCGAGTGGCCAGGTTGCAGCATATGCTCCATGTACGCTCCATGCACGGAATATGTTACAACATTTGCCTAACAGATGACCGAATGTAGGTCATTACTTGAATATGTCGTACATCGATGGTATTTGTGTTTGATAATTTATTGAATAATTTGAATAGGGTGATATAATAGTTTGGTCAAGTATCTAAGTATTTCAATGTCGTACAAAGTTTCATTAGTTGATAGTCTTTGTTTTGGATGGACACTTGGCTCATTGAGGACTTGGTACAAGGACTGGCTTGCGCTTCGAACTGGGCGAAGGTAGAAACTTGAAAACTAAGGCAGCTCATATTTAATGGGTCGGGTCGTGACCAAAGCGTACCCCGGTTGGAATCGCAGTATCCATTCATGAGCGCCACTTTGACCAATTTTGACTTGTAGATTCCATCAACCTCTTTATTCACGAAGCCGGCAGTGGAACATCCACTTTGTTGGCCTGAAGGAAATTGTCCCTGTTTCTGTGGGCTAGTATCATCATTGCTGACCCTCTGTTTCTTAACGTAGCCATTGAAAACCACCATGTTTAATAGGTACAGTAAACCATCATATGAATCATCACAAATCATGGAACCAAATGGGCAGTTGGCTTCCATAGCAAACTGGCTAGAGTAACTACAGTAACTAGGTAAATCCTATGAAATCCCATATTTCTCTGTTGGTCACTGTCAACTGATCCAGTATCCAAAACTCATACCCACAAACCGCTTGTTATGTCCTTGGAATCAATGGAAGCCAAAGAGTTTCT
The DNA here is from genome assembly GCA_947184155.2 of Cladocopium goreaui. Taxonomy (NCBI): domain Eukaryota; class Dinophyceae; order Suessiales; family Symbiodiniaceae; genus Cladocopium; species Cladocopium goreaui. The sequence continues at coordinate 92,747 of CAMXCT020001850.1, forward strand.
CTGTGTGACATGCGAAAGAAACCGACAGTTGTTGCAACCTATCAACCTGGCAATGTTTTTGATCGGAATGGTTTCGAAATTGTAACCATGTGATTCCCAAACAACCTAACAATGATATACAATGATTGTGATAGTTGAACATGTCAAGAACTCCCCATATTGAGCCATGTTTCCGATTGATACCTTCCAACTAACATAAACCTTGAAATTCAATGGGTTGGGAACGCTACTTTCCAACCTAAAGATGGGCATCAATAACCCACAATCTCCCATGTATTAATCCATGTTTTTGTTAGCCTCTTTCGCCTGTTTCATAGTAACTGCCTCAACCCCAAAAACCATGGATTTTCACAGGTTTAGATCAACCAAGCCCCCCATTTTAACCATGGATGGTCCCACGTTGGCAGAGCCGCATCTTCCAGGAGGGGAAGTACATCCCCTACACCGAAAAGGATCCGAGGCTCCTCACTGAGCTTTTGGCGCGTGTCAAGGTGGGGTCGTTCATCGGAAGGGCGAAAGGGACTGAGAAATTTGCCATGGAAATGGACAGTGTATAGTACAGTAATGTACAGTATATGGTCAGTGGATATTAGTGGTATGGACATTGATATGAATGAATCTGAATTCAATTTGATGGATGTTAATTGATGAATATTATAGTTAATGGATGTTAATGGGAAATTAGAGGGATATCATGGGGATATGATTATCTGCCAGTGATCAAACTTTGGAAGTGCCTTGTTTCCCGCCCAGTTCACTAGTTCGTAGCTATCGATTACTATCCCGTCAATTCATCATACTTAGTCTAGTACTAGTTATGATTACCAAGTTGACAAAGTTAACAAACTGGGGCGCCAACTTGTAGCTGGTGCGTGTATAACTTCTTTGATACCAGGGGCCCATCCCTGTCCCGTGGCGAATGATGCTGGATACATCATGATACATCTACAGTTAAATGGGTGAGCGTAAACAAGCCACCCAGAAACCCTGGTTTGGCATCGTTATTGGGTCCAAAAAATCGGGGGTCTTAAGATATGACGGGGATGGGATTGTTATAGGCCAAATCATTGTTCCAATGGATACTATCCAACATGACATTCCCCAAGCAAAATCCCTCAGTCCCCAGTGTTCAGCAGGACAGTTTGGAGGGTGCTCGAACCCATCAGTTAATTCCCAATTCATCCACCATTGGCCGAATTGCACCTCCAAATTTTCCCATAGACCCTAGAGATAGCCAATTTTGAGTGGAAAGCCATCTTTTCATTCTCTATTTGGAGCTAATCCTCATGATCCAGCCCTGGAAATTCCTCCCATTTGACAAGTAGACCTGGGGTGTGAACCCGGTGAACCCCCCTAAATCCCCAAGTTATTTGTCATTGACCTCCAAGTAATCCACCATTCATCCCGATCATTCCAATCATTCCAATTCCCATTGGCCCATGAAAAAATGTGGATTACTTCAAGATAAATCCCATCATTGATGAATGGTGGATTACTTCCCCAAGATACCCTCTGGTAAACTAACATAACCGTGAAAAATCACCATTTTAAAGAGGTAACTCAACTATAAATGGTCATTTTCAATAGCTACTGTATGTTAGTTTACCAGAGGGTACTTCCAATACTTCCCCAATTGATGAGTGATGGAAGTCCTGCATCTCCCCCATTGGAGCATGGTGCTTCCAGGCAGAGGTTCATCCTTGGATTCGACTCAACCGCTCCTCGGTCATTGGCCTCTGGCTTGGAACGAACTAATGATGAAGATAGTAGGTCTAGATGCTCATATCTATGTGTATACATATCAGTTTTGTTTTGATTTCTCCATGTAATATGTCTATGATCTTGTATATTAGATATTATATATGAAATATGATATATATATATATATTTGCATACCACCACATACCTATATTTATAGTTCTTTAAACCTCTGTCTAGATATACCGGGAACGGGTTGATTTCGACCGCATAGCTTTCGCCTCCCAGGTGTGATTCGAGATATCCCAGAGGTGTCTATCGTGGCGGGTAATTCCTTGACCAACCTGCGACAGGCCATCTTTGTTCCTCGGTGCCAGGAATTTTGTTGTTTGTGGGTAAAACAATGAGCATCTTGCGAGGAAGTCCTGAGTTTTATATAGAAAACTATTGTGTTATTGTGTTATCATCAGAACAAGAGTATTCAAATGAGAGTAACAATAGATGTCAGAATCTCGCGAATCTCCACAGCGAATCTCCACAGCCAAGACATGTTCGAACATGTACAAATCTTTATAGATTCATGCCATTTCTATCCATCACATACTGTAGAAATCCAGATCACATTTCATAATGTTCATCACATACAGTATAGATACATAGTATTATCATGTATTATCTATAGCTGGGATAGATTCATGTCATTTCATGTATCCATCACAGCCAGATCACAGCCAGATCTCATCCCAGCGTTGGTCACAAAGGAAGTCCTGAAGTCTCGCGGCCAGTGCTGCCGATGCATCCGCTGCCGGGAGGCGATGGCGATGTAAGTTCTGTTCAATGTGACTCTACATAAGTTGCTGCCCCCAGTGCTATAACTAATCATATATAATCATATATATATATATATGAGGGATTGATATATGTTAGTTATATGTTAGTTATATCTTAGTTATTTCTTAGTTGATTAATTATAGTCATAGTTGTTATTGTTTCACCATGTAATGTGTGTCCCACTTCACTATAGTTAATTGTTAACTAGTATAGTTAACTAGTATAATTCACTACGTTGATATATACATATATATCCCCGCGGGTTTTATGCAGAACTGATCCTACTTGTAGTCGAGTTTTGTGGCTCCCAAACTACTTCAAAAATTGGGTCACCGCCAGCGTAGCGTGCTGTCCGACTTGCTCTGGAATCACAATAAAAACATGTATATCACCACTACCAATATTCCGATATATAAGTATAGCATATAGCATATGTATGCATATGATAACATGTTATAACATATTGATATGGTTCAATGGTCTATATTTACATATTAATTTTATATATATTATACCTGGATCACCTTGATCGTGAAAATTTCCACACCAAAGCCAAAATCGATCAATTTTGCCAAATTCAAGAGAAAAAGAACTCCTGAACGATTATTTCCACTCCAGAACGCTTTTTTTAACTCCAGAACGCTTCCGAACGGTTTTGAACGCTTTTTGAACGCTTTTTGAACGTTTTTGAACGCTTTTTTCCACTCCAGAACATATCTAACTCCTGAACGGTTATTTCCACTCCGGTGTTGAAATTTCAACTCCAAACCCAAAATCGATCAATTTCAGGTTTGGTGTTAAAATTACAAGTATCATGGTTTACCAGGTATATGTTATAGTAGTCTTTATAATTCCCAGTGATATCCAACTCCATTGCTAGCTGTTGCTGGATGCCAGGTTCGGGACTGGCCTGAGACAGCTGATGGCTTACGTTTGAAGGCGAGCTGGGAAGCGAGCTGGGAAGCGAGCTGGGAGAATCATCGAACAAAAAAAACATGGTGGATTTGTGTCTTTCTTAATGGAGGTTTATAGGCAAAAATCATCAATGGTGGATTTCTGTTTTTTTTGCAAACCGCATTTTTTTGTGAACTCTCCGGAAAACATGGGATAGATATCCCCATTGAAATTTCCAAGATTCTAAGGGGTCACTCAAGTGACCCCCATTTTCTAGCTAGAAACTTCCCGCCCAGTCAATTTCCCTACATTTCCTGGGGAAAGTCGAAAAGGTCCTTCATGATTTTATATATAAATGTATCTGACCATTTTCTAGAGAGATAAGGATAGAGAAGGGCTGAAAAAAAAAACTATCGAACTCGTGTCCGAATGCTTCCTGGGTCATTCCTGGGGAATGCTTAAAAAGCCCCATGCCCAGGGCCAGGTTCATCCTTCCATATCAAGTTATTTTCTAGACAGCTGCTAGATTGATATCAAGGATAGATAACCATGGAACTAAGTTGGTGTCCAGCAAGCCAGGGCCATTTTACTGGAGGATAATGCCGACAGTGTTGTTGGCGTTCCTGAAGCAGGGTTGGTATACGCTCTGGTAATGAAACATGGCAACAGAAACCCTGCGTCAACAAACATATTTCCACAGATATAGATGCATCATTTTTCATTGCCAGTTTGTATCAGTTCAAGCAAGGTGATGGTACCCTACTTGATGAGTTTACCCGGTACGCCTCCCGCCTCATTCGCGATGTGCGAGTTTTGTTGGGTTCCTAGCGGCTCAGGTCTTAACAGTTAGCCCACTTATGTATACCAAGTTACCTAACCGTTATTCAACTGGGGAACCACCAATCGTACCTGGTCTATAAATGATTTACCACCTATAATAGATAGTCTAGATTTACGATTGTTGTTTTTATTATTATATATATATGTACCACTCATGTGTATAATATATATATATGTATACCCAATAGATCTGCACATATATATATACATACATGTTGTGTAACATATACAGTATATATATACACTGTAAAACATATGTATGTGTGTGTGCTATTCCAGTTTTTATTCCACTGTGGCTTGATCAATCCCCGGTTATCACTATGTTTTGGTTGTAAGACGCTCTCACCTCATTTCAGTGCGGCCGTTTGGCGACGGTGACAGGTTCGCGAGTACAGATCTTCCGGCAACTTAGCAGCAGAGATAGTCGGGGCGCTATTCGATATATCACTGGATAGGGATAATGTTAGGATATAAATGATATTATGGGAATGTGGAATATGAGTTATTGTTGGTGATAAGTCACCCAAGCCTGAGGGCCTATAGAGTTCTGAAGATGAGATAATCTTGCTGTGAAATTATAAATCCAAATTTTCCATTGGAGAATCTATTGTCAATATATATCTATATATAATATTGTATATATATTGTTCATTTATGACCCAGCAAGTCGAAGAAACCTTGCTGAGTGCGACTATGATCTTTCGGTATGACCCAGGTCTTCGGCGTTTCAAGAAATCTGGGTTGCAATGACACCTGTTGAAAACAGGATGGCAATTTCCAAAAACTTGTCTCACAAGAAAACAGGTTTGCGGGACTAGTTTCAGTTTGGAAGTCTGTTTTGTTGTTTAACGGCTACCCATTGCTTTTGTCTTTCTCTTGTCTTTTGGAGACAGGGGAAAAAAGATGAAAAACATGTTTGCATTTGTTTTGCCACTTGCAGTTTATACTCTCTGTTTGTTGCCTAACCAGTGCATTTGATCGATGTTCTTGTGCTTTGCCGTATCTCAAAATAACACATGCCATGGAATGCAACAGTCTCGAGTCATGCCTAAACCACACAAAGTACAAAGTGAATATGTCTATCTCCATCTTGTCGGCTCATTTTTCAAACTAGTTGGTTAATATTCCAACGCTTTGGAGGTCACATTGGCAGGATGTTTTGGTCGGTACAGCCCTGGGTCCGCTGGTGAACTTTTCAACGTTACAAGACTTGTGCCAATACCTGGGGCAGATTGTTCACCACAGCCACCCCATCGATGAAGGCTTGCACTGGCGTTAGCACAGGGAAACCAGAGGAACATTGACTCAAGCTCCAGGTTTTGGATTTGGTTTACTGTAATAGGTTCACAATATATGGAAATATCATGATATAATATATATATATACACGTATATCTACACATGCAGTATATAGGGATCCAGCAAGATCTATCAATCCAAACAACAGTTTGATAAAACTCCCATGTTCGACGGTAAACATTAGGGTTTCAACGGGATTAGTTCTCCCTTGAACTAGTCCAACGAGATCGTAAACACTCCAGATTTGTCACATAACTTCCAATATTATGATCTCGTATCAAATATCATGTTCCCAAGCATTTCTGTTAAGAACCATGACTATTCAATATATATTCAATATATATATATATATGGTGCAGCGTTGGCCACCCCCCCCTCCCCCCCCCACCAATGGGTATGGGTGGACAGTATCGTCTGGTTCTTCTGGTCCCCCCCCCCCCTGTGGCCTGTGGTGGTGGTATGGTTCTTCTGGTCCCCCCCCCCTGTGGCCTGTGGTGGTGGTATGGTTCTTCTGGTCCCCCCCCCTGTGGCCTGTGGTGGTGGTATGTTGGTATGTTGGTATGTTGGTATGTTGGTATGTTGGTATGTTGGTAATGTATGTATTTGGTATGTATGTATGCATGTATGCATGCATGTATGTATGTATGTATGTATGTATGTATGTATGTATGGAATGTAAGGTAAGGTAATGTAAGGTAAGGTAATGTAAGGTAAGGTAATGTAATGGTATGTATGTATGTATGTATGTACGTAGGTATGTAGGTAGGTAGGTAGGTAGGTAGGTATGTAGGTATGTATGTATGTATATACACCACCACAGGGGCATCATACCCCCCCCCCATCCCATGGGGGGGGCGGGGGGGGGGGGGGAACACGGGACACGGGACCATATATATACATTGATATACCCCTACAAGCGTTAACATATCTGAGTCATATCTGGGTCCAAAAACCTATCCGCGTGGGTCCGCGTCAGTGTCCGCGTCAGTGCGTAGAGGGTGGCGCAATATCACCTTTTGGTGCACATATGTGTGTGTGTGTGTTGCGCAGGTACTAGTGCGTAGAAATGCGTAGAAGGTGGTGTGAATTCATGCTTTTGTAATATTCTGCAGTTCGTCTCGTGCAGATGCTAGCACGTTGAAAGAAACTGCACCAGCACACGGACCGATTCACAAACTGATCGAAAATTGACCCTGTGCGGGCAGAGGCCCGGCACTGATGCGGACCGCGACCCACATCCCGCGGACCCACGCGCACCCACACGGACCCACGCGGACCCGTGCGGACCCAGCAATGGACCCACGCAATATGATGTCAATATTATGTACACACATATGCACGTGTAGATTTATACCCCATAATCAACACACTGTGTTGATTTCAAAAAAATATTATGTTTACCAATTTTCAGAAATTATTATCACGATGTATAACATACTAGTATAATAAAGAACTATATATATATAAATATAATAGGCAACATGCTTCTTTTGTAGCTACAATAACAATACTATAAATCTTGTTACGTTTCTGCAATTACAAGAATATACCTCCGGAAACTAAGATATTATCTATGTATGCATACAGAATCGATGTATTGAATGTATATATACGCGCGATACTCCGGATCATGTATATAATGTATATATATATATATATATTTAGATACGTTCTATATCTTACAGTTCTTATATTTTATATAGATATCATATCTACATAATCCCATCCCTCTCCTATCAAGCACCACCCATAAAGCTGGCTTTAGAAGGGGAATGGAAAACATATTTGGTCCTTGAAATTACTGTAAGGGGGATTGGATTGCCTAGGATGTCTCAATTGTTGACAGGATTTGTCATCCGATCCACCATTTTTTCAGGTGTGCAGTGTGCGGATTATTTCTATTAAAAAAAAAAACAAAAAACAAAAGCACTGTTCAAAGCCCTGTGTCGTCCCTTAACAAAAACTGTTTGGTTAAGAACGGGATTCCCACAATGGATTGTGATTTTTTCTATACTACTATATGTTGCTTAGTAGAATCTCCGAGTTAATCATCAACCAAAGGGGGTCTTGAAGAAATACCCGGTTGCAGATTCTTATTAACAGACAAACCATGGGGTGGGCTTAAGCAGCAAAACAACAATCACAACTCCCTTGTCAACATGCTATGTAGTAAGCTGATCTGGCAAGATATTCTGACTGGATGTAAACATCTAGATGTGGCTCACTGACTAGGGAGATGTTAAAAATGAGAGGGCAACTTGTTCCGATATTAGATGTACTAGTAGTAAAGTGCCTAATCGAGAAAATTGAGTAATTAAACTTAGAATAGTTTTGGTGCTCTTAAGATAGTCACTGCACACGGGAGAGGGGTCAGATGCCCCTTTCCCCTGTGCACTCCTGAGCGCTCCGGAGTGCACAAGGGAGAGGGGCAACTGACCCCTCTCCCCCTCTCCCGTGTGCAGTGGCTATCTTAAGAGCAGCTACATACCACCCTTGACTCATTTCAGCATTTTCTGCATTTTCAAAGGTTTGAGCAGTTGTGGATTTGATAGTGTCACACGAGAATTGAACAATCATTGGCTTATTACCCCATAGGGTGTTTTGGGTATTATGATGGATCGTGTATTCGGGGGAATGGTCACCATTCCCAGTAAAGTCCAACAATAACGATAATCAATGATTTTTAAAACCCATGGTGTAAGCCTGTCATGCCAATCCATGCCATGTGCTGGTGCTATTGGACTATGTTAAGCACAGCTCAGAATCCCATTAATTCCTATCAATATGTCATTAAAACCGTACTAAATCTCACTAAACATGGAGTAAAATGCCATTAGATCCTATTAAGATTTAATTCAAATCCCCTCAAATCCTGTGATATAAAAATCCCTATAAAATCCCACTAGAACCCTACTAAAATCCCACAAAATCCCGCCTGAATATCATGTTCGCCAAACTCACCAGGTGGTTGGGAGTACTTCATCTCCATCGAGGGTGGCCACCGGGGCTTCGGCGGCGGCGCAACGCAGCGGGCCTTGGCCGGCGGACAGAAGGCCACGAAGAAGGAGAAGAACCAGCGGAAGGTGCGGAGATTCCATTGGAATGGGTGTCTAGAATAGAAGATGATATCCATTATATAGACATGTCTTTATAGGAAATGTCTATATGTAGAAATCATTGGATATTGAAATTCAAATCTATCGATTATAGAAATCTAATGGGTTTCCATAGAATAATCCTACTGGAATATTTAGATATTATTGAGACATTCATGAATTATTTGGATATGATGATATTTATATACGACTTCTAGCTGGTGGTTTCAAATATTTATTGTTGTTCAACCATTATTATTGCATGATTGGTTCAGATGGAACGCACTTTTTTTGGGGATAGCTTAAAGCAACCAACCAGATTTGTTGGACATAATGGCATCTATATAAGTATATTATATATATATACATATATAAACCCTTCATTTTGGTATGGTATATATATATATGTAGCATATGATATGTGTGCCATGATAAATTGGATTAACCAACATGGGGGATGGTCATAGCAACATTCGGAGGGATTCAACCCCTGTCGGCGGCGGTCAGGGACCTGGATGTGAATGAAGCGGCAAAATACACATTGACGACGCACTTAATTTTTCAATGATATATATAAATATATCATACCAAAAAAATAAAACACTAGTTCATTGGACGACCCTAAATAAAATGAAAATCCTGTGATAAATGGTACGCATGACCTCACTCATCCAGGGGTTTATACCCTGAGCCCTGAGTTGAGACTACCTTGCGGACATCATCATTGCCCTGGAAAAGTCCACTTTGATGGGACATGATTTAGTTCATGATATGACAAGAGCATTCCCAACAAAAAAAAGCGGGAACATTCCATTGCCAGGTTAGATTACTGGAGAGTAACATCATTCTGGTCACATTTGCAGGCGAACCTTCGCGATGCTGCTGCACAGGCTGAAATGAAGGCGCCAAGAATGTGTTTCCATTTGCAACCACTTATTTAGTGATGCTCCAACTTATGGTGAAACATAGCCACAAGGGGGGCAATTGGGACATTTTACCTCCATATTTAGCCAGTTGTCCCACCATGGCAACTGGTTGGGAGCAACCGGCAGCTTCACGATATACTGTAAATGTTACGCTGTTGCGCCAGTCACCGACCCCTTTCTTCCCTTTAAAGCGACAGAATTTGCTGTGCATGCTTACAAGGTTGGCCCAGTTGTTTTTCGGTGGCTTGGTTTATAACCAGTAACTAGACTAAGTATTATTAATTAGTTTTAAATTATAAACAAACACTAGTTCTAACTTTGGTGTTTATAAACCCACTTAGGGCTTTTTGGGGAATACATCTGCAATTATATTACACTAAGTAGGTTTATGAAGCTCATGGGAAGCATCTCTAAGACATCCCTAGGCATGGGGAAAGTGTGAAGGTAAACACGGCCATTTTTCACCAGAAATTATGAGACACCATGATGAAGAATTTCTGGTTGGTTATTATAAATTATGACAGAAAAATATGACACCATTATATAATTATAACCAGAAATGATGAAACTATAGATTCAGTTTGTTTTTTTTTCAGAACCATGACTTTTTCACAGAAACCCAGATGCTTTCCAGATGTCTTCCCTTTCAGGCCGCGGCCCTCGCGAGCGCCAACCTCACGCGAGAGGACTCGGACATCATCAGGTGATTTTGGTTGATGTGACGTTTGCTGTTCGGGTGAAAGTTATAAATATATATATATACAGAGTTGATTTACACATTAAAAAAGGTGATTTTCCATAGTTATGTTAGTTTACTATATATATATATATAGTTGATTTACATATTAAAATACAATGTTAGATTTCACATTCCCGCTCCAGCTCGAAGGTACGTGTCTCCCTCAAAAAAATTGCTTTTCCCTAGATCTAGTATATTACATGGTTGGGATTGCATAGGTGTATATATATATATGATGAAGCTCAAAGCTACCTTGCTGGCTCACTGCCTCCTTGCTAGCTCAAAGCTCAAAGCTACCTTGCTGGCTCAGTGCCACGTAGCTGGCTCAGTGCCACGTAGCTGGCTCAATGCCACGTAGCTGGCTCAGCGCCTCGTAGCTGGCTCAGCGCCACGTAGCTGGCTCAATTTTTTTAGCGAAAAAAAAAAAAAAAAAAAAAACTCGCAGAAATTGAGCCGGCTACATGCCCTTGAGCCGGCTCGCCAATGCGTCATGAACCCGGCCAATACATAGCTAGTATTCGTTTTGATGCTCTCACATTCGTCCGCCAGCTCAACGTGACGTAGCTGGCTCAATTTCTGCGAGGTTTTTTTTTTCTTTTTGTTTTTTTCGCTAAAAAAATTGAGCCAGCTCGATGCCATTGAGCTAGCTCGATGCCCCTGAGCCAGCTACGTGGCATTGAGCGAGCTCGATGGTGCTGAGCCAGCTCGTTGCAGTTGAGCGAGCTCGCAGAAACTTCCCAATCTGTTAAATTGCATTAAATTGCCAGGTTCAATCCCCACTGATTACTTTAGTACTAGATATGGTACCTCTGAAAAAGCCCAAGGTGACTGTCAAAACATACCCCTGATGAAATTGAGCCAGCTACATGTTTTGAGCTAGATCGAAAAAATGGAAGATTGGGAATTCCAACATTAGATAAAAAAGGTGATTTCCATAGTTATGTTAGTCTACTATATATATAGTTGATTTACAAATTAAAAAGGTGATTTCCATAGTTACGTTAGTTTACTATATATTTATAGTTGATTTACAAATTAAAAAAAGGTGATTTTCCATAGTTATGTTAGTTTACTATATATTTATAGTTGATTTACCTATTAAAAAAGGTGATTTTCCATAGTTATGTAAACGTTTACCAGAGGGTATATAACTACACCTATTCGTAACTTCAGTGGTATCCCCCCATATCCGCAACATATGAAACTCCAAAATCAACAGATCCATCACCTGGGGCCAGTTTGTTCGGTGGCTTGGTTTATAGCTAGGCTAAATGTTGGGTCCATAGGGGATATATCATAGATATATCTATAGTTAGCTAGGTTTCTAAAACAACAAACAGAACTGGGGGTCACCACCTTGTATGTTGGCTGTTCGCACAAATGGGACGTCTGATATGGGCATTGATGCCAAATTTCCTCAATTTCCTCTTTGGAATTGCATGTTTTCCCCTGTGGGTATGATTCGGGATGATGGTGACAGTGAATGGTGGTTACAGTAATGATGACACTGATGATGGTTATAATTATTGTTGTTAACTACTGTTATAAAACAACATAATGCAATATAATATGATGTTTTGAATTGTTTTGCCATTCATCATCATCATCATCACCATCATCACCATCATCATCCTCATCCTCATCGTCATCCTCATCATCATCATCATCATCACCATCATCAACATCAACATCAACATCGTTAGTATTGTCATAGTCATCATGACTATTACAGTGTGTGTGAACCAGATTTGTGACTATATTGATGGCGATTAGTTTATTACTATCGTTGTCATCATTCACAACATGTCGTTATCAAATAGTTCGGATTGTTTTCCTCATAGCAATGAGAAAAATGTTACCCTTTCCTTGATATGGGTTGCAACTTGGGAGTTTGTTTAATCAATGGGTGGTTACATACCTGTAGCTTATAAGCCTTGTTCAGCACATGTTGTGAATCTACAGGACGAGGATCACCGTAATCAAGTTGTAACATAAACTGATTAGGTTCTGATAATGTCGTTGTGGTTGTTGTTGTTGGTATTGTTGTTGTTGTTGTTGTTGTTGTTGTTGTTGTTGTTGTTGTTGTTGTTGTTGTTGTTGTTGTGTCTGTTTCCTGACTAATTCACACACATAAACTACTTAAACATGATTATGGTCAACCATCAATCATCATCAGATCATCAGATCATCATATCACCACGAAAATCGCCAGGAGCGGAAGAAGGCTGCGGCCGAGGCCTTAGCAAAGCACCGTGATGACGTGGCCGCGGCAACGCCCATGCCCGAGGAGAAACGGAGACACAGACGCGATTTGATGTGAAACTTGCACGTTTTTATGGAAACATTAGAAACACAATGAAACACATGTTTTATTTGTATTCACATTAATTGTGGGACAACGTTTATTCGATGTTTCAAGGACGGGGTGAGATCCGTCAGGCACTGGGGTGCAGGTCACGCGTAGGATGTGTCCAATGCTCTGCAAAGTCGCCTCAGATTTTAAGGTGTTGTTACCATTGTTTCATTTTTCCAAAATGGTTCCATATGTTTCCATAGTTTATCCATGTTTCCATGGTTTCCATAATTTATCCATATTTTATCCATATTATGTCCATATTGTTTCCAAGCAAGCTCACCCTGACAAGCCGACAAGGAGCTCGAGGTAGATGATGACAATGCCACCTTGTAGCTGTGAGAATTCCATTTGTGGAGTAAGTTGAGAGAAGGGACAAGTGTCGAATGCTTGAAATAATATATGAAATATTGGGATGTTCGAGGGTGACGCTGAAGACACCAAGCCGCGCTGTCTGAAGGATCCGTTTTCGCACGGTTTCGTACGTGAAGTCGTCACTATTTAATGATTTTAGTGGATGCAATTTGCAGCGTTTGTTGCCTCACATACTTAGATAATCTTAGAATATGTCAGACTATTGAGCTATCAACTCGGTAAACACCACATCCCCAACATTAACCCACTGTTCAAATATGTGACAGTGCCTAAGTGCAATAGTCGTCTATGGTCATCAAGGTTGACCATGTGGGAAGCGAGGTGACGCCATTTAAGGGGAACACACCCCAAGCCCAGTTGCATCCAATGTATAATGGGAATATCATCACTTACTCTCCCTATGGATCCAAGTACCTTCTTGGGAAGTATTTTGGGTATGATTTTGGGGTTAAGTACCTTCTCAGACACTGTCTGGATCCATAGGGTGTAGATGTTCCCAGAATTTATTGTGGTGAGTAACGGACTATATCCCAATCCATCCTAGTTGCAAATAAGGAAATAAGGGCGTATGATTTGTGATCACCACTCAAATCAAAAATCTATAACTCTGTCTTCACTTTCCCTATGAATATGACCGTAAATTGGAGGCACCGGTAGATCCTCCAGTTTCACACAGCGCTGGGTGCCGCCCCAAGGTACGGCCTGCTGCGCTTGCGATTTAATGATGACATTAAGGCGCCCAGCCCAATCTTCCCAGTGACCAGGCGAAATCTGGGGAAAACCCCCCAAATCCCATCCTTTATCCTCTTGTTTATCATTGAACTTGCCATGGAATGGGAAAACCCGTTTTCAGACACATATAGAAGTCTTCTACTTGTTTTTGAATGGCAAAATAGAGACAGTATATGTTTGTTTCGAAATTGTAGGACAAAACTAAACAATAAAGTATATGATATGTTTTTTTTGTAAGTATTGGTTTGAGGGGAAGTTGACCGAACACTCCCAAATTTGAATGGTGCAATCCCAATATGAAATTAGAAGACACCAAGAATGGCTCCAACTAAGGTTCGACGTGTGTATTTCATTTGGAAGGCCGAGTTGTAAAGCCATGGCCCAACTCAAATCCTTGGATGGTCCCATGTTGATGGCTAAGCTAAACCCAATTTTTTTGTTTCAAAGCGAAGGAAACGATATCAACACCTCCAGGAAGTATCCTCCACCGTAAAAGAGTGCAAGTGAAACAGCGTCAACTTCTGCGTTTAAATTGAACTCGGAACAATATTTCCTGTGTTTTTTTGGGGGGTCGACCTGTGAACTATTTCAAGATCCCAGTTTCAGCCGGTGCACCGAGGAACTCAACGGCTGCGCGCTGATTCGCGAGCTGCACGTCTACGGCACCCTGGTGGCGGCCGGTCGCGAGCAGAAGGGCGACCACGACGAACGACCGCAGCACATCGGTGCCGCGGTCGAGGGAGATGCCATGGGCGGGGGATGTGGATCCCAGTGTGTTCATGGTGGTTATGATAAATGATTATATATATACACATATTATATATATATATTTTTAAATATATACATTATATATATATATGTATATATGTATCTATCTATCTATATACATTATATATATATATATATATATGTATACAATAGACATTAATATACACATGTTGGTCATGTTTTTTCAAAAATATGGCTAATTATAAATGATTAAAATTAGAATATGAATGTTATGGTTTTTGTGTATCCCAATGGCACCATAAATGGTTGTATCTCAATGGTTCAAATGGTTGGAAGAAAATGTTATTGATAGTGATTAGAACAGGGATAGTATCATGTTGTTAGTGAGGATATATTATCTGGTTATATCTGGTTGGTGGTTTGGAAGATGAATTTTATGACTTTCCAGAAACAGTTGGGAATGTCATCATCCCAACTGACTTTCACTCCATCATTTTCTAGGCGGGTGGATCATCCCATCAAGATCTTCACTTGCCATGTTTGCATGATGGTTTTGTCAGCAGATGCACCCCCAGGTGATTGTTTGCAATGGGAA
>CAMXCT020001850.1:110351-119302 GCA_947184155.2 Cladocopium goreaui
GTTCTGAATGGTGATTTCACCGTCCAAAATGGAGGGTTAGCCACTCAAAATGGGGATTGAAACAGCAAAATTTGTCTGATTATCAGCGGATACAAACATATATCAACTATATAGATCAATGGGAAAACACCTTTCTTTATATAAGTGGATTGATGTATACGGACACAATTTTCTGGTTCCAGCATGTTTGTTAAACCTTGAATTTTCAGGGACCATCTAGCCTTTGGGATCTCCACGTTGACCTCAAATTTGCCATGAGGTCATCCACACATATGGGGTTTCCATGCAGTTTCCATAAATGGTGGTACCCAAAATGGATGGTTTATAATGGAAAGTCACACTAAAATGGATGATATAGGGGTACCCCCATTTCAGAAACCTCCATATCATCAAATATCCACAATTTTACTACATTCAAATAGGGCATGGGTTGGTCTGAAAATGTGGAAACACCTTTAAGGCGAGTGGTTCACGAGTGGTTCACATTCTCCCATTTTCGTTTGCCAGGTGTGAGAAACTACTACAGGCGTTTGGGCTACACCCTGTGTCGCTTGGACCCGGGAGAAGTGTTCCATAGTTTGAAAGATTTTGGGAAGGGGCCCCTAAAGATTGGCAAGCTAGTCTATGACTGGAGGTTTCCCAAAGAGGATCCCCCAACCCATGGCTTTCAATACCACCATTTTGATAAAACCTCCACATATCCGGCCTTCATGGTGGCTATATATTCAGTTGGATGGGTTTATAGACATTCTTATAGCTGAGGGTCCCTTCCTCCATTGCAACTTGTTGTTTTTGGATCATGTTGGCATTTTCCCAAGAATATACGGGTCGACGATCCCTCCACAACAGTGAGCAAACACACATATGCAAGGGATCCCAAGGTCCAGAAGGAGTTGAGGCAGACTGCAAAGTCGTGGTAGGCTTTCATGACATGCCCCAGTTTCAAGGGATTCGAGTCATTCGAGATCAAGATCTTTCCCATCCACACCGGGCATGTCACGAAATTATGATATAGAGTTTTGCCCCATGTTTAGACACCATGTGGATAAGATATGATAAGATGTTTATACGACTTTACATTATCAGTATACGCTAATATCAATATCTCATTATCTGTTGGCTAATCATGATGTTCCCATCATGTCCCTCTTCAAACAGCTATTTGTGGCTTACACGTTACAGCAATGGTCCCGAGGTGGGGATGGCCAGTACTTGATCAAGGCTGGTCACATGACCTGGGACGGGTTTTTGAAGGGTAAACCAGGGTAAAACCCATCCCCCCGTTCATATTATGTAAAGACTCTGATTCTATGGTAACATTTATTCATATATATATATATATATTTATTTATTTATTTATTCATATATGATATGTGCTTTTATAGTCTACATCATCCACCATGGTTTCTGGGGGTGGAAGGGATTATTGATTTTAATATATTAAAGAATATGTTTATAGGATGTTATACTGTACTATGCAATTAAAGGGATTATCAGATTATCGCAATGCATGAACTGGGAAATGCAACTTTAAGCAAACAGTCTCATCAGATGTGGAAGAGGTTTTGAAGACTGCTATCATGGCTCTGTCTGACATTTTGTTCATTGATCAATATAATTATTTGTCCCATTAAAATGGAAATAATTATTTATATAATATTTAATTTATATAATATAATATATATATATAATAATATATATATATAATAATATATATATATATAATATTTATAATTATAATAACAATGATAATAATAATAGTAATAATAATAATAGTAATAATAATAATAATGATAATAATAATATATATATATATATGACTAACATTTTGGTGGTTACCGCAGTTTTGGAAAAACACAAGGCATTGGGAAAATCTGCGGGCTGGGGGTTCACAAGTTTGGCCCAAATCGACACTTTCTATGGATATCTTTGAAATGGGACTTACATAGTCCATAAGACTTGCATAGTTGTGCAACCGAAGCTTTGTTTCGATTGTTGCTAGTTTTCCGGAAAGCCACAATGGATGACATTCCGGTCTTGCGTTTGCAGCCGGACGTAGTCAGTGTAGCCCATCCTAGGGATGAGTGTCGAACCAGCACCGAAGGTGTTTTGACTCCCACACATCAAGCCAGGGCCTGTATCGGGCCTGTTATGAGAATCAAACACTTTCAAAACCCTTACGAACAGCGAGGGTTCAGGAATTCGTGAGCGTTTCCTACACGGTAGTGGTGGCCTGAAATAGATGACTTCCCCAGATCACATGGTGGGTTCCAGGTGGTGAAAATTAAAACATCTGAAATTCCAAAATGTGTTTGACAGTAGAATACCCCAAAAGTTGACACCTCGTCATGAAAATCATGTTCCTGTATTTGTCCATTAAAATTGCAATTTTGAGGTATCTTCCATTTTCAGACCCACTCGGGCCTCGCAAAGAGAAATTTCATTGTTTCTTTATGACAAATCCATCCCATTCTCCGAGCTGCGCAACATACCTCGCAGGAGCTCGCTCCATGTCGAAGTTCCCAGCGCGGTAAGCCTCCCAAGAGCTTCGAAACGAGTTTCATCGAGGTGATGATTCCAGCTGCACCAACGGGATGATTGTGTTGTAATATGTAATGTTTTGTGTTGAATGGGAATATTAGACATATATACTGTATATATACAGTCTATATACAGTATATATATATATATACACGGTATATATATATATAGATATATACAGTATACATACAGTGTATATATATATACAGTCAGTAATTATTCAGTATATATATACAGTATATATACAGTATATATACAGTATACATACAGTGTATATATATATACATACAGTGTATATATATATACAGTATATATATACAGTATATATATATATACAGTATATATATACAGTATATATATATACACAGTATACATTCAGTATATGTGTATATATATACAGTATATATTCAGTATATATATGACATTAAAGCGTGTTCCTTTGGTCAAACCATGTTAAACCACATGTTGAATTGTTGTTTATAAAAGGGCTAACGCCCTGGTGCCGCCGACACCCTTTCAAGGGGGGAAGAAGGAATGCGTCATATATAATATAAATACCTAGAACCCAAACAACCTGCAGAAATAGGTCAGACCCGAGTTTTGAAAAAAAAGTACAGGTCTCTTTGGAAAGTAAGGCACTTTGTAAAATATTGGATTTTGGACATTTCCAAGAAATATCAAGAAACATATAAACCAGCATCAAATTGTATGAATCTATGTGGTATTCAACATGGTTCCGATAAGCAACAAATGCCTTGGCAGTCGGCCCCTGTAGAACCAAAAGTGCCAACCAGCAGGTCCGGAATCTTTAAAAGACGGCCCCTGTAGAACCAAAAGTCCCAACGAGCAGGTCCGGAACCGCTAAAAGAGAAGAACCTGGCCCTACTTGAGGCCTTGCGTGAGCAACTTCAGCCTTGGCAGTCGGCCCCTGTAGAACCAAAAGTGGGCCTCCTGGGCAGGGCGTTGAGGAGCAGCTGCAGAGTTGGGCAGGTCGGCCCTTGTAGAACCAAAGAGTTGGGACTGGAAATAGGACCTGGCAAAGGCTTTGGAGATTTTGGAGCTTTTGAAGCTGCAGCGATGCCTTTGGCTTGACAAAGTTGGCAGCAGACAAAGGTAGAGCCAGTTGCAAGGTGGCACACCTGCGGTGATCCCAGGCGCCGCCACGCCCAGGCCAAAGCTAGGCAGTGGACAGCGGATAAATAGGAATTTAACAGCAAACTTAAAAACAAGCGGGGTATCTACGATTGGCCACGGAGTTTCTGGCAAGACAACTAGCAACTGGTAGTGCAGTATGCGTTTTTTTTGGCCAGAAATAATATATCATACCCAAGCCACTCAGTCACAGGTAAGCAGTGTTGATGTGCGTTTTACTTTGTTTCTGGGTCGGTTTCTAGCCAATAGTTGATTGTTGCTGGTGATGTTGACTCATTCGTTTTACTGGCAAGTGATGGCTGCTTCACCAACAAACAGTCACTCAGACATGGAAATCATTTGGCATGTTTTTCATTGTTTGACCACAGTGGGCCGAGTGAAGTGATGGAACAATTCCGAGCAATATATATATATATATATGTATATATATATATATGTATATATATATATGTATATATATGTATATATATATATATATATGTATATATATATATATGTATATATATATATATATGTATATATATATATGCAACCATATGTGAACAACTATATATATATATTTGCAAACCCAATTTACAACCATTTAAAGTGCATGAAGAAGCCATTTGCAACCCAATTTGCAAGCGCCTGCAAGGCGGCGGATCGCGTGATGCAGCGTGATGAGACTGTGGTGAAGCGACGAGGCAGGGCCTGCGGCAAAGCCTAGTTGGAGCATGCGCTGCCGTCAGACTTGAAGGGAAAATGAATGAGAAATTAATGGGAAATCAATGGGAAATTCACGGTTTTAAGATGATATGGGGATATGCAATGGGATTTTCATATGGTTCAAATGCACATTTTGCCCTTATCCAATCTTGGTAGTGCCTGAAATTTTGAAGGTTTTTCCCCCAAGGGTCAATCCCACGGACATGGGGGATCTACTGGGGATGCCTTTTTTTTTTAACCCTTGTGCAAATCGAAGTATTCAGACTACCAAGATGTTGGGTGTGTCCAAAATATCGTCAAAAATGGTGGATAGCCAAAGTTGCAATTTCAATGAACAAATTGCAAACCCTTGGATTTTGCTACACACCATTTTCTGACAATCCCATGTGGGGTGGAACTAGCAATTTTAAGACATGGTTTCCGTATTATTTGTGCGTTTGACAGTAAATGATGTACAATATTGTCATTGATACTATGACAACGATAAAACCAAACACATATCGTTGAATATCGGTGGACCATGCTGGACTTGTACTTAGAATTCGGGTGGTTTGTTTATTCACGAAGGCCAACGCCCTGTAACTTGGTGGTTACATAGGGGAACTAGGTGAACTTGTGGGAGGATATGCCTATTTATATATATATATAGGCCTCGTGTTCCGTGTTCCTACCCCCCCACAATGGTATGGGTCCCCAGGTAGCACCCCCTTCACTTCTATTTTCAAGCTATTGGCGGCATTTCTGCGGTCCAGCCTCGTATTTGCTAGCTCTTTGCAGCATTTCTGACTACCAGCCTCGCATTTACTAGGTCCATGCTACCTTTTAGACGACCTACTTAGCACACATATTTCCCCAAAGTACCTACGTGCTACCTATAGTCATATATACATGTGCTATGTATCTACTTCCTATTTACTACCTGTGTACTCTCACAACGCTACATGTGTTTAACATATCTTTCTTGCATACTAGGGACTTACTACGCGCATGCTTCTATATTGTACTTATGAACTGCCCGTATACGATCTAACGACGGTCTGTACCATCAGCCCCACCCCCTGGCCCTTACTACCATAACTACTGTACCATACATACCAAAACCTACCAAACCTACCATACATACCATACCAACCATACATGCCTTACTCTGGTAGACATACCACACATACCATACGAACTTTGATCATACATACCATACCTATCACAAGTATCATACATACCACACATACCATACATATGAAACATAATTACCACACCTACCGTACATACCTTACATAACAAACATTCCATACCCATCATAGTAACCATACATACCATACAGACCATACATAATGTCATATCAAACATACCATACCCAACAGACTTACACACCATACCTACCATCCATACAATACCAATCATTCATGCCATACATACCATACCTACAATGCATACCGAACATACCATACCAACCATACATGCCATACCAGACCGACCGTACACACCATACATACCGTCATACCAAACATATCATACCCAACATAATTACACACCACACCTACCATCAATACAACACCAACCATACATGCCATACATGCCATACATGCCATGCATACCATACCTGCCATATATACCAAACATACCATGCATTCCAAACATACCATACATACCATACCAACCATACATGCCAAACATACCATACATATCAACCATACCGTACATGAGATAATTACATACCACTACATACCATGCCATATAGATGGTCATACATACACTCCACCCCCCCCCGCACCACACGCCCCGCAACACACACACCCCACCACACCACAGGGAGGGAGGGGGACAGTACCACACACCCACCACACCACGGGTGGGAAGGGGGACAGTACTATGGCTGACCCATGACCATGGCCGGGCGGGTTGGAATGCTGGACCATTTATATATATATATATGTATACCTACAGTTGAATGAATTGTTTATTTACAACCAGCTAACATACCTGGGTTTTCTGAAGATGATGTTTAATTTTTCCCAACGGGACATCCACATTACTGGGGAATGGTTTTGCACCAAAATTTCCTCCAGGACAAGTGAAAACCGCCCTGGCTTTGACCGGAGTGGTGGCTCTTCTTGGAGTCTCTTGGATGGTTGAAATGATGACTTTTGGGTGTATCTGAAAATGTGAATTTGAGGCCATCATGGGATATTCATTGGAATATAGTGGAATAATTAATGTGGAGTAATAATGAATCATAGTGATTTCAACATTAGCAATACGGAGTTAATGAGATATAATTGGGGATATACATGGTACATGAATGCGGTATATACTTATATAACAAACAATATTATGATTTGGGTGTGTCTGAAAATCGGGCACACCCGCAAATATGCATTTTTTACGAAGAACATAGGAACATAATGATCATCCATTTGATCAGGGGTACCCCATTTTTGGGACCCCGTTTACTCAGTGAAAAGGTTTGGAGTTTGGGATTCCAGATTCCCTTGGCTAGCCTCCGGTAAATCAAACATGGCTAGCTGGAAAATCCCCAAACTAGCCGGGAAGATCACCAAAACATGTTCTCGTTTGATGACACCGGAGGAGCTCCATTCTGGAGTGGAGCTAGGAGATGCCAACTGGTTGCACGTTGCAATTCATAGGAACTGTTTTCAGAAATATGTGAAATGAAGAGTCATGGAGTCATGGAGATAGCAATATGGTCATGACATGTTCATGACCAATGTTTTTGTTGTTGGTTTTATGTGTTTAGTCATATCATGTCATCATGTCATATGTTTCTTCCATTTTGTTCAATCAATTTCAATCTCTGTGATGATGACCACCAATTTTCCATGTTCTTGGTGGCTCAACCACCCCACCTGGTTGTTTCCCAAAACTCCAGAGCCTCTAATTTGGAATGGACGGTAGGAACCAGAACAAATGAGTGTTTTCCAGACTTGCAAAATCCCAAGACAAGCGTTTCCAAAGGAAACAGTCTGCTAGTCAAATTGTGTGGAGATTTATAGAAACCAAGAATCATGGATGTAAGAAAAAAAGTCTTGGAACTTGCAAAACGCTTCAACCGGAGAGCAGAGGGGGATCTGCCGTTCTTGTCCCATCAGGAGGAGTTGCATTGCCAAGCACAGAGTTTGCGCAGACGTTTTCTTCTTCTGCATGCAGTTTCACCATGTGTTTCCTGTAAAGTGTCCAGACAAAATTATGCACAAATGCCAGATACTGTAAGACTTCCGCAAAGTGGTGCGAACCAGTTATTTATTGGATTATAAACACACTTAGCTAGTTTGATATACCCTCTCCTTTTCAACCTATGATAGTTAGCCCATGTTAGCCCGGCTGTGTCCACAAAGATACCTTTCACAGATCCTGCTGCAAAACCTGTGGAAATCTGCATCAAACGTCGGCAATTTGCCCATCCTTCGACCAGGCGTCTGCTTGGCTTCTTCGTAGGCGATCTGCCCGGGAGTCAACGGTGAGTTGGAGCTTTATTGATGGATCAACAGATGGATATAATTTCAGAAAAAAACATATGAATACCCCAAACATTTATTCTTGAATTGAACAGTCTTGCTTTATGTCTTGCATATATATATATATAATACACGTGTTGTTTCTTTCATAGGTTCGCTTTAGGCCAGGGACAACCAGTAAATGCCTTATCCCAAATCATTCCATTGGTTTTAGTCACTCTGTGCTGCAATTCAACAGTATTCCACCTGTTTTCACAAGAATTGTGTGGTCAATCTTTTTGTTGATTGTATTGATTAATTATTGATGATCATTGTATGTGCATGGCTTGACATGCGGCTGGGGCTTTTGGTCCAAGGGAAATCCAACTTGTTTGCCTATAGTTTTCCTTGCAACAGCCGACGTTTATAATTCCTGTCCCCAATGAGACGAGTATTTGTCGTAGCGTTTGTTGCTTTTCGGCATTTGGGGTGGTTACATTTCTACTGTGGCTATACCAACATCGCTGGGTGCTGCAGCTTTTGTCACCTGACTGCGGAGGCATTTGAAGAAGTCAGACCAGTGAGCTGGTGAACTGGTAGTGGTCGTTGATGGATTCCTTGAGAGGATCCATGATCCCAATGAGATTTGGGTAAATTGTTGGGGAAAAATCATACAGGTAGTACAGTGCGCATGTGCCATATTATAGTGTATGTCAGATCTCATGTTTAAAAAGTGGATTCGTTCATTTTTGACGGCTTATCTCGTTTTTTTTCACGGTATCTGAATGATTGGCACAAATTACTTTAACCTGACGGAAAGGCCCACGAGGATCCGAATGATTTGCAAGGACCCATCAGTAGGACCTGAGTTCAAAAGACTTCATCGGTGCATGGCAGAAGTGGCAGGAATCAATCAGAAGAACTACGCCAAAATTGCTGCGAACTTCTCCCGGCGAATCATGTGCGTGCCCGGCTTGCATCTTGGTAAGTCGGGATGCCTTCTGTCGGCAAGTGACTACTGGAGGAATCGTGAAGCGGGGCTCCCTTCGTATGCACTCAGTGACTCGATCATAACTGACTCACGATCCCTATTTATCTTGT
>CAMXCT020001851.1:0-47500 GCA_947184155.2 Cladocopium goreaui
TTTACAAAATGAGGTTGCTGTGTGATATATGTTCTAACTTTGTTCTGAAACATGTTGTTTAGACGTGACATGTACTCATTAAAAGATGAGGTTGCTGTGTGATATATGTTCAAAAATGTTCTAACATTGTTCTGAAATATGTTGTTTAGACAAAGAATCTTGCGCCAAAGTGTGATCGGCAGCATTCCGTTTCACCAAGCAAACCACATCCAGGTCATGAGGTAGGATCACTCCATTCCTCTGGTCATAGGATATCGCCACATTCCGAGGTAGGGCTGGCCGGTGCCAGTGTAATGTTTCATGATTAGAGTCGTTAGGCATCATGATATCTTGAAATATTCAAACCCCAAATTTTGATGACATAACATGTGTTTGCATTCAAATCCAAACTACTGGCCTTTTCTCTTCATGAACATGAAAGCATGAAATCCAGTCTCGTCTGACTTCATGCCGCCCTGGAAGGTCACTGGCAGAGAAGCGTTCAACCTTGCAGCGGCAAAGGGGAAAAGTGTCAGGGGAGCGATCGTGAATAGCAGGGTTTGAAGTAACGATCAATTGTTATTATATGTTATTATATATCATATAATAGCTAGATATTAGACCGGAAAAATGGAACACTGAAAAAGTAATACAGCATTTTTTTTATTGGGGGCTATGGTACGTTTAGCAATTCAATAATATCATGAAGCCATTGGGGGCTATGGTACACCAATTCAATAATACCAAGAAACATCAAGAAACCATGGGGGGCTATGGTACACTAATTCAATAATACCAAGAAATCGTGGGGGGCTATGGTACACCAATTCAATAATACCAAGAAATATCAAGAAACCATGGGGGGCTATGGTATGCTAATTCAATAATACCAAGAAACCATGGGGGGCTATGGTACACCAATTCAATAATACCAAGAAACATCAAGAAACCATGGGGGGCTACGATACACCAATTCAATAATTATACCAAGAAACCAACCTGTCCAGTCACGACAGCTAGTAAGCAACTGCACCTTCACTTGCGCCTTTTCCCCAATCCATTTGCGGATGTTGATGCGTTCCAAGATGCCTCTGAGTTTCCTGGCGCCACACGGGTTAAACATTTGTTGGCTGCCATGTGCCTAACTTGAACTGAATACAAAGTAAATTCAAGTCGAGGGTCATCACCAAGTCATTGGGATCACAGATCAGGTCAACAAACCGTACGCAAGTGGCTACCAACCCAAATAGTTGGTCTTAGTTGCTGGTTTGCGATGAGGGCATTGCGGATCTGGAATGTGCACAACTGGAACTGTCACAGTAACTATGAGAACTCTTGAAATCATGTGGTTGCAAGAGAAGCAAAAGACACAGAGCGTGCAATCAAGGAACCCAGTGCACCGTGCGAGTGCCCCACTCGGGGAAAGAGAAGAGAACAAAAATTCATCTTCTCCTTCTGCAGAAGGGTCGTCATCATCTTCATGCAGCCATTGTTCTTATTCTCTCTAACAGTGTTGTCAGCCTTGGATCTCTCTTTGATAGCGCATGACTCATGCTGAGAAGACATGCTCAAGTGCCGACACAAGTAGATGCTGTCAAGATACCCAGCAAATCAGTTCTTTGGGCATTGGCTTCTGATGTCGCTGGAAGAGCTCGGTCGCGGTTTCCATCGATCGTAAGAAGCATTCAAGCACCAATGACGAATCTGCTGGGACTGCTGGGTGCACACAGAATAGTGTCAATGCTACCCCATGCACCCACACTCCATGGACCTTCAGTCGAGGTCTCAGAACGTTCTGGGCCTCCTTAGATTGCTGAACCAGGCGGTGCCTGGAGACCGCCCATTTGGACTGGTCCATTCCATCCTGAGTTCAGTCAGATTGATCAGGCTGGAACAGAACTTCAATGGACCAGGCTGGAGCAGAACTTCAATGGATCAGGCTGGATCAGGATTTCAATGGATCAGAAGGATCAGAAATTCAATAGATCAGGCTGGAACAGAACTTCAATGAACCAGGCTGGGTCAGAACTTCAATGGATCAGGCTGGATCAGAACTTCAATGGCTCAGGCTGGATCAGGATTTCCATGGATCAGAATGGGTCTGGATATTCAATGGATCAGGCTGGAACAGAACTTCAATGGATCAGAATAGGTCAGAATTTCAATGGATCAATCTGGACCAGAACTTCAATGGATCAGAGTGGCTTTGAAATTCAATGGATCAGGCTGGATCAGGACTTCAATGGACCAGAGTGGATCTGAAATTCAATGGATCAGGCTAGATCAGATACTTCAATGGATTACTGGATCAGAAAATCAATGCCTGGATCAGAATGCAGGCGAGAGGCCCAGGTCACAGCCAACGGCGCAGTCTCATCCTCAAGGGGGCTTTGAGCCTGGCTCGCAATGTTTCAAAAAGTCAAACTTTCCGGTTCCAAAACCGTTCCTGTTCAAAGGTTCTGCTCCAAAAAGAGCCAAGCTATCTGTTTTCAAAAATGCTCCAAACTTGCCAGGCTGACGTGAAGAAACAAACTCTTCCAACTGGCGGTCTGCGGCAACCAAGTCAAGGTGACATTTGTACTCGCGCGCAGTCTCATATTTGGATTGAGCGTCCTCAGCACAAACAACAGGTGCTCACTGGTATCGAGCGAAATCTTGGACAGAAGTGGTCCAAACTGCTGACGGTATGTTTTGTTTCCAAGGGTCCACAGCTTTCCTGAACCTCTGCTTGAAGTCAACGCAGGAATCACATGTTCCATGTGTTGATGGAGGCAAAAAGCGCAACACTTTTGCCCACACAGTCCTGTAACGTCTCCAGAAGGTGATGTACCTTGCAGTTGCACTCGCTGCAACCCAATCCCCCGTGCCACTCAAACCAATCATACAAACACAAACCACTTCGAATCACAAAAAAAACCAGCGGCGAAATCCGAGGTGTGGTCTGGCAAAACTCCAGCCATAACATGCGGATCGTCCCTGGTGGGAGATATCTCGTGGGTAGTTCAGACACCCGCTGGGCCATGCTGCTCTCCACATACCTTGGACAATTCTAATTCGAGAGGCTGTTCTGTATCCCAGAGAAATCCAAGAACCAGTTCTAACTGTCAAGAACCAACTCATGGCTGAAAAGATCTCAAAAGTGAGTAGCTGGGGGACTTCAAGAACAAGGAGTTGGTGCCTAAGATATGGAGGCGAAGGCATTCGTCATCCTCCAATCGTTCACCTGCGACACAAAAGCCTGGCTCCTCGCCCTCGTCCTCCTCATCACTGCCTCAATTGCTCTTATGACAGGATAGTCTTCCAACATGTTGGAATCATAATTTCCACATCAGTGCGAAAACATGGCCAAGGCACAAATTTCCCGTTCATCAGGCGCCCGCATGACGATCTGGAGGCGTTCTGCTGAGCTGTGTCCAGTACCTCGTTTTTGGCCACCTCTTTGGAACCTCAGGGTGGCAAACTAGCTGCTTGGCACCAAGTACTATGTCTTAAAATTTACCCAAACAATCCCAACATTATTTCTCTGAATTGCTATCGAAAAACTTGTTTGGCAGCATGCCAGCTGCATTTGTATACAGCTTGAGCAAATGAGCGTCCACCTTCATCCTTTTGATGGCAATGCACCTGCGTGCCTTGGACAAAGAGAGATACAAGAAGGTGGAGCAATTCTCACTTCCTAAATGCAATTTCTTTCACCAGCTAGAAACCAAGTTACAAACCCAAATCTCCTGTATCTCATGTCCACTTTCCCATGAAAGGCAGCATGCAATCTGTTGTAGCCGATTCCCACGAGGGCTGCCAGGCATCTAGATCCCACAGATCTTCCCAGAATCTGCCATTGTCTGTAGACTCCGTCAGGGGCAGCAGCCATTCGGTGAATCTAAGTAGAACAAGCCAAAGGAGAATTCAATATGTTTCCATGTTTTGGCTGTCAAAGGTAAAAGCCAATTCAATGCACATTGTCAGACTGAAATCATATTTCTCCATGATGGCTTACAAATTGAATGTTGTAGCCTAGCAACGTACGCATCCTGCAATGTCTTCTTCATGGTCCAGAATGCAGTTAAAAATTTCATCAATTCCTGTTCCCTGAATTTTCTGAAACAGTTTCCGGCCCCACAGCGGCACTTCCTTGAAAGAAGCTTCCGTACTCGGACAACGCTTTGGCCATTCACATGCTGCCTTGGATAACGAGTGGGCAAGGATAGGGGGAAGCCATGATATGGAAGCCCCCAAAAAAACAAAAAAAACAAAAATATCCAATTCTCTCATTTTTAGGTACTGTTTCCGTT
The DNA here is from genome assembly GCA_947184155.2 of Cladocopium goreaui. Lineage (NCBI taxonomy): Eukaryota > Dinophyceae > Suessiales > Symbiodiniaceae > Cladocopium > Cladocopium goreaui. Next base: position 4,272 of record CAMXCT020001851.1, read on the forward strand.
CTGGTTGTTGTATGGCCCAGAACTGTCGCTTACGCTGGTCGTAGTTTGGCCGTGCCCCCAAAGGTTTCATTCCTTCATTCTCTTTATGAGCTGAATGCTCAAGGTTGTCATCTCTAAACTGGAGCACGGATTCTAAGGAAAAATTCACATTTTTTTTCTGTGAACTTCCTGCTGGAACCTTTACATCCTTTGGGCCAGGTTCGCCCACCAGTCTTCTGAAAAAAAATAAATCTTTCATCAGCTCCAACTGGCGCGTCTTCAACCGGTCTTGACGTTGATGATGCTGGCTCCACATTGCGACATTCAGTCTGCAATGACTGAATGAACCTAGGTAAAAAGTCGAGCCAGCCAACTCTAAATACAGCCATTTAGAAATGAGACTTCAGGCACGACCAGCTGCAAGCAAGAAACTGTAGCCTCAGAGCAGCCTTTCCGGGTGCTTTTTGGGCCATCGCAGCTGCAGCCCATGAAACCCTTGAATCTCAAATGCAAAGAAATGAATCTCAAACATAACGAAATGCCCTTATATATAAATATATGTATAATATATATATATATAATTACATATATATATGTGTGTGTGTATGGCACGTCGTCCTGCCACGTCATTTCTGGAATATCTTTGTGTCATCGGTTTCTGGCAGGAAAGAGGATGAGAAAACAAAGGTTTCTAGACTTCATCCGAGTTGTCTATATACGACTATGTATACGACTATATATACAACTATGTACTCTACCAAAGAAAGTCCGATATAGACGACTATACGACCAGTACTACCGCACAAGACGATGACGGAAATTTAAAGATAGGAACCTTTTGGAGAGGTTGGTTGCTGTGAAGGATAGATGGCAGAGCGAGCCAACTGATGGACCGACAAATGGTTGGAGGCAGCGCAGTGTAGTTAGTTCTAATGTAATGTAGTTGTAGTTGTGCTTGCCGTTGTAGCTGTAGAATGTTGTAGATGTAGTTGTGGTTGTAACAGTAATGTAGTTGTAGTTGTAGTGAAAGTGCAGTGCAGTGTAGTGTAGTGTTAGTTGTAGTTTGCCCGTTCCAGTTGCCCGTTCCGGTTGCCCGGTTGGCCGGCTGACCGTGGCCCGGTTGCCCGTTCCGGTTGCCCGTACTACTACTAGTACTAGTACTACTTCTGCGACTCCTACTACAACAAGTAGTACTAGCACTAGTACTAGTACTAGCACTAGTACCACTAGTACTACTAGTACTACTAGCACTACTAGTACTACTGCTACTACTACTACTACTACCACCACTACCACTACCACCACTACCACTACCACTACTACCACTACCACTACCACTACCACTACCACTACCACTACCACTACCACTACCACTACCACTACCACTACCACTACCACTACTACTACTACTACTACTGGTAATTGGTAATGGAACTGGTACTGGTTCTGGTACTCGTACTTAGTATATACTACTACTACTACTACTACTACTACTACTACTACTACTACTACTACTACTACTACTACTACTTGAACCGTGGAACCGTGTGCCACGGTTCGGGCTCCACGGTTTCACAATTGAACCGTGCAACCGTGGGCCACGGTTTGGGCTCCACGGTTCGGGCTCCACGGTTTCACAGTTGAACCGTGGAACCGTACCCCCGTCCGCCACGGTTCAACCGTGGAACCGTACGCCGCGGTTCGGGCTCCACGGTTCCACGGTTGAACCGTGGAACCGTGTGTCACGGTTCGGGTTCCACGGTTCCACGGTTGAACCGTGGAAACGTGGGCCACGGTTCGAGCTCCACGGTTTCACGGTTTCCACGGTTGAGTTCCACGGTTCACGGTTGGAGAGTGCCCGGCTCCGCCCTTCTCTGCTTTTCATGCTTTTGCTTTTTTCTTGGATGTGCGTTTGGACTGCCATTAAATATTAGCTGCAGAAACCAGGACATAGAAATAAGGATGAACATCATACACGTGTCAATACAATGACTGCCGCACAAGTTAAATTCGGCAATTTGTGGAGGGGACCCTTCTTTGAACTTCAAATTGCCTTTTTTAGTAAAGAAAGTTGTCAAAAACTGGTCCGTTTGGGAAACTATGTTTTTCTCAAATCCTGATCTAAAAGTTATTGACATATTACTTTTTTGTTTAAGGGTGTTTGCGTGTAATTTCTTCTCTTCCTCCTCATGCTTTTTCTGCTTTTGCTTTTTTCTTGGATATGTGTTTGGGCTGCCACTACTACGACGGCGACTACTACGACTAGTACTACTACTACTACTACTGCTGCTGCTGCTGCTGCTACTGCTACTGCTACTGCTGCTGCTACTGCTACTTCTACTGCTACAACAACTATACTACTACGACTAGTACTACTACTAGTACTACTACTACTAGTACTACTACTACTACTACTACTACTACTACTGGCCGGTCAGCCGGTCGGCCGGTCGGCCAACCGGGCCGGCCGGTCAGCCGGCCGGTCAGCCGGCCGGTCAGCCGGCCGGTCAGCCGGCCAGCCGGTTCACACACACACACACCCTCCCGCAGGAGGGTGGACAATTTAAAACCTCAAAACCTAGACCTAACAAGCCTAACTAAAGAAATGAGACCTGAGCCTGGAATGAACATGAGTAGATGAGATGAGAGGCCTAGCAAAATATAAATATATGATGAAACAACTCACCCACCCTCCCGAAGGAGGGTGGGAGGATAAGGTCCGGACAATAAGATGAAAATGAAGAGAAAGGGAAATGAAGATGAGATGAAAATGACAATGAGATGAAAGTTACTTAACCAGGACGCGAAGAGGGGGAACGCAAACGCAGAGGGAAGGAGAAAACACCAACACATGAAAACCTAGCCCACCACGGGCAAACCCTGAAAGGGGAAGGAAAAAGAAAACGGAGGCAGACGGAAACGGAACCAGACCCGCGGAGGGGGGGGGAGACGGAAGCGCCTGAACCAACCTACACCAGCGAAACCTACACCTACCTGGGCACGCGAAGGGCCAAACCTACCTGGAGAGAGGAGCACGCAGAAACACATGAAATAGGGGATTCAGGTGTAAAAGTTCAACAGTTTCAACAAATGATGCATTCATCAAATCATGCAAAGTCGTGATTAGGCTCAAGGCCCTCGGTGTTCAAGTCAACCCTTGGACGGCTTACGTGGTGAACCCTTGAATTACATGCACAAATTTCCTCCGTACCAAAGACCATCAAAAGGAAAAATCACCAAACCTGCAAGCATGTCCTGATGCCTTAAGTCCTCATGTAAAGGGGCTGCGGTCAGTCTCTTGAGAAAGGGAGATTGTTGGCGCAGCTTCAGGCTACAAACCCTTGCGCAACCGAAAAAATGAAGCCAGTCTCAGCGGCCAGTTGTTTAACACATCGACCGACCAAAGGTGAGAAGCTGAAAGGTGAACGGCTTCTTCACTTTACTTAAACGAATTACTAGGTTGAAAACTGTAAATTCGGAGGTCGAGTCTTGGCGTCACATTCTGCTTAGAAAAGCATTCCCCGAAGAGTTCATGACATCGTGTCGAAAGCGTCATGAAGCACACACTTGTTCAGAACAATCTTATCGAATTAGGATGATGAATGCATCTTACGTGCAAAAACAATTCAGATTCACCTGACAGGAAAACCCTTTGCGACCAGAAATGAGGAATTCTAAGATTGCGACAACAGTGCAAAAGCGAAAAGAAACTGATTGTTTGACAACGGCAAGGTGGTTCTTGGGTTAGCCACGTCCCATTGCAGAAAAGTATGTTTGACAAAAATGCAGGTACGTCGGGATGATCAGTCCCGATATCCTCCCAACTCATGAGTAGCTTCGTTGGCAGTGGACTCATGAGTGGGCCACTGCCCCCTGCTTATATACTTAATTAAAAAACAAAAACAAAAACCTAAACCTAAAAAGCCTACCTAAAGAAATGAGACCTGAGCCTGGGATGAACATGAGTATATGAGGTGAAGAACCTAAAATATGTATATATATATATATATGATGATGATGATGAAACCTTTATAAAAGTAGAAGTTTTACATCTATTCAGATGTTACACACACACACATGCCACCCAGTAGTACATTCCGGCAAAACATAGGCCCCGCTGCGATGCTGCAATGGGGCCGTGGACGCTGCGACGCTGCAACGCTGCGACGTTGCGACGCTGCGATGCTTCAACGCTTCGACGCTGCGACGCTGCCGAGCCAGAGCGACGCTGTGACACTGTCCTTTCAAGATCCGTTGAAGCTAAAATCCCATTCAATGTATGGGTCAGAGGGGGTGGCGGATTTGAATCCTTTTGAAGATCAGTTGAAGTTAATATCCCATCCGACTTATTAGTCAGAGGGGGTTGCGGATTTCATCCCTTATGCAGAAAAGTTGTGAAGTGAATATCCCAGTGAACAGATTGGTCAGAGGGTGTGGCGGTTTTGATCCCTCCTGGAAATCAGTTGAAGTTGATATCCCCTGCAACGTATTGGTCAGAGGGGGTGGCGAATTTGAGACCCTAAGAGAAGTTGTGAAGTTGATATCCCAGTCAACGTATTGGTCAGAAGGGGTTGCGGATTTGATCCCTTAAAAAGAAAACTTGTGAAGCCAATATCCCATTCAACGTATTGGTCAGACTGGGTGGCGGATTTGATCCCTTTTGAAGATCAGTTGAAGTTACTATCCCATCCCACGTCTTGGTCAGAGGGGGTGGCGGGTTTGATCCCTTAGGAAGAAAAGTTGTGAAGTTAAAAACCTATGCAACTTATTGGACAGAGGGGTTGGCGCATTTGATTTCTTACTAAGACAAGCTTTTGAAGTTAAAATCCCAGTCAACGTATTGTTCAGACGGGGTGGCGGATTTGATCCCTTCTCGGCTTCTCGGCTTGTCCGGTGGCTTCTCGGCTTCTCGGCTTGTTGGCTCGGCTTGTTGGCTTCTCGGCTTGCCTTGTGGCTTCTCGGCTTCTCAAGTCACCATGGGTTTCAATAGTAAGGTCTATTGACTGATGTATACATTTACATATGATTATTTGGGGTACCCTCATGACTTAGGAAAACGTCCATATTGGTTCTTCAATTTTTCGGTGTCCAAAGAGTTTGACCCAAACACCTCAGACAAAAGGCTTTCCATTTATGGAAGAAACCAATGTCTTTCTGCGCAAGGTATCAGAATCAGCCGACTTGCGCGTGGCGCACCGCGGCACAGAAGGGGTTGGTTGCTGCATCTGATTTGCGGACATCCTAGTATGGATCCGTGGTTCATCCAAATGAATATGGATTAGATTGGATTAGCATCCTAACATGATTCACCATTTTGATCTGTATTGATCCAAAGCAATATGGATCTTTCTGATGCGAACGAATTATCCAAAAAATCGCTCCGAAGTTGTCACGTATTGGTGCAACTTCTGGCATCACAAAACCGAGGTGTAGGTCTGAATTTTGGATCTCCGAAATTCAATCCAACGCTTGAAATATATGGGGGGTTCCAAAAATGGAGGTACCCAAAAATGGATCGCTTATAAGGGAAAGCCCATCTATACATGGATGATTTAGGGGTACCCTTATTTTAGGAAACCTCCACATCAAGATATACAGAATAAGAGATGAAAATTCACACCGTCCCTCCAATGAACACAGACTCTGCCAGGACTTTGGAGTAAGACAACTGTCTGCTTGAGATGAGCGGTTTTCAGGGTCAATGTTGTGCGGGTGGTATGGCATCCCAAGTCACCATGGGTTTCAATAGTAAGGTCTATTGACTGATGTATACATGTACATATGATTATTTGGGGTACCCCCATGACTTAGGAAAACGTCCATATTGGTTCTTCAATTTTTCGGTGTCCAAAGAGTTTGACCCAAACACCTCAGACAAAAGGTTTTCCATTTATGGAAGAAACCAATGTCTTTCTGCGCAAGGTATCAGAATCAGCCGACCTGCGCGTGGCGCACCGCGGCACAGAAGGGGTTGGTTGCTGCATCTGATTTGCGGACATCCTAGTATGGATCCGTGATTCATCCAAATGAATATGGATTAGCATCCTAACATGATTCACCATTTTGATCTGTCGATCCAAATCAATATGGATCTTTCTGATGCGAACGAATTATCCGAAAAATCGCTCCGAACGCCGCAAAGCGAGTTGTGATCCCAAAGCAAACCAGTCAGCCCAATGGAGTAGTTTGACGGAAAATCAAAGGGAAACCATGCCTTTTTTTGAATTGCTATTTACCCCACAATTTCAGCAGTTTCATTAATTTCTGAAGGTCAACTGACAGTCAGGTAGACCAAGCGTGGAACTCCAACGTAACGTTTTCATGCGAAGAACAACCATTTTGAATCACTTTGATACAGACTTGGTGTCCATGAGTTTTAAGAACTCGGGGTGCAGCAACATACAAAGGACCACACCCACATGTTCCAACCTTAGCTATGCTGCAAGCCAATCAGCATGTAGCTGGATAGTTTCCATGGTTTTCTTCCAATGCTGCTGGACATTTACCTTAAGCTATCAGAACCTTTCAACCAGTATGCCAATCACCCACCATCATGGGACTGCAGGAAACCTTCGATTTGTCACCAACAAAATGGTGGTTTCCTAGGTACTATCTTTTTTCTTAAGCCAACAATAATAGGAGTGGACAATTGGTCATTGAACATGAGGATCCAACATTGCCACATCAAACTGCCATTGCTCGTTTACTTTCTAGCTTTCTTCCCGCAATAGGTTCGTCTATGGTACACTCCCTGTTTCCTTCCATACTGCGTAGAGAAGCCTGGGATACCCCGCAAAACAGTTGTCAGGTATATACATATTGTGATGGTCAGTGTGTAGATTCTATATACCGTTGGGACAAAAACACGGACAAAAACACCCATTGACCTACCTACCAATCACCGTTCAGTTGATTGGCTGACCCTGTTCACCTCATTGAAGCGTCTGTTTGTACTCCAAATAGCGCCCGACGGGTTCCTCGATGACTTGCAGGATGGGGGCAATGGCAACCCAAGACTAGTGGCGAAATGGGCTGTGAGCAAGCCAAAAATACGGTTCACTTATTTTTATAGGATGGTTTGAAGTAAAGACTTCAAGGGTTTTGCCAAAACTTGCAAAATAGTGATCTCCCGGTAATCAAATATTTGGTTGAAGGATTCCGAACAAAACAGTTTAAGGTTTAAACCCTTGGATGGAAGTCAACAAATTGTACCCAGAGAGCCACAAAATATGGATATCAGGCGTTCACCTGCAAACTTCAAATTAAATACCATCTGGCAATTCTACGAAGGCGGTGAAGCTGATGGCTGAAGTGAACCCATCTTCTCAACATGTTCCTGACAGGACACACCCAGCGAGAAGAGCTGCCGAACCTCGCTTAGCGAGGCCAGCATGCACTTCCTAAGATGCGTGCTGCGATTGATTCCAAGGTGTCAGGTCGACCACTCCGTCACAGAAATGATGGCATGTTGAAGAATTGCATCATTCCAAAAAGAAATTGTTCATGGGATCCTGAAAAGGTTGCCATTCCAATGAGCGGGACATTACAAGGTGTACCCCATCCCGTCAAGATTGAAGTGGCTTCCAACTGCTGGACTATACCAAGTACCAACGGTTCTGCAACTTATGGCCGATCCCAGCGGATGTGACGTTGATGTTTGAACAAAAAATGTAGAGAAGAAAAGGTGACCTTTCAAGATCATTTAGAAATAACCTATACTGTCGCGATGATATGCAGTAAATAAACTGAAATTTGTATATATATATATATACACATATACATATATACGACTATGATCAAATACGAAACATTGGCGAACAAAATGACCTGGCAAAAAACATCTGCGACCCCATGCGGCTGAAGCAACGGCGTGAAGCGATGCACTCAGAGGAGATTCAGATGTAGTAGCTAGTCACTATCTCAGGCGAAAGCACGGCTTTTGCAGACAGCAAACTTTTACACCGAAATTTGTATACGGTCTGGACATTGTCAAAACAAAACACACACACGAGTTTGTGGATAAATCCGGCGGCTGAAACTCTGAGACTGCTGAATCGAATGGCAGCTCGGCTCATTACACGCGGCCAGGGGACAATCAGCTTCTGAGCGCAAATCATCAGGCGGCACATGCTTCTGAACCTGGGAAACAATGGAAAGCTGCAACCCTGCTCCACATGTGTCCTCTCTAGTTTCTTCATCTGGAAATTTGTTACAAACAGCGTACGCATTCCAGCAGTAAGTTGTGATGCTCAAATGTTTGCATCGTTTGATGGCACATCCAGACAAACTGTCGGCAATACTGACTTCACTGCAGCTAAAGCACACGGCGAACAGTTTCTGGCACTGGCTCTTCCAAAATAGTTTCATTTTCCGACTCTTCATCACGGAGAATCCTTAGAGACGAAATAATGGCATGCAGGAAATGAAAGATATAGGAAGGGCAGAGAAAGGTCGCCGTGTAACGGTTAGGTTGATGATAGGACGATGCCAGTGGCATCAGACACGATAAGGCCGATTCCCAAATTAATGCTCGCTCGTATCCATACTGTCCATGCTTCCGACATGTCCCAAATTTTGCGAGTGACGTGCGGCGATCCAATGCGGGCTGCTCAAGAGAGCGAGGATCTTCCTGGAGCAATGTGCTTGGTTTCACTGCCACAAGCTAAAAGGCAGGACAAGAAACCAAAGTGAAAGCAAAGGGAAATGAAAGCATCTCTTCCTAATTATTATTAAGGAAAAGAAGTAAGAACGAAAGCGATATTAATATATATATATATCCGTATGTCTTCTTAGATTTTCTCGAAACTAAAAAGAAAGGAAAGTGAAGGTTGATTCAAAGGAATGGAAATCTATCTAATGCTTTTGCGTTTTCAAGTTTCAAAGGCAAAGCAGCAGAATGTAGATCCTTACTTGAGAAATGTGGCTTGGATTCCCCAAACCTGGTCGTCCACAACTTTCTCCTTGAAGCGTCCTCTCGACTTCTTCGGGGGTCATACAAATCAGTGTAGTAGCTGTGCTTCATTGTCGAAAAGCAAATTTCATCCATGAACCCAATGTCCTTTGCCGTCGCGTGCACAAAGCGGCAGCGACTTCCTCTTCGGCAGTCTCCTCTGGAGAAATCCCTGCACTTAACGGATTTCTTGACGCGATTGCGATCCAACCTCGGGAAAGGGAGACATAGAAGGAAACGGAAAGTAACAGAGAAAGAGAGAGGGATAGAAACAGTGGAGGAGCGAGAAACACAGGGCAATGCAGCACCAGGAAAAGATGAGAAAGCAAAGTCCATCAAGACATGTCACTTCAAGCGGGCAAACATTCAAAGGTTGTGCCAACGAGAAAATCTGTAAAGATTGTGTTAAGATGGAACAGCATCAGTAAATCACACATCCGTCCGTGCTGAACTGTGGGATGGGGGTCGTGAAGTTTCGACCGAGCTTCTGATTCCACGCCTTGTCATAGCGATTGTTAAACCTGCATCAAACAAGGAAAGCAAGGAAAAGATAAGTGACAGACAGAAAGGCAGACAGCAAGATTATGCGCAGCCCATGCTGGGAACGCCGAGTCGCAACCAATTCAATTAACGCAATGAACGCTAGAAAAAAAATCTATGGTTTTTATTGAAAGAAAGAAAGAAAGCAAGAAAGAAAGACACGCATCAGGATCTGGCATTCTTTCTGGCATTCTATCTGACATTCTATCTGGCATTCTATCTGGCATTCTTTCTGGCATACTATCTGGTATTCTATCTGGAAATCTATCTGGCATTCTATCTGACATTCTATTTGGAATTCTATCTGGCATTCTTTCTGGCATTCTTTCTGGCATTCTATCTGGCATTCTATCTTGCATTCTATCTTGCATTCTATCTGACATTCTATCTGACATTCTATCTGGCCTTGAGATCCGGCAGTGCCGACTGGGATGTGGAGCTCGCCGTTCAGGCCGGGTAGTGCCCACTGAGATCGAGAGCTCGCGGTTGAGGTCCGGCGTTGTTGACTGGGATCGGGAGCTCGCTGTTGAGGTCCGGCAGTGCCCACTGGGATCTGGAGCTCGCGGTTGAGGTCCGGCGTTGCCCACTGGGATCTGGAGCTCGCCGTTGTGGTCCGGCGTTGCCCACTGGGATCTGGAGCTCGCCGTTGAGGTCCGGCAGTGCCCACCCCCCTCCGTCCCCCCCGCGCAGCCATGGTAAAATCTAGTAACCCTCACCTGGCAGGTGGAGAAATAAGTCCAACGTTTCCGGTCATGGCAACAGGCCACATAAACTGAGAAAAGCCAAAAAAGAAATCAGAAGACTATCTTCCAGAACGAAAATATTGACAACAATCAGGTACACATGAAACCGTTACTTCTGATCTCACACACAATCCAAAGCACCCTTTTGAAACAAGGCTTCGCGATGTCGTCCCCTTCTTGCAGTCATCCTGCGGCAATGGCCTCGCAGAGCGATATGCTTGGAAATGGGAAAGATCACAGTTAAGTCCCACAAACAAGACGTGTGAGAAGGAGAGACCGAATACAGTTAATAGAGATGAAGCTGGAGTGGGTTCTCGGGTCCGGGGTCTGAATCGTGATCACACCAGGTCCAAAAAAAAATAGCGCAACAAGACCGCGACGGTATGTTTAATGGAACCCATTTCTTTGAGGGCGACATCTGACAGAACAGCTTCACCCATTTGCAGCAAGACCTACAGGTCTACCAAAAGAGACACGAACAAGTGAATACATGTCAATTGCAAACCCGTCGGAAACCAGGCACCGTCCACGAGATGAATCAGGAAGAATGCGCCTCAGCAGGACGAAGCGTGTGAATGCAACGGCAAACACAATGAAGACAAAACCATAAACCAATGACATGCCTCCTCAACCACAACCCTTGATGGCGAGAGCGAAAGAAACAGAAAGCACCCTATCTGTGGCCAAACCTAGCATAAGAAGTTACGAGTACTTTCCAGACACAGGTGTGGTTCACCAAAGCAAGAATCCTAAATCGAAGATTCATCATTGGTGACCTTTCTTCGAGTGATCCCCACCATGAATGTCATACAGATTTTGACATTCTTTCTGGCAAAACTTTCTGGCAGGGAAGAGGAGGAGAGGACAACTCTGATGAAATCTAGAGACCTTCGGTCTCTAGATTTCATGAGAGTTGCCCTCTCCTCCTCTTCCTCTTGGCATTCTATCTGGCATTTTCTCTGACATATGCTCTGCCATTCTATCTGACATATGTTCTGACATTCTATCTGACATGCTTTCTGGCATTCTATCTGGCGTTCTTTCTGGCATTCTATCTGACATTCTATCTGGCATTCTATCTGGCATTCTATCTGGCATGCAGTCTGGCATTCTATCTGGCATTCTTTCTGACATTCTTTCTGCCATTCTATCTGGCATTCTTTCTGGCATTCTATCTGACATTCTATCTGGCATTCTATCTGGCATTCTTTCTGGCATACTATCTGGTATTCTATCTGGAAATCTATCTGGCATTCTATCTGACATTCTATTTGGAATTCTATCTGGCATTCTTTCTGGCATTCTTTCTGGCATTCTATCTGGCATTCTATCTTGCATTCTATCTTGCATTCTATCTGACATTCTATCTGACATTCTATCTGGCCTTGAGATCCGGCAGTGCCGACTGGGATGTGGAGCTCGCCGTTCAGGCCGGGTAGTGCCCACTGAGATCGAGAGCTCGCGGTTGAGGTCCGGCGTTGTTGACTGGGATCGGGAGCTCGCTGTTGAGGTCCGGCAGTGCCCACTGGGATCTGGAGCTCGCGGTTGAGGTCCGGCGTTGCCCACTGGGATCTGGAGCTCGCCGTTGTGGTCCGGCGTTGCCCACTGGGATCTGGAGCTCGCCGTTGAGGTCCGGCAGTGCCCACTGGGATCCGGACCTCGCTATTGAGGTCCGGCGTTGCCCATTGGGATCAGGAGCTCGCGGTTGAGCCCGGCGTTTCTCACTGGGATCGGGAGCTCGCCGTTGAGGTCTGGCAGTGCCCACTGGGATCTTGAGCTGGCAGATGGGAGGCAGCGGGAGGTTTTCCACCCCCCCTCCGTCCCCCCCGCGCAGCCATGGTAAAATCTAGTAACCCTCACCTGGCAGGTGGAGAAATAAGTCCAACGTTTCCGGTCATGGCAACAGGCCACATAAACTGAGAAAAGCCAAAAAAGAAATCAGAAGACTATCTTCCAGAACGAAAATATTGACAACAATCAGGTACACATGAAACCGTTACTTCTGATCTCACACACAATCCAAAGCACCCTTTTGAAACAAGGCTTCGCGATGTCGTCCCCTTCTTGCAGTCATCCTGCGGCAATGGCCTCGCAGAGCGACATGCTTGGAAATGGGAAAGATCACAGTTAAGTCCCACAAACAAGACGTGTGAGAAGGAGAGACCGAATACAGTTAATAGAGATGAAGCTGGAGTGGGTTCTCGGGTCCGGGGTCTGAATCGTGATCACACCAGGTCCAAAAAAAAATAGCGCAACAAGACCGCGACGGTATGTTTAATGGAACCCATTTCTTTGAGGGCGACATCTGACAGAACAGCTTCACCCATTTGCAGCAAGACCTACAGGTCTACCAAAAGAGACACGAACAAGTGAATACATGTCAATTGCAAACCCGTCGGAAACCAGGCACCGTCCACGAGATGAATCAGGAAGAATGCGCCTCAGCAGGACGAAGCGTGTGAACGCAACGGCAAACACAATGAAGACAAAACCATAAACCAATGACATGCCTCCTCAACCACAACCCTTGATGGCGAGAGCGAAAGAAACAGAAAGCACCCTATCTGTGGCCAAACCTAGCATAAGAAGTTACGAGTACTTTCCAGACACAGGTGTGGTTCACCAAAGCAAGAATCCTAAATCGAAGAAGGTAGATCCAAACAGGTAAAAGCCAAGGATCAAACAACACACAGACTTGTATGAGTACGCAGCACACAAGCATGGTGTGCAAAAGTTATGACCATGGCATTCATATCTTGTGTATTGCGTGGGTACCCGTCGCAACCAAGGCACTTTCCCAAGAGTTCTGAGAGCACAGAGGAGCTGACAGACAGCGTTAGCGCAGACCCGTCGCAACAAAAATCCATGGACAGCGCTGCGAAAACACAACTATGCAGCAACTTCGAAAAAAACACTGCGGCGAGAACCAGCACCTTTCTGCAGCAAAGACAAAAAAACGTCCTTTTCAAAAAGGACCAAGCAAAAGACTCCAGGAGTCTCTAGGTATATATACATATAAGGGGATTTCACTACAATCAAGAGTAATTTCTTCCTATTCGAGAGTCAATGAGTAAGCGAGGTGTATGAAATATATGATGTTGCAGGGGTCAAGACTGCAAGAGTTCGCTCGCGGCCGCCCGTTTTCCCAAGATGATTTCATGTCATCCCAGCGCTAGGTCCTGGTCACCTGTGCTTGTCGCTCGAAGTTTCAGTTTCATTGATACAACATTTATGGGAAAATACTTTTTTTTTTTAACACTATTATGGTTCAAAATTGCAAACGGTGGCCATTCAAAATTTGATTTGGCGCTCAGACCAATCTGACAACATGCCCTGCATCCATCTCCAAGTCATCTTTGAAGAAGTAGAGCGGTTTGCCTAAGAGTACAAAATCCTTCAAATATAGTTGGAATTTGAAATGCCATTCAATCCATCTTTGAATGATACAGTATTGAATGGGTCATTCTTATTTGATACCGAGCAACGAGGCGAGATTTCCTTAGCCAATGGCGGCACACCACTGATAACAAATAGTCAGTGTTATTGCAACAGAAATATTGCAACATTTTTTCAAATCAGAATCCTGGATAATGTACCTCCAAGCGACATTGCTCTCTTTGGTGTAGATCACACGCCAAGCCTTCAAGAGGGATTTGGAGGCATCAAGTTCCTTAGTCACATTTCCACAAAAAAAACTACTGTGACCCACTTTCGATTGAGCCATGGATAGACCACACGGTCTTCAATTAGCAGGTGCACAATTGAGGACCGTCCGAGGGGCGGCGGCTGTGAAGATGGAAGCTGCATTCGTGTACTTGTAGTTGCTGGTGCACTCTGTGAAGCCGAAATACATCATGGTCGGCTTTGGTTTGACAAGGTATGGCTGAGGACCTAAATAGGGGAGAGAGCCATACACTCATGCCACTGAGAAATGTTCAGTTACTGACACCATTGATTAAGAGATTAAACATCCAATGGATTGTTGGGCCCCTTACCTTGGCCAACTTCAGCAGCATGCGGGGCATGCATGTCATGGGAGTTCAACGTTGTATCCGTGATCCCAGCATCCTCAAGTTCCTGTAGAAGTTGTCGGAGTGTGGTCTTCTCACTGTCCGTGCTCCCTTTCCCCGATTCGTCAGGAACTTCGAGGACAACTTCCTGCTGGTCCGTGGTCCATGCCACAGGCCAAATCCGGGACATCTCACCTGCCATGCGGACCCGTGGTTTACAACACTTCTTGCACTTCTTATCAAACAATAGGGGTTCTCAGAAAAGAATGGAACAGCGCAGTGAAGCTGCAAGTTTGTTTTTTCCCCTTTCTTGAGCGAACCACTGGTGTGTCAAGTGGTGAAGCTTTCCTCAAGGATTTCCCTGGTAAATACCGTAAGATCTAAAGTGAGATTTGGTAGCGCTTCCCAAAGTCAGCGCCATTGCCATCCGCAACCTGCCCTGAAACAGCAAGCTCGTGCCTTTATATAGCTTATTTTGATGGAAATTTGAAAACATTCTGTTGGACATCAAAGGTTGCGACACCCAAGATTATAGGATCACTGTGGACCCATTACCCATTTCTCAAAAACTTAGAAGTCACTCAGACTCAGCAGGTTCACCATCAGTGACGTCATCATCCACTTTCTTGGGGGGGAAGTCATTGAGAGCATCAGAAGCGATATGTCCTTCGTCGGCAGGACCCTCGGCGTCCTCGGCAATTTCTTCATCTTTGGGCACCTTGCGCTGTCGCTTGGACGGAACCAAACGTCGGCGGGACAGCTCCGAAGGTGGCAAATTCTTCATGTTGTTCACACGCTCCGGGTGGGTCTGCCACCTGCAGTTCACGGGGTTGACAATTAGAAATTGTTGCTAGCAAATGCACCATTGGTGGAAAAGTTGGACTTCAACGAGTCAAATCCTCTAACAAATAATGATGACGGTTCTCATGACTAATGAAATCCTTTGATGTTGAATCTCAGTGCCGGACTCGGCCCGGGCCATACCCAAGATCTCATACTTGCTCTTGGTGGGATTTTCATCCGTCAACCTTTTTTTGGACTCCGCGATGTGCTTCCAATACACATCCCTCATCCCCACACGTCCAAGAGCCCCGCTCTTCTTTGGCTCCTGGCAGTGGAATGTTTTCTTGAAACAAATAAATTGCAAGAGAGAAGAAAGGAAGCAACATGTTCCAAGCCTTCTTCTCCTCTTCTTGGTCATCCTTTGCTTTCTCAGCCTTTTTGGCCTTACCCTTCTTGGTGTTCTTTTCCTGCTTGGTCTCTTTGCTAATCTCAGCAGCTTCCTGACTATCATCCGTCTTCGACGGTTCTTTCTCGGTGTGGATCTCTTCCTCCCCTTTGGGGCTTTCCTCACTCTTGTCAGCTTTTGAACCCTTGGATCCCTTACTTGGCTTCTGCTCCTTTGTCTGCTTTGCGGCTGGTGGCTTGCGCTTGGGACGAGCCACAGCAGGCTTGGCAGGCACTGTGTTGCTGTCGTCAGCTTCCTCCTGCTGATCTTCCTCTGCTTCCTTCTTGGCTTTCTTGCTGGTAGGCTGCTTTGCCTTAGGTTCTCGACCCCTTTTCTTTACATCTGGCTTGGCTTTGGCTGTGTTTTCTGGGGATGCGTTTGCATTGTTTTTTCCATGAACTGCTTTCTGGACGGCATGAGCCAATAACGACTGTGGTGCAACGGGCGGAACTGCTGCAGTGGGCGGAACTGCTTCAGCAGGAGCAGGAGGGTTCTTCTCTTGGGTTGTCACATCCTCCACCTGCACAGGGCGGGGGATAGGAAGATATGAGTGGAATCTTTCAAGACGGAACCACAGACATAAGATATATTTTGTTCAGGGGTTAGAAGGCAAAGGAACAAAGCCGGCCTGTTCGTCAGCTGACTTTCCATTGCTTTCTTCCTCCGACACATTGGATTCAGGCTCCAATGGGTTCTCATCGTCCTCCTCTTCGACTGGTTTTTTTGCTTTGCTCTTGGTGGCCATTTTGGCCTTTGCCTTTGCCTTTCCCTTGGCTGCGTTCTTCCTTTCGGGCTTGGCTTTCTGCTTTGCAGCCTCAAGCCGCTTGCTAAGATCTTCCCTCTTTTGTTTGCTCATATCTGGGTCGTTGTTGGCATTGGTGCTTGCAACAGTCATCGGCATCAGCGTGCTAGGTGGTGGCCCGGCTTCCCCCTGGGCTGGCATGACGATTGCAAGCTCCGTTTTTCCATTCTTTGGGGCCTTCACACCTTCATCACTTTTCTCACTGGGTTCCGGGGCTGGAGCTGAAGATTCAACAGTCTTGAGCACTGACTCTGTAGTCTCACTATGTGCTGGCTCGGCTGCTATAGTCGTAGCAGACTCAGCAAACTGGACACGGAGACTCTTTGGTGCGACGTGTTCTTCAGCTAGTGCTGACCTTCGATCCTGCAGCAAGATGCAAACAGAACGGATGTAAACGGAAAGATGCTGATAGGTTTAACCTTTGAAAGTAACTGGAACATTGATTTTCTTGGCGATTGGATTGGTTTCCGGCTGATTCAGCATGGACAGTGACCAAGGTAAATTGGCCTTGCTTTCCTCCTTCTGGGCTGATAGCTGTGGGCTCCTCAAAGCAGGGACCTGGCAGGAAGTGACGAACCCCAGTTTATATAAAAATATGTCAATTGTCCAACTGATATGCCAAAATTGTGAAACACAAATTCCTGGGACAAGAGCTCTGGGCGATGGAGTTTCAGCGGCAGCAGGGCTGGCATCGACCATGGCCTCATAGTCCTGCAAGTTCCAAACACTAGCAGGGGATGGAAAAGAAGGGGATGGAATATAAGGACAAATATGGACAGGTATCTATGAGTCTTAATTACATAGGAGGGCATGGTTTCGAAACATGTCCAAGTTGTATTTCTGAACATCTTCTTTTTAAATATGATTGGGCAGTCCTGCCCGAAACCATGAGAGGCAAGAAGGCGCTCTATAGACGACACAGTCATATCTCACCTGGGTTCAAATCCAACACTGCCAGGATTAGCTTACTGGATCCTTGAGCCAGCAGCGGAGCAGCTTGGAACTTTCGAAGGCAGCTGGGATCAGATTGGAAGTGGAGACCATTCTTTCTTCACAATTAGATCTCTTCTCCAAACTAAAGAATCAAAAAAACGATTTGAAAGTCATGTGGGCACAACTTTTTTTCTGGGCCATATCGTCTCGGCAAGCCACATGTAGGTAGGATGCCTGGAGGAAAGAACATATTATTGAGTTTGATTTGAACACTGAAAGTGATTGATTTGCCACTCAACTTTCCAGTGGAATGCTGTGTAAAGAACCCCGGCCTGTCAATGGTAGTTGTTCAAGAAGTGATGGAAAGCATCGGCCTTGGAATTGTAGTCAGCTGGGATCATACATGCTATATGTTTGACCAACAATAGCCGTGATATGCCATGATCAACTATAGCCATTCCGAATAATTTGGATTACTTCACTTGATGTCAGCTCTAAATCTGCCATGAAACAAGATATCCCTTAAGCTGAACACTCGCTGTGGGGCTGCCATAGCGCAAGCTTGCCGTAGCCTGCAATAGCCAGGACTGGGCAATGGAATGAGATGGACCAGATGGACAACTGGCTGTGGAAGGCCTGTGGTAGAGATGGCTAGGGTTTCAAATCAATTTCAATAAAACTTCAAAACAATCAAAGAAATTGCAACAAATAGCAAGTTGCTTGACAGAGCTCTTTTCCAAGTGGATCCGGCACGAAGTCTTTCATCTTTACCTCTGAGACTTGCGGGCATGTTTGAATTGTCCTGGGTGCTCTCTTTTGGCACATGGATCGGCGCATACAGACAAGTATGTTCGCTTCCTAGGCAAAGGTGGTCGGTCGTTGTCATAGATCAGATCTGTCGCCTCCCTACTGGTTGTAGAATCTTGAGGACTCAAAAGTGGCTGAGACACAAGGCTGTCAGGCAATCTTCCTCAGCTCTAAAGGATGAGGAAATCAGGAAAATCTAGCAGGAATTGTTCCTTACATGATATGGGGTTTGTTGTCGTTCTTGCTGGTGTTGAAGAATCAGAAAAGAAGAAGAATATGATTATGATGATGATGATGATGACGACGGTGGTGGTGATGATGATGGTGATGCTGATGAAGATGATGATGATGATGATGATGTTGATGATGTTGAAGAAGAAGACGATGATGATGATGATGATGATGCTGGTGTTGTTGCTGATGGTGATGGTGATGGTCATGATGACGAAGATGAAGAAGATGAAGGACATGGTAATAAAGATGATGATGATGACTACGATGACTACGATAAAGATGATGGAAATGATGAAGGTGATAATGATGATGAACATGGTGCTGATGTAAATGATGGTGATGAGAAGGAGGATGATGATGATGATGATGATGATGAAAGATGATGATGAATATTTTTAACCTGATGCTGATGAGAAGAGCGATGATGATAAGGATGATGATAAGGATGATGGTGAGGAGGAGGAGGAGGATGACGACGCTGATGATGATGGGGTTGATGATGCTTTTGCTGCTTAAGATGAAGATGGTGATGATGATGATGATGAAGATAATGATGAATATGATGGCCATGATAATGAAAAATGGTAATGATGGTGATGATGATGAAGAAGATGATGATGATAATGACAATGCTGATGGATATGATGACGATGATGATGATTATGATGGTGATGAGAAGGATGAAGATGAAAATGATGATGATGATGTTGATGATGATGATGATGAGAAGGATGATGATAATATTTTGGTAAGGGTGATGATGCATTGATGATGCATTGATGATGCAATGATGATGCATTGATGATGCAATGATGATGCATTGATGATGATTATGATGATGATCAGGACGACCACCATGATGGTGATGATGGTGATGTTGATGATGATAATGGTGATGATTGTGATGATGATGATGGTGATGATGATGATGATGATGATACTGGTGACGATGATGATGATGATGATGATGAGGACAGAAATGATAATGATGGTGATGGTTATGATGATGATGATGATGATGATGATGGTGATGGGGTTGATGATTATGTTGCCGATGATGATGTTGAGAATGACTGCTGTCCATGTGGTTGTTCTTGGTGTCGTTGTGGTGATGGTGGTGGTTGTGCTTTTGTCTGTGATGTTGTCACTGCTGCTGCTATTGTTGTGGTTGGCGCTATTGCTGCTGTTTCTGTTTCTGTTGTTGTTGTTGTTGTTGCTGCTGCTGCTGCTTGTCTTGTTGCTTTGCTTGTGGGGATAGTCCTTGCCAGCGTCGTTGCAACTGCTGTTGCTATTCTTGTTGTTCTGCATTGATGTCACTGTTGTCTATCATGATGCTGCTCCTACTCGTATAACTACTATCAGGAGTTAGTAGTGGTTTCTGATTGCGATGTTTTCCTTGACACTGTTCTTGTCGTTGTTGTTGCTGCCATTTTTCGTCATGATGTTTCCCCCTTATTATTACTCCATGTTTCTTCCTATTGTTGTTGCCTTCTTTTATGATACCAAATGTTCTTTACTATAACGATAAAAAAAGAACACTACACAAACAAAGAGCAGGAAGAACAGGAATAGTTGCTGTAAACAATTTTCAACAACTACAGGCAAACACCAAGAGGCGTGATGTATATGAAGAGGAATTTTCTGCGACTGGTTGATCTGGTGTTGAGCCTAGCTTAGCATCAATGGCATTAAGCACTGCGAAGGCCAGCTCCCATAGCTGTTGTAGACTCAATTCGTTTAGCTGCTCCGGTGAAAAAAAATCCATGGCTTGGTCCCTACAGGCTGCGGCACCCTTCAAACCATGTCTTGGTTTCGAAGACCAAGCCCCTATCCTTTCCAACCCGCCTGGAATGGTCACGTGCGCGTTGAGGACGCAAACATGGTGAAAACCTCAAAAAAACACAGCCCTATCACATTCACAGCCTTACCAAACACAGGAGAATCCAAATCAAGATTACACAAATGTCCAATGTTTGAGATGGTTCATCATGTTGAGGCGCGAGCTCAGTCAAATCAAGAAGCCCAACAATTTGCAAATACTATGTTGAGCCAAAAAGTCCAAACAGCATAATCATCATAATCTTTTGTTTGCATATGATTCACATTGCAGCCCCAAACTCGTCAGGGATGCCTTCTTTCTCCTGTCGCTGGAGAACTTGAACTCTTTCTGGCTTCACGAATTTCGAGGCCCCATGGGCAAGCTGGTAGTCTGTGGCGGGGAGGACACAAGCGGCATGGGCTGCCTCAGTCCAGAACCAATACCATGGTACTACAATGTGGTTTTACTGAAATTGATTGGTCAGGTGAATAACAGGTTCAGAACCTATCAAATCATACACAGGGACATATGATTAGAGTGATATCAGTATACTACGTTGTTACAGAGCCATTCTTGCCAGGGCACTATGAAAAGCTTGTACTTTTGCCCTGGCACAACCTGATTCACTGAACCATCACGCTTCTTTGCACCCACAAGAATCAACGTTGTGCAGTGGGACCTGGCACTGAACTTGCTCTCAACGATGTATTGGTCTTGAAGAGTCTCTAGGGTCGTTGGCTCCTCCCAGGGCACAACCTTCTCCTGCTTGGCTTCAGCTTCTTGCTCTTGCTTCGCAATGAGCGCAGCCTGAAGCTCAGCAACCTGACGTTTTCCATACCTGGGATAGGAATTCTAGTTAGTTGGGGCTATTGGAATAAGAATTCAGAGTAAGGAGTCCAAATAAATAAGGTCTTTTTTGTAAAAAAAATGAATCATTACCACACAAGTCATGACCAATGGGCTTGTCATCAAAGTCTCGAAGAAGCTCAGCCCAATCGGGCCCATACACGGGATCCTCTAAGTGCCGACTCCGTACCGCTGGTGGTAAGCTGAGTTTAAACTTGTCCCAACCACGTTTGGAAGGGTTGAGATCAAAATCTAGCTTCACAATCTTCAAGGGGAAGAGGGCAGGGTCGAAGCCTTCTCGCTGACCAGCTGGTGGGGGTGGCGGCATTGGTTCATAGGCTCGCACATTGCCAAACCGGCTTGTGCTCCCATGCTTCCAGTCCTGCAGATAGCGGGACGGTTTTTGGATTCTACAGTTCATAAATTAAGAGGTTACTGGACATTGGCATGTTGCATGTTGATTGAATCTAGCCTGCTAAGTGCATAGCATGTTTGATTTTGAAAACTGGTGACTGTCCTGGAGAAGCTCCAGTGCCATGGTCTTTTCCACAAAAAGTGCCGTGTTCAAGTTCTTCGTCAAACTCAAACTTTTGAAACCCACAGTGTCCAAGCCACGTTTGGCCACCTTCTCCAACCAAGAATCATATGGGGTCAAGTTGATGAGTCCCAAGGTTGTGACACTCTCAAGTTTGGATTTGGAGAGGAGACCTGAAATCAAAATCACTGGCAATTGGTCACCGGCCAAGAATTGAGCTGCTTCTTGAACATCACTCAAACTCCTGAAAGGTAATCACAACAAGAAATCGACATTATCAACGTGATTTTTTTTGAAGGGTCTGAAGATAAAAGAATTTACACTCAATGTAAGGGTTCCACATTCTGATGATCTATGTATCCCATCCCACAAAAATAAATACCACCCAGATTAGAAATCCTTGTTGTGGATTGGGCCTATTCATTTTGGGGGATGGTTACTGGTGGTATTTTATTTTAGGGATGGGGTAAAGAGTGCCACTATGAGTCCTCATTCCTTCCGATGCATGTGGTATACCGTCTTTCTCAGCACTGGGCACGATGTAGTTGGCTTCCATTTGCCAAGGGACATCCTGACGAGTGGCCCTGAGCAGGGAACTCAGCGCCATGGGCAGGATGGACTGTGGCATAATCTCCAACAAGTTTAGTTGCAGTGCTGGGATGTTGATAATGTTTTGCAATAGTGACCCAGCCTGTCAAGCAGCAATTGGCATCCTCGGAAGGGGTTCTCCTCCAGGTATTTGTCAGACCTTTGCAAATTGGAACGCATGACAATCACTGGCTAGTTGATTCTGACATTTGTTCTCATTCAGATTTAAAGCAACATCTCAACATTGTAGTAGGAATTGATATCAGCTAAGTGACATCACGATCCATGCGTCAAATTGGATTGGAACCCGCCGCCTTGCGGGCGGTGGGGAACAGCGGATTGCCACCGCCTCACTAACCAACCCTTTCGCATCCATCTTGTCCTCCCAGCTCCTGCACAAGCAAAAATAAAGCTGGGTGAAGACATGTAGTATTTCCAGAAAAAAAGTGAGTTTTAATATGTCATTTCAATGTTTTATATATTCAGAATAAGATATAATAAGTATATATTTTTTTATACAAAAACATACTTATAAGTATACATATAAGCATACATATATTCATGCTATGTGTTTCTTTGTGTTTCTTTGCATTTGGAATGGGTCATGAATCCTCAACTGCCCTGGGTAGCCACCTCAACTGCCCTCGGTAGCCAGCTTGCTTCTCCGACACAAGGAACGGCGCGATGAGGATGCCCACACCTTTGGGCCGTTTGTGAAGGACATGGGCCATCAATGTTACCATCTCATCAATCTCGGACATTGTAGTTCGACCACATTTCATCATGTCACACCATACGATCGTGGGCAACTCCGGGTAGCGCATGAGAAACTGCAGGGTAGGCAGGAATCAATCAGATCAGTGAAGCTGTTCGAACAAGGGACTCATGTTTAAAAGGGAAGTTTCAAAACTCTTACTGTATAAAATTCTTCTTTTGGACCCCAGACCCTGTCAATCGATGCCATTTGATCCTTGATCACCCCAGACACAACTGCCAAATTGTTCGCCATAAAGTCAGAAACAATTGAAGCACCTATGACGTTTTGTGCCCGCAAATGGACAACTTTCTCTAGTCTGCGTGCGTTCTCTGACTTGGTCACCTCTTTGTAGATAGCGCCAATTTGCGCAATGTCACGTGCAAGGGCAAGTGTGTCAGCCTCAAACTGAGCCTTCCTAGCATCCATGGTGAGAATGGACACCTTTTCATCAGCCTCTGCAAGTTTGTCCTGTGTTGTGTCAATTGGTTTCGGCATGTGATCCTTAAAGATGGAAGAGCTCTCTGATGTCCATGTAGGCTCCATGCAGGCCAGTGCCTCATCAGCTTCTGTCACAAAGTCCCTGAGCAAGGGGCAGGGCTAGGACTAGGACCAGGCATCTAGAATCCAAAGTTTGGAGTATAGTAAAGATCAAGCAAAGATTGAATGAAGCTACCAATTTGTTTCACAACTGCACCACCACCCGAAACAAGAAATCAACTGTCAACTGAGGCAGGCCATGGTTGAACAAGTTTAGCCAAAGGTCCCTTCCACAGCACGAAGAGCAATGGAATCAATGGTCTCTTCCGTTACAGCGGCAGCACCCATAGGATCACATGCACTTGCCAAGTCTTGCAAGATGTGACCCACCAAACAGGCTCTATCACATTCCAGGACCCAGTTCTCCAAACTAAGTCGATTGGAGCTTGCTCTCCCTGGCCCCCCCTTCTTAGACGCTATGTCGTGAAGCAGCAAAACTCGGTGCATGAAAAGGACTTGTTTTTTCCGATCAACTTTCAACACTTGATGCCAGTTGTGAAGATTCTTTGCCGCGGGGTCTTGGGAAATTCCGCCCAGCATCCATCGCTCACACAGCAAGAGCGCATTCGTGAAGGCTGCAGGGAATAATGATATGAAGGTTTTGATTCAAGAATAAACTGCATGCAAAGGAGCATGATAGTTTCCACATTCTTCAGAATACTTGAGAACGCACCACGCCTGATAACTCGAACTTGTTCGTGTGCAAATGCGCTTCCAGGAGATTCCAAACTTCGTCACAAACACCAACCTGAGCGGGAAAGCCCAGAATGGAGGGTGAGAGGTTTGATGGGTGATGTTGGGGATTTCATTATAGAATACAAGGAAAAACATGCTTCAATTTCACTATATCCAGAAACCCGGAAAGCATACAATTGCAACGCTGCATTCTGGTCGATGAAAACCCTGGTGCTATGCTTGGCCAACCCATAGCCATTGAATTCCTCAACGGCTTTGAGGAAAGCCATCTTGTAGTTCCCAGTGTAGATTGTAGGATCCTGGATAGACTGGATTGCCCAAGAGTTGATGGTAATTAGGCATGTGAATTGGCACATTGCATCACATTGCTAGGTACTGAATCCCTCTTAAAATTATGAATTGTCCTGCACCATCAACTCTTTGGCTCGGGTGTCAAATGTCAACGCCTTTTGAAGGCAGTTCTTTTTCTGACGCTCTGCCTGCTGATCGTTCAACTGCATCCTTCTCCACAAGCATTCTGCCTGTGAGGCCTCAACGAACTTCACCTTGATGGTCTGGACCGTTTGGAGCCACCTGTTGGGCGAGGGCAGGCTGCCAAAAGGAACCTAGATTCCAACAAAAAAATTACCCTAAAAACCCAAAATAGATAAAAGCATCACCTTGGAAGATGCTAAAATTTCAAAAAATTAAGACGACGGTTCCGGTGGAACCATCACCTTGGAGACCTTGTCAAAGGGTGTGCTTCTGGGTTCCCAAAATATCGATGAGCTTCCCAAAATATCAAACTCAGATCCCAAAATATCGATTTTAATGTGAATTGGTTCCCAAAATAGTGATTGATATTTTGGGTTTGCTATGCTGGTATGGTTTCAAGTTCTCCAAGACGACGGTTCCACCAGAACCATCACGTAGAAAAATTGGAGTTTTTCAAACTTCCAAGACGACCCTTTTATATATTTTGGGGATTTTGGTCCTGATTGCCACAATAATATTTTACGATGATACCATGAATTAACTTGAAATCCCAGCTCCAGATTTTAAAAAACACCAGACCTGAGAAACAATTCTTTGTCACCATCATTCAATTCCTCCCTGTGGTAGAACGTGTGGCAAATGACCCAGAGGATCATGGACATTCTTCCCAAGCCCCTTACGGGTTGCACATCTTTGAAGCCCAGGCTACATCCCCAAGGGGTCGAATCTGTTTGACTCTTTACTTCTACACAGCTCCTCCAGCCCTCATACCCCTCAAACACTATGCCCTTCAGGTTGTAGAGCCAGCCCGAAAAAATCGGCAAGCCATCCGCAGGACGGGTGAAATTGAAGGACAGCAAGGGGATGTCCACCATCTCCTTGGCTGAAGCCTCAGCGAAGCAGCACACGATTGAGGTGGCTCACTGGATCTAACTCAGGTTGATAATCATGATGATATGCTGTAAGGCTAGAAACTGGGTAATTGGAGCATGTCGGGCGAGGGAAGCCCTGGAGCATTTCTTCAAGCCATGTTTGAAGGGGCTCGAAGTCCTGGAAGTCATTGTTCAACGAGTCGAGCAAGCTTTGCACAGGATGACAACCAGCCTTGAAAGCATTCCTGGGATCAACTTTTTGTTGACATTCACTTCGATCAAAAATCAGATTCCATCGACCCTCAGATTTTCTTAAATTTGTGCTTTGAAATTGACAGTTGAACCTAGTCTCTTGGCATAGTCATAGACTTTAGTTGCCCATGGGTTGGCAAGCTTTGCTGCCTTGCTTGGACCAGAGTCGCCATCAGGTGCGACGCGTTTTCCCATCCTGGCCAAACTTTCCTGGCCCAGGACGAGCAAATTGAGCCTCACACAGTTGATCAGTTGGATCTGTTGTTGATGTAAGGTGGGAAATATGGATCCTGGGTTTGTTCAGCAATAGCCAATTGCCCCATTGCAAATCAACACTTTTTCCGTCTTGTGCTCAGGACTGTTCATTAGATCAGCAATGCATAAATCATCAGGAGTCTAAACAATCTGAATTTCAGCGCCATTCTAGCGCCATTGCTGCTATCAGCATAATGGCACCCACACATGGAGTGCTCATGGTGTTTCCGGCTGCCTTGCCTTTGTTCAATCCAGAATCACCAACCCGGAGCACAGGAGCACTACAAATTGCTGCCTGCTTGGCAGTTGTGGGGATCAGCTGGCTTGCAAGCATTTCGTTGCCCGTCAAGAAGCGGTGTTTCTCCTGCAGGATTGTTGGGACCATGTGTAATTATGGTACAATCATATCTGCTTAAATCTAATCAACAAGATCATATGATAAAATGTTTCAATGAACTTAATCCAGTTCCCCTGATATCAAATGATTTCGATTGTTGGGGCCCCTACGAGGATATTGGAAAAAAAGGGGTTGTCAAATGCGACGGGCGTTGAGCAGTGACAGGTCCTGGGAGAAAATTTTGCAGCTATTCGTTGTAAGTGTGCAGAGGCACCCATCGCTGGTTTCACCCCGCCCCCTATTGTTTGAGGGGTATTGCTGCAAATCCACATACTTCAGGTTCGGCATGTAGCTCTTGTAGTCTTGGAGGACTTTTTCCTTGTCAAGAAGTTGGATGATCAATGGTTGTTGTATTGAATTGTTCAATGACAAAATTTCAAAAATGCCATTCGATGTTGACACTTTCAAAAACAGAGTCATTATAGATCCTTGTAAGCTATAGCCATCATAAATCCCTGTGCAATCAAAAAGCCTGCGCTTGGGTCAAGGTATCCTTCGGAAGATCTTGCCAAAAGAAGCCACCTGCTCCAAATTCAACGGAAGCCGTCAGGGCCTCAAGAATGGCTTCCATGCTGACGTCCTCTCGCCAGTGGATTGTTTTAACCTTCCAACAGATGGCATAGAGGCGGCTCCTAGCTGCCCCTATTCCGAAAATCCGGGGGTCAATCACATGGGATCTTATTCCCCATTCTGGTCCAAGCTCATCTCTGATGTGGGTTTCTCCATATTCAGGTACATTTTCGATGATCAAAACCTCACACAATGTTTTCATTTTCTTGTAGTACTGCCGATGGGTTTCATACGCCGGATCAGCTGTGCCTTTCCTGTTTCCAATCTTGGAAAAGGAAATGCATACTGGACCTAAGTGTGCCATGTCATGCTGAATGGGTTAATCCATCTAATCATGGCACATTGATTGAGTCCGTCAAGCGCAGAGGCCCTGGCCAGCTGCATTGACGGGCAATCCTGAGGACAGGGTGATGGCTGGAATGGGCTAAGCAGGGCTATGGTTGAGTTTGAAAACCTACAGCATGCAAAGGGAAACTGAACAAAATTCAGCTGAGGTTCGTTTTTCTTTTTGAGATGTTTCTTCCGAATAGGGCAGGGTTTTCCATGGGTGACACAAAATTCTTTTGACTTCGTGACGTCAAAGGTCAAGATGTCTCCAAAGCAGCAACAATTGTAAGTATTTCCCAGAACCTTCTGGGCACTTTTGTCAATTTCCACCGCAAAGTCATGAGCCACAAATGGACATTCCAGACTGGGGATTGCATGCCCGTTCTCCCTGAGGAATTCCGCTGCTGCAGACTGTAGAGAAGCCGCTGCCTCAAGACAGGATTGGCTGGAGATACAGAAATTCAAAGTTGGTAACAGGCTGCTGAGCTTCAAACACTTTCAGCTGCCCCAATTCCAGAAAAGGCCGTGCTCATACTCCAACTCCATGAGTTGATACGTTCACAAACCCATGACTGGCCGAACTTGTCAGCCAGTCGCCTTAAAAACACCGTGGGCCATGAGAAAGCGTTTTCCACACTCACAAAACCTTTTGGGTGTTGGTCACTGGCAGCGAAGATTGTACACTTTGGGTACTTCTGCCTCACACAAGGAAATTCTGTTTTATCAGGATGGGCACCCCATATCTGATACAATAAAGTGATTAGCTCCATATGATACTTTCTTTTGGGATAATGATGACAGGTTCTCATGATGTTTTCTGCGCTGGATTCTAACAACTGGCCGCCTTCGCTTAGGTTTGATTGGCACCTTCCGGGATCTTTGCCTGCCAACGGGCTTCCACAAGGTTTGAAACTTAGAAAATCTGAGGCTATGGGACTGGGAAAACAAGTAACCCGGCCTTACTGTCTGAAATTGATTCTTCAAGATCTTCTTCTTGTTGACCCCCCTTAGAATCCAGAATAATTAGAGATACTAGCCAATGCAACAACAGAGGCAGAGGCCCAAACTCTGGTGTCTTCGCATGAATCGCTTGTAGCACGGAGTTCCGTAGGGAACCGTACCTCTCACAGGCTTAGACGACCTAGAAATTAAAAGTATGGGGAATAAAGGTGATATCCGAAAAAAACAATCCGATCGCCTGCTGCATGAAGCTATTGTTTTTGCTGGCGACCTGCACACACAAGTATTACATTAAAATTACATGTCATGCTTGATTCGGCCACTAAACCCTGGATTCATGCATGAATAAGAATTGATTTACATTGATGTGACCCTGCAAGCCTTCTCACTGGTTCTGGCTTCTGGGAAACAACTTGTGGAGCATTGCGGCTAGGCCTCCCAATGGTAGCTGAACACACCAAAACCCTGAACCAATCTTCAATAATGATAAAACAACACCTTATCTGACAAATGACAGCAGACAAAAAACAAACACGACGACAGCAACAGAGTTACACCACTACTACAACAACAAGACCAACACCACCAGCACCCACCAGCACCCACCAGCACCCACCACCACGGCCACCACAGACCACCACAGACCACCATAGACCACCACAGACCGCCACAGACCACCGCGACCACTTCCACCAACAACACGAACAACAATAACAACGGCAATAACAACGGCAAGAACAATAGCAAGAACAATAGCAAGAATAATAGCAAGAACAAGAACAAGAACAACAAGAACAAGAGCAAGAACAAGAACAAGAACAACAACAACAACAGCAGCAACAACAACAACAACAACAACAACGACCACGACCACGGCCACAACCACGACCACGACCACAAGAACCACCACCACAACAACAACAACAGCAAGAACAGCAAGAACGAAAACAAGAGCAACAGGGCAAATTCCACCATTCGCAGGAAACCAACAGCTACAGCAGCAGCAACAGCAATGGGAAGCAAAATTGATTAGCGAGGAACCATGGCTACCACAATCTACAATTGACAGTGACAAAGTGGCATCACCAGAACCACCATCAACACCACAACAAACAAGAGTACCACTAGCAGCACAAAAGCCAAATTGGTACTGGACTACGTGCCTTGCCGGAAGACCTGTGTCCTGTCGTGTCTCCTCTAACCTTTGTCGGTGCTTATTAACACAGCGACATGGCTTGGAAAGGGGTGGAAACATTAAGTCCCCAGCTTCTGGTCAAGATTTCCCTTTGTCCGTCCAGCGCTCCTGCATGGTTTGGCAAATTAATGATTCTGCTACCGAGGACAGCTTGTTGAAGCTGGCTGCTCCTGGCTATGTTCTTCCAGGCACCCTGCAGGGCCGATTGGACAGCCTGTTTTAATCCTAGCATTGCCCAGTTTTTGAGCCGAGGGCCTCAGAAACATCCTGGCACATCGAAGATGCATTCAAGTTTCCTTTTGATGTACAACGGATTGTAAGAGGACAAGCAAAACTCACTCCAAGGGCTGCAAATCTTTCAGTGGCAGTCGGATTGTCCATCTATGGGTGGGCCAAGGAAACCCAGCACAGGTGATGGCACATTTGGAACTGACTGTTGTCACAGCCCCCTAATTATATATGATAAGCTAAGCTTGGCATCCTCAGCTAGTCGCTAATTGACTTCCCATCCTTAGCATCAGAATCTGGTGTGACAATATTTAAGCTTTGTTTCATTGAAATTCAATCGCAGCTTCGGCCTTGTCATCGCCAGATGTGCTGCTCCCAGTGTGCTTCGAAGGCAAGTCCTCCAGCACGGGGCAGACCAAGGATGAAATGCCATGTGGGGGTTTCCATAAATGGTGGTACACCAGAATTTATGGTTTGAGGGAAATATATAAAATGGATGATTTAGGGGTAGTCCCATTTATGGAAATCCCCATGTAGTAGAATTAGGTGAGGTTGGCAACTTGTGTTTGGACTGGACCAGAATTAGGTATCAAATTGTTAGATATATCTCTGGGCTGGGTCCTGTGTCACTAATAAACATCAAAACAGTAAAACCATATAACAACAATATGGTGATAATAACTATAATTATAACATTGACAAAGAGCTTAATTCAATACTCCTGAGCCATAGAAATCAGAGCCTTGTCAAGGCCACCTGTGCGGCGCTTCTTTGCATCCCGTTCCTGAAGGCGCGGTGGGGCATCACCTACTTTCTTTATTATAGCTTGAGCAAGACCCAAGCCTTCTGCAATTCCTCCAGTAGGACGTCTAACTCCCCCTGGTCATGATGTTGCATGGAGTTATGGAATTGAGAAGTTTGACACGAACTTAGACCTGGGAGTCTGCCACAAGATGTGGGTCGAAGTCTATGATCTTAGCAGCCAGATTCCAGTAACAATAGATACTCTTCAAAGTTCAAAGAATTGTTTTGGGATCTGACCTCACAATCGTCATCATCGGCTGAATCGCCTTTCAAAGGCTCAGGGTGTCCAACCTGCAGAATGGACGCATCAAAATCTTTATGGTTAAGATTTTATTCTCAATAAAAAGCCTCCCGGAACAAGTCGTCGTCTACATGGTAGAGCTGGGATTGGTAGTCTTCAAAAACCTCACAACACAAAAACCAGATCAGACTATTATGTTCAAGAAATTTCCGGACAAAATGTTCGAGAAAATGTATTTCAGTGTATACTCTGCACTCCTGCTCTTTGGCAGCACCCGCAGCGCTCCAAACCTGGCACCAGGATTGGATACCAATTGTGAGGGGATGGGCAATCTGGTTCGAAGGAGGCCTGCCTGGGATTTCTTTCGCCTCAACAGCTGTTGGCAATGGGTCTTAATGGAACAATATGGAAAGTCATGGATCCCTTGACATAATTTCGTGATTTATTATTTTTACCCGGGCCTTAGGGCTGACTGGCTCATAGCCATGGGAATGCTAAAGTGGTAGCCTATAGCTAAGAGGCTGCCTGGGGATACTTCTGATCCAGAAAAGCTGCTAATGAAGCAAAATGAGAAAGTCCCATGTAAGAAAGTCATTGAAGTGAGAAAGTCCCTCATCATTGGTTTTTTACCCTCGCCGAGCAAAACGGACTTCGAATCTCATAGTAGGCATCAACCTACGAGCAACTCGTGGCACAGCCACCTGAATATTATCAGGAGGGGTGGCTGTGGTAAACCATGGCATTGGGGGCAACGGTCCTGGAATTGGGTTTTCCACCAGGCTCAATAAAAATTCAACTGCCCTCCCCATGGTGTCGGAAGGAAACCTCCGAAGCAAGAGCCTGCACAGCTCCAGGTACTTCTTGGCCTTTGCCTGCTCCACTGGTCTGAGAGGCCGGGCCACAGTTGGGGCAGCATTGAGGATGGGAACTGCAAAGTTGTAGGGCATGGCCAGCACTGCTTCCTCGGGCAGGTGGACTCTAACGTTGTTCTGATATGCATTCATTTTACAAAATGAGGTTGCTGTGTGATATATGTTCTAACTTTGTTCTGAAACATGTTGTTTAGACGTGACATGTACTCATTAAAAGATGAGGTTGCTGTGTGATATATGTTCAAAAATGTTCTAACATTGTTCTGAAATATGTTGTTTAGACAAAGAATCTTGCGCCAAAGTGTGATCGGCAGCATTCCGTTTCACCAAGCAAACCACATCCAGGTCATGAGGTAGGATCACTCCATTCCTCTGGTCATAGGATATCGCCACATTCCGAGGTAGGGCTGGCCGGTGCCAGTGTAATGTTTCATGATTAGAGTCGTTAGGCATCATGATATCTTGAAATATTCAAACCCCAAATTTTGATGACATAACATGTGTTTGCATTCAAATCCAAACTGCTGGCCTTTTCTCTTCATGAACATGAAAGCATGAAATCCAGTCTCGTCTGACTTCATGCCGCCCTGGAAGGTCACTGGCAGAGAAGCGTTCAACCTTGCAGCGGCAAAGGGGAAAAGTGTCAGGGGAGCGATCGTGAATAGCAGGGTTTGAAGTAACGATCAATTGTTATTATATGTTATTATATATCATATAATAGCTAGATATTAGACCGGAAAAATGGAACACTGAAAAAGTAATACAGCATTTTTTTTATTGGGGGCTATGGTACGTTTAGCAATTCAATAATATCATGAAGCCATTGGGGGCTATGGTACACCAATTCAATAATACCAAGAAACATCAAGAAACCATGGGGGGCTATGGTACACTAATTCAATAATACCAAGAAATCGTGGGGGGCTATGGTACACCAATTCAATAATACCAAGAAATATCAAGAAACCATGGGGGGCTATGGTATGCTAATTCAATAATACCAAGAAACCATGGGGGGCTATGGTACACCAATTCAATAATACTAAGAAACATCAAGAAACCATGGGGGGCTACGATACACCAATTCAATAATTATACCAAGAAACCAACCTGTCCAGTCACGACAGCTAGTAAGCAACTGCACCTTCACTTGCGCCTTTTCCCCAATCCATTTGCGGATGTTGATGCGTTCCAAGATGCCTCTGAGTTTCCTGGCGCCACACGGGTTAAACATTTGTTGGCTGCCATGTGCCTAACTTGAACTGAATACAAAGTAAATTCAAGTCGAGGGTCATCACCAAGTCATTGGGATCACAGATCAGGTCAACAAACCGTACGCAAGTGGCTACCAACCCAAATAGTTGGTCTTAGTTGCTGGTTTGCGATGAGGGCATTGCGGATCTGGAATGTGCACAACTGGAACTGTCACAGTAACTATGAGAACTCTTGAAATCATGTGGTTGCAAGAGAAGCAAAAGACACAGAGCGTGCAATCAAGGAACCCAGTGCACCGTGCGAGTGCCCCACTCGGGGAAAGAGAAGAGAACAAAAATTCATCTTCTCCTTCTGCAGAAGGGTCGTCATCATCTTCATGCAGCCATTGTTCTTATTCTCTCTAACAGTGTTGTCAGCCTTGGATCTCTCTTTGATAGCGCATGACTCATGCTGAGAAGACATGCTCAAGTGCCGACACAAGTAGATGCTGTCAAGATACCCAGCAAATCAGTTCTTTGGGCATTGGCTTCTGATGTCGCTGGAAGAGCTCGGTCGCGGTTTCCATCGATCGTAAGAAGCATTCAAGCACCAATGACGAATCTGCTGGGACTGCTGGGTGCACACAGAATAGTGTCAATGCTACCCCATGCACCCACACTCCATGGACCTTCAGTCGAGGTCTCAGAACGTTCTGGGCCTCCTTAGATTGCTGAACCAGGCGGTGCCTGGGGACCGCCCATTTGGACTGGTCCATTCCATCCTGAGTTCAGTCAGATTGATCAGGCTGGAACAGAACTTCAATGGACCAGGCTGGAGCAGAACTTCAATGGATCAGGCTGGATCAGGATTTCAATGGATCAGAAGGATCAGAAATTCAATAGATCAGGCTGGAACAGAACTTCAATGAACCAGGCTGGGTCAGAACTTCAATGGATCAGGCTGGATCAGAACTTCAATGGCTCAGGCTGGATCAGGATTTCCATGGATCAGAATGGGTCTGGATATTCAATGGATCAGGCTGGAACAGAACTTCAATGGATCAGAATAGATCAGAATTTCAATGGATCAATCTGGACCAGAACTTCAATGGATCAGAGTGGCTTTGAAATTCAATGGATCAGGCTGGATCAGGACTTCAATGGACCAGAGTGGATCTGAAATTCAATGGATCAGGCTAGATCAGATACTTCAATGGATTACTGGATCAGAAAATCAATGCCTGGATCAGAATGCAGGCGAGAGGCCCAGGTCACAGCCAACGGCGCAGTCTCATCCTCAAGGGGGCTTTGAGCCTGGCTCGCAATGTTTCAAAAAGTCAAACTTTCCGGTTCCAAAACCGTTCCTGTTCAAAGGTTCTGCTCCAAAAAGAGCCAAGCTATCTGTTTTCAAAAATGCTCCAAACTTGCCAGGCTGACGTGAAGAAACAAACTCTTCCAACTGGCGGTCTGCGGCAACCAAGTCAAGGTGACATTTGTACTCGCGCGCAGTCTCATATTTGGATTGAGCGTCCTCAGCACAAACAACAGGTGCTCACTGGTATCGAGCGAAATCTTGGACAGAAGTGGTCCAAACTGCTGACGGTATGTTTTGTTTCCAAGGGTCCACAGCTTTCCTGAACCTCTGCTTGAAGTCAACGCAGGAATCACATGTTCCATGTGTTGATGGAGGCAAAAAGCGCAACACTTTTGCCCACACAGTCCTGTAACGTCTCCAGAAGGTGATGTACCTTGCAGTTGCACTCGCTGCAACCCAATCCCCCGTGCCACTCAAACCAATCATACAAACACAAACCACTTCGAATCACAAAAAAAACCAGCGGCGAAATCCGAGGTGTGGTCTGGCAAAACTCCAGCCATAACATGCGGATCGTCCCTGGTGGGAGATATCTCGTGGGTAGTTCAGACACCCGCTGGGCCATGCTGCTCTCCACATACCTTGGACAATTCTAATTCGAGAGGCTGTTCTGTATCCCAGAGAAATCCAAGAACCAGTTCTAACTGTCAAGAACCAACTCATGGCTGAAAAGATCTCAAAAGTGAGTAGCTGGGGGACTTCAAGAACAAGGAGTTGGTGCCTAAGATATGGAGGCGAAGGCATTCGTCATCCTCCAATCGTTCACCTGCGACACAAAAGCCTGGCTCCTCGCCCTCGTCCTCCTCATCACTGCCTCAATTGCTCTTATGACAGGATAGTCTTCCAACATGTTGGAATCATAATTTCCACATCAGTGCGAAAACATGGCCAAGGCACAAATTTCCCGTTCATCAGGCGCCCGCATGACGATCTGGAGGCGTTCTGCTGAGCTGTGTCCAGTACCTCGTTTTTGGCCACCTCTTTGGAACCTCAGGGTGGCAAACTAGCTGCTTGGCACCAAGTACTATGTCTTAAAATTTACCCAAACAATCCCAACATTATTTCTCTGAATTGCTATCGAAAAACTTGTTTGGCAGCATGCCAGCTGCATTTGTATACAGCTTGAGCAAATGAGCGTCCACCTTCATCCTTTTGATGGCAATGCACCTGCGTGCCTTGGACAAAGAGAGATACAAGAAGGTGGAGCAATTCTCACTTCCTAAATGCAATTTCTTTCACCAGCTAGAAACCAAGTTACAAACCCAAATCTCCTGTATCTCATGTCCACTTTCCCATGAAAGGCAGCATGCAATCTGTTGTAGCCGATTCCCACGAGGGCTGCCAGGCATCTAGATCCCACAGATCTTCCCAGAATCTGCCATTGTCTGTAGACTCCGTCAGGGGCAGCAGCCATTCGGTGAATCTAAGTAGAACAAGCCAAAGGAGAATTCAATATGTTTCCATGTTTTGGCTGTCAAAGGTAAAAGCCAATTCAATGCACATTGTCAGACTGAAATCATATTTCTCCATGATGGCTTACAAATTGAATGTTGTAGCCTAGCAACGTACGCATCCTGCAATGTCTTCTTCATGGTCCAGAATGCAGTTAAAAATTTCATCAATTCCTGTTCCCTGAATTTTCTGAAACAGTTTCCGGCCCCACAGCGGCACTTCCTTGAAAGAAGCTTCCGTACTCGGACAACGCTTTGGCCATTCACATGCTGCCTTGGATAACGAGTGGGCAAGGATAGGGGGAAGCCATGATATGGAAGCCCCCAAAAAAACAAAAAAAAGAAAATATCCAATTCTCTCATTTTTAGGTACTGTTTCCGTTCTGGTTGTTGTATGGCCCAGAACTGTCGCTTACGCTGGTCGTAGTTTGGCCGTGCCCCCAAAGGTTTCATTCCTTCATTCTCTTTATGAGCTGAATGCTCAAGGTTGTCATCTCTAAACTGGAGCACGGATTCTAAGGAAAAATTCACATTTTTTTTCTGTGAACTTCCTGCTGGAACCTTTACATCCTTTGGGCCAGGTTCGCCCACCAGTCTTCTGAAAAAAAATAAATCTTTCATCAGCTCCAACTGGCGCGTCTTCAACCGGTCTTGACGTTGATGATGCTGGCTCCACATTGCGACATTCAGTCTGCAATGACTGAATGAACCTAGGTAAAAAGTCGAGCCAGCCAACTCTAAATACAGCCATTTAGAAATGAGACTTCAGGCACGACCAGCTGCAAGCAAGAAACTGTAGCCTCAGAGCAGCCTTTCCGGGTGCTTTTTGGGCCATCGCAGCTGCAGCCCATGAAACCCTTGAATCTCAAATGCAAAGAAATGAATCTCAAACATAACGAAATGCCCTTATATATAAATATATGTATAATATATATATATATAATTACATATATATATGTGTGTGTGTATGGCACGTCGTCCTGCCACGTCATTTCTGGAATATCTTTGTGTCATCGGTTTCTGGCAGGAAAGAGGATGAGAAAACAAAGGTTTCTAGACTTCATCCGAGTTGTCTATATACGACTATGTATACGACTATATATACAACTATGTACTCTACCAAAGAAAGTCCGATATAGACGACTATACGACCAGTACTACCGCACAAGACGATGACGGAAATTTAAAGATAGGAACCTTTTGGAGAGGTTGGTTGCTGTGAAGGATAGATGGCAGAGCGAGCCAACTGATGGACCGACAAGTGGTTGGAGGCAGCGCAGTGTAGTTAGTTCTAATGTAATGTAGTTGTAGTTGTGCTTGCCGTTGTAGCTGTAGAATGTTGTAGATGTAGTTGTGGTTGTAACAGTAATGTAGTTGTAGTTGTAGTGAAAGTGCAGTGCAGTGTAGTGTAGTGTTAGTTGTAGTTTGCCCGTTCCAGTTGCCCGTTCCGGTTGCCCGGTTGGCCGGCTGACCGTGGCCCGGTTGCCCGTTCCGGTTGCCCGTACTACTACTAGTACTAGTACTACTACTGCGACTCCTACTACAACAAGTAGTACTAGCACTAGTACTAGTACTAGCACTAGTACCACTAGTACTACTAGTACTACTAGCACTACTAGTACTACTGCTACTACTACTACTACTACCACCACTACTACTACCACCACTACCACCACTACCACCACTACTACCACTACCACTACCACTACCACTACCACTACCACTACCACTACCACCACTACTACCACTACCACTACCACTACCACTACCACTACCTACCACTACTACCACTACCACTACCACTACCACTACTACTACTACTACTACTACTGGTACTGGTACTGGTACTGGTACTGGTACTCGGTACTCGTACTACTACTACTACTACTACTACTACTACTACTACTACTACTACTACTACTACTACTACTTGAACCGTGGAACCGTGTGCCACGGTTCGGGCTCCACGGTTTCACAATTGAACCGTGCAACCGTGGGCCACGGTTTGGGCTCCACGGTTCGGGCTCCACGGTTTCACAGTTGAACCGTGGAACCGTACGCCCGTCCGCCACGGTTCAACCGTGGAACCGTACGCCGCGGTTCGGGCTCCACGGTTCCACGGTTGAACCGTGGAACCGTGTGTCACGGTTCGGGTTCCACGGTTCCACGGTTGAACCGTGGAAACGTGGGCCACGGTTCGTCGCAGAGCGATATGCTTGGAAATGGGAAAGATCACAGTTAAGTCCCACAAACAAGACGTGTGAGAAGGAGAGACCGAATACAGTTAATAGAGATGAAGCTGGAGTGGGTTCTCGGGTCCGGGGTCTGAATCGTGATCACACCAGGTCCAAAAAAAAATAGCGCAACAAGACCGCGACGGTATGTTTAATGGAACCCATTTCTTTGAGGGCGACATCTGACAGAACAGCTTCACCCATTTGCAGCAAGACCTACAGGTCTACCAAAAGAGACACGAACAAGTGAATACATGTCAATTGCAAACCCGTCGGAAACCAGGCACCGTCCACGAGATGAATCAGGAAGAATGCGCCTCAGCAGGACGAAGCGTGTGAATGCAACGGCAAACACAATGAAGACAAAACCATAAACCAATGACATGCCTCCTCAACCACAACCCTTGATGGCGAGAGCGAAAGAAACAGAAAGCACCCTATCTGTGGCCAAACCTAGCATAAGAAGTTACGAGTACTTTCCAGACACAGGTGTGGTTCACCAAAGCAAGAATCCTAAATCGAAGATTCATCATTGGTGACCTTTCTTCGAGTGATCCCCACCATGAATGTCATACAGATTTTGACATTCTTTCTGGCAAAACTTTCTGGCAGGGAAGAGGAGGAGAGGACAACTCTGATGAAATCTAGAGACCTTCGGTCTCTAGATTTCATGAGAGTTGCCCTCTCCTCCTCTTCCTCTTGGCATTCTATCTGGCATTTTCTCTGACATATGCTCTGCAATTCTATCTGACATATGTTCTGACATTCTATCTGACATGCTTTCTGGCATTCTATCTGGCGTTCTTTCTGGCATTCTATCTGACATTCTATCTGGCATTCTATCTGGCATTCTATCTGGCATGCAGTCTGGCATTCTATCTGGCATTCTTTCTGACATTCTTTCTGCCATTCTATCTGGCATTCTTTCTGGCATTCTATCTGACATTCTATCTGGCATTCTATCTGGCATTCTTTCTGGCATACTATCTGGTATTCTATCTGGAAATCTATCTGGCATTCTATCTGACATTCTATTTGGAATTCTATCTGGCATTCTTTCTGGCATTCTTTCTGGCATTCTATCTGGCATTCTATCTTGCATTCTATCTTGCATTCTATCTGACATTCTATCTGACATTCTATCTGGCCTTGAGATCCGGCAGTGCCGACTGGGATGTGGAGCTCGCCGTTCAGGCCGGGTAGTGCCCACTGAGATCGAGAGCTCGCGGTTGAGGTCCGGCGTTGTTGACTGGGATCGGGAGCTCGCTGTTGAGGTCCGGCAGTGCCCACTGGGATCTGGAGCTCGCGGTTGAGGTCCGGCGTTGCCCACTGGGATCTGGAGCTCGCCGTTGTGGTCCGGCGTTGCCCACTGGGATCTGGAGCTCGCCGTTGAGGTCCGGCAGTGCCCACTGGGATCCGGACCTTGCTATTGAGGTCCGGCGTTGCCCATTGGGATCAGGAGCTCGCGGTTGAGCCCGGCGTTTCTCACTGGGATCGGGAGCTCGCCGTTGAGGTCTGGCAGTGCCCACTGGGATCTTGAGCTGGCAGATGGGAGGCAGCGGGAGGTTTTCCACCCCCCCTCCGTCCCCCCCGCGCAGCCATGGTAAAATCTAGTAACCCTCACCTGGCAGGTGGAGAAATAAGTCCAACGTTTCCGGTCATGG
This sequence comes from Cladocopium goreaui, assembly GCA_947184155.2. Lineage (NCBI taxonomy): Eukaryota > Dinophyceae > Suessiales > Symbiodiniaceae > Cladocopium > Cladocopium goreaui. The sequence continues at coordinate 43,640 of CAMXCT020001851.1, forward strand.
CAACAGGCCACATAAACTGAGAAAAGCCAAAAAAGAAATCAGAAGACTATCTTCCAGAACGAAAATATTGACAACAATCAGGTACACATGAAACCGTTACTTCTGATCTCACACACAATCCAAAGCACCCTTTTGAAACAAGGCTTCGCGATGTCGTCCCCTTCTTGCAGTCATCCTGCGGCAATGGCCTCGCAGAGCGACATGCTTGGAAATGGGAAAGATCACAGTTAAGTCCCACAAACAAGACGTGTGAGAAGGAGAGACCGAATACAGTTAATAGAGATGAAGCTGGAGTGGGTTCTCGGGTCCGGGGTCTGAATCGTGATCACACCAGGTCCAAAAAAAAATAGCGCAACAAGACCGCGACGGTATGTTTAATGGAACCCATTTCTTTGAGGGCGACATCTGACAGAACAGCTTCACCCATTTGCAGCAAGACCTACAGGTCTACCAAAAGAGACACGAACAAGTGAATACATGTCAATTGCAAACCCGTCGGAAACCAGGCACCGTCCACGAGATGAATCAGGAAGAATGCGCCTCAGCAGGACGAAGCGTGTGAATGCAACGGCAAACACAATGAAGACAAAACCATAAACCAATGACATGCCTCCTCAACCACAACCCTTGATGGCGAGAGCGAAAGAAACAGAAAGCACCCTATCTGTGGCCAAACCTAGCATAAGAAGTTACGAGTACTTTCCAGACACAGGTGTGGTTCACCAAAGCAAGAATCCTAAATCGAAGAAGGTAGATCCAAACAGGTAAAAGCCAAGGATCAAACAACACACAGACTTGTATGAGTACGCAGCACACAAGCATGGTGTGCAAAAGTTATGACCATGGCATTCATATCTTGTGTATTGCGTGGGTACCCGTCGCAACCAAGGCACTTTCCCAAGAGTTCTGAGAGCACAGAGGAGCTGACAGACAGCGTTAGCGCAGACCCGTCGCAACAAAAATCCATGGACAGCGCTGCGAAAACACAACTATGCAGCAACTTCGAAAAAAACACTGCGGCGAGAACCAGCACCTTTCTGCAGCAAAGACAAAAAAACGTCCTTTTCAAAAAGGACCAAGCAAAAGACTCCAGGAGTCTCTAGGTATATATACATATAAGGGGATTTCACTACAATCAAGAGTAATTTCTTCCTATTCGAGAGTCAATGAGTAAGCGAGGTGTATGAAATATATGATGTTGCAGGGGTCAAGACTGCAAGAGTTCGCTCGCGGCCGCCCGTTTTCCCAAGATGATTTCATGTCATCCCAGCGCTAGGTCCTGGTCACCTGTGCTTGTCGCTCGAAGTTTCAGTTTCATTGATACAACATTTATGGGAAAATACTTTTTTTTTTAAACACTATTATGGTTCAAAATTGCAAACGGTGGCCGTTCAAAATTTGATTTGGCGCTCAGACCAATCTGACAACATGCCCTGCATCCATCTCCAAGTCATCTTTGAAGAAGTAGAGCGGTTTGCCTAAGAGTACAAAATCCTTCAAATATAGTTGGAATTTGAAATGCCATTCAATCCATCTTTGAATGATACAGTATTGAATGGGTCATTCTTATTTGATACCGAGCAACGAGGCGAGATTTCCTTAGCCAATGGCGGCACACCACTGATAACAAATAGTCAGTGTTATTGCAACAGAAATATTGCAACATTTTTTCAAATCAGAATCCTGGATAATGTACCTCCAAGCGACATTGCTCTCTTTGGTGTAGATCACACGCCAAGCCTTCAAGAGGGATTTGGAGGCATCAAGTTCCTTAGTCACATTTCCACAAAAAGAACTACTGTGACCCACTTTCGATTGAGCCATGGATAGACCACACGGTCTTCAATTAGCAGGTGCACAATTGAGGACCGTCCGAGGGGCGGCGGCTGTGAAGATGGAAGCTGCATTCGTGTACTTGTAGTTGCTGGTGCACTCTGTGAAGCCGAAATACATCATGGTCGGCTTTGGTTTGACAAGGTATGGCTGAGGACCTAAATAGGGGAGAGAGCCATACACTCATGCCACTGAGAAATGTTCAGTTACTGACACCATTGATTAAGAGATTAAACATCCAATGGATTGTTGGGCCCCTTACCTTGGCCAACTTCAGCAGCATGCGGGGCATGCATGTCATGGGAGTTCAACGTTGTATCCGTGATCCCAGCATCCTCAAGTTCCTGTAGAAGTTGTCGGAGTGTGGTCTTCTCACTGTCCGTGCTCCCTTTCCCCGATTCGTCAGGAACTTCGAGGACAACTTCCTGCTGGTCCGTGGTCCATGCCACAGGCCAAATCCGGGACATCTCACCTGCCATGCGGACCCGTGGTTTACAACACTTCTTGCACTTCTTATCAAACAATAGGGGTTCTCAGAAAAGAATGGAACAGCGCAGTGAAGCTGCAAGTTTGTTTTTTCCCCTTTCTTGAGCGAACCACTGGTGTGTCAAGTGGTGAAGCTTTCCTCAAGGATTTCCCTGGTAAATACCGTAAGATCTAAAGTGAGATTTGGTAGCGCTTCCCAAAGTCAGCGCCATTGCCATCCGCAACCTGCCCTGAAACAGCAAGCTCGTGCCTTTATATAGCTTATTTTGATGGAAATTTGAAAACATTCTGTTGGACATCAAAGGTTGCGACACCCAAGATTATAGGATCACTGTGGACCCATTACCCATTTCTCAAAAACTTAGAAGTCACTCAGACTCAGCAGGTTCACCATCAGTGACGTCATCATCCACTTTCTGGGGGGGGAAGTCATTGAGAGCATCAGAAGCGATATGTCCTTCGTCGGCAGGACCCTCGGCGTCCTCGGCAATTTCTTCATCTTTGGGCACCTTGCGCTGTCGCTTGGACGGAACCAAACGTCGGCGGGACAGCTCCGAAGGTGGCAAATTCTTCATGTTGTTCACACGCTCCGGGTGGGTCTGCCACCTGCAGTTCACGGGGTTGACAATTAGAAATTGTTGCTAGCAAATGCACCATTGGTGGAAAAGTTGGACTTCAACGAGTCAAATCCTCTAACAAATAATGATGACGGTTCTCATGACTAATGAAATCCTTTGATGTTGAATCTCAGTGCCGGACTCGGCCCGGGCCATACCCAAGATCTCATACTTGCTCTTGGTGGGATTTTCATCCGTCAACCTTTTTTTGGACTCCGCGATGTGCTTCCAATACACATCCCTCATCCCCACACGTCCAAGAGCCCCGCTCTTCTTTGGCTCCTGGCAGTGGAATGTTTTCTTGAAACAAATAAATTGCAAGAGAGAAGAAAGGAAGCAACATGTTCCAAGCCTTCTTCTCCTCTTCTTGGTCATCCTTTGCTTTCTCAGCCTTTTTGGCCTTACCCTTCTTGGTGTTCTTTTCCTGCTTGGTCTCTTTGCTAATCTCAGCAGCTTCCTGACTATCATCCGTCTTCGACGGTTCTTTCTCGGTGTGGATCTCTTCCTCCCCTTTGGGGCTTTCCTCACTCTTGTCAGCTTTTGAACCCTTGGATCCCTTACTTGGCTTCTGCTCCTTTGTCTGCTTTGCGGCTGGTGGCTTGCGCTTGGGACGAGCCACAGCAGGCTTGGCAGGCACTGTGTTGCTGTCGTCAGCTTCCTCCTGCTGATCTTCCTCTGCTTCCTTCTTGGCTTTCTTGCTGGTAGGCTGCTTTGCCTTAGGTTCTCGACCCCTTTTCTTTACATCTGGCTTGGCTTTGGCTGTGTTTTCTGGGGATGCGTTTGCATTGTTTTTTCCATGAACTGCTTTCTGGACGGCATGAGCCAATAACGACTGTGGTGCAACGGGCGGAACTGCTGCAGTGGGCGGAACTGCTTCAGCAGGAGCAGGAGGGTTCTTCTCTTGGGTTGTCACATCCTCCACCTG
>CAMXCT020001851.1:52500-128124 GCA_947184155.2 Cladocopium goreaui
AAGGTCTTTTTTGTAAAAAAATGAATCATTACCACACAAGTCATGACCAATGGGCTTGTCATCAAAGTCTCGAAGAAGCTCAGCCCAATCGGGCCCATACACGGGATCCTCTAAGTGCCGACTCCGTACCGCTGGTGGTAAGCTGAGTTTAAACTTGTCCCAACCACGTTTGGAAGGGTTGAGATCAAAATCTAGCTTCACAATCTTCAAGGGGAAGAGGGCAGGGTCGAAGCCTTCTCGCTGACCAGCTGGTGGGGGTGGCGGCATTGGTTCATAGGCTCGCACATTGCCAAACCGGCTTGTGCTCCCATGCTTCCAGTCCTGCAGATAGCGGGACGGTTTTTGGATTCTACAGTTCATAAATTAAGAGGTTACTGGACATTGGCATGTTGCATGTTGATTGAATCTAGCCTGCTAAGTGCATAGCATGTTTGATTTTGAAAACTGGTGACTGTCCTGGAGAAGCTCCAGTGCCATGGTCTTTTCCACAAAAAGTGCCGTGTTCAAGTTCTTCGTCAAACTCAAACTTTTGAAACCCACAGTGTCCAAGCCACGTTTGGCCACCTTCTCCAACCAAGAATCATATGGGGTCAAGTTGATGAGTCCCAAGGTTGTGACACTCTCAAGTTTGGATTTGGAGAGGAGACCTGAAATCAAAATCACTGGCAATTGGTCACCGGCCAAGAATTGAGCTGCTTCTTGAACATCACTCAAACTCCTGAAAGGTAATCACAACAAGAAATCGACATTATCAACGTGATTTTTTTTGAAGGGTCTGAAGATAAAAGAATTTACACTCAATGTAAGGGTTCCACATTCTGATGATCTATGTATCCCATCCCACAAAAATAAATACCACCCAGATTAGAAATCCTTGTTGTGGATTGGGCCTATTCATTTTGGGGGATGGTTACTGGTGGTATTTTATTTTAGGGATGGGGTAAAGAGTGCCACTATGAGTCCTCATTCCTTCCGATGCATGTGGTATACCGTCTTTCTCAGCACTGGGCACGATGTAGTTGGCTTCCATTTGCCAAGGGACATCCTGACGAGTGGCCCTGAGCAGGGAACTCAGCGCCATGGGCAGGATGGACTGTGGCATAATCTCCAACAAGTTTAGTTGCAGTGCTGGGATGTTGATAATGTTTTGCAATAGTGACCCAGCCTGTCAAGCAGCAATTGGCATCCTCGGAAGGGGTTCTCCTCCAGGTATTTGTCAGACCTTTGCAAATTGGAACGCATGACAATCACTGGCTAGTTGATTCTGACATTTGTTCTCATTCAGATTTAAAGCAACATCTCAACATTGTAGTAGGAATTGATATCAGCTAAGTGACATCACGATCCATGCGTCAAATTGGATTGGAACCCGCCGCCTTGCGGGCGGTGGGGAACAGCGGATTGCCACCGCCTCACTAACCAACCCTTTCGCATCCATCTTGTCCTCCCAGCTCCTGCACAAGCAAAAATAAAGCTGGGTGAAGACATGTAGTATTTCCAGAAAAAAAGTGAGTTTTAATATGTCATTTCAATGTTTTATATATTCAGAATAAGATATAATAAGTATATATTTTTTTAATACAAAAACATACTTATAAGTATACATATAAGCATACATATATTCATGCTATGTGTTTCTTTGTGTTTCTTTGCATTTGGAATGGGTCATGAATCCTCAACTGCCCTGGGTAGCCACCTCAACTGCCCTCGGTAGCCAGCTTGCTTCTCCGACACAAGGAACGGCGCGATGAGGATGCCCACACCTTTGGGCCGTTTGTGAAGGACATGGGCCATCAATGTTACCATCTCATCAATCTCGGACATTGTAGTTCGACCACATTTCATCATGTCACACCATACGATCGTGGGCAACTCCGGGTAGCGCATGAGAAACTGCAGGGTAGGCAGGAATCAATCAGATCAGTGAAGCTGTTCGAACAAGGGACTCATGTTTAAAAGGGAAGTTTCAAAACTCTTACTGTATAAAATTCTTCTTTTGGACCCCAGACCCTGTCAATCGATGCCATTTGATCCTTGATCACCCCAGACACAACTGCCAAATTGTCCGCCATAAAGTCAGAAACAATTGAAGCACCTATGACGTTTTGTGCCCGCAAATGGACAACTTTCTCTAGTCTGCGTGCGTTCTCTGACTTGGTCACCTCTTTGTAGATAGCGCCAATTTGCGCAATGTCACGTGCAAGGGCAAGTGTGTCAGCCTCAAACTGAGCCTTCCTAGCATCCATGGTGAGAATGGACACCTTTTCATCAGCCTCTGCAAGTTTGTCCTGTGTTGTGTCAATTGGTTTCGGCATGTGATCCTTAAAGATGGAAGAGCTCTCTGATGTCCATGTAGGCTCCATGCAGGCCAGTGCCTCATCAGCTTCTGTCACAAAGTCCCTGAGCAAGGGGCAGGGCTAGGACTAGGACCAGGCATCTAGAATCCAAAGTTTGGAGTATAGTAAAGATCAAGCAAAGATTGAATGAAGCTACCAATTTGTTTCACAACTGCACCACCACCCGAAACAAGAAATCAACTGTCAACTGAGGCAGGCCATGGTTGAACAAGTTTAGCCAAAGGTCCCTTCCACAGCACGAAGAGCAATGGAATCAATGGTCTCTTCCGTTACAGCGGCAGCACCCATAGGATCACATGCACTTGCCAAGTCTTGCAAGATGTGACCCACCAAACAGGCTCTATCACATTCCAGGACCCAGTTCTCCAAACTAAGTCGATTGGAGCTTGCTCTCCCTGGCCCCCCCTTCTTAGACGCTATGTCGTGAAGCAGCAAAACTCGGTGCATGAAAAGGACTTGTTTTTTCCGATCAACTTTCAACACTTGATGCCAGTTGTGAAGATTCTTTGCCGCGGGGTCTTGGGAAATTCCGCCCAGCATCCATCGCTCACACAGCAAGAGCGCATTCGTGAAGGCTGCAGGGAATAATGATATGAAGGTTTTGATTCAAGAATAAACTGCATGCAAAGGAGCATGATAGTTTCCACATTCTTCAGAATACTTGAGAACGCACCACGCCTGATAACTCGAACTTGTTCGTGTGCAAATGCGCTTCCAGGAGACTCCAAACTTCGTCACAAACACCAACCTGAGCGGGAAAGCCCAGAATGGAGGGTGAGAGGTTTGATGGGTGATGTTGGGGATTTCATTATAGAATACAAGGAAAAACATGCTTCAATTTCACTATATCCAGAAACCCGGAAAGCATACAATTGCAACGCTGCATTCTGGTCGATGAAAACCCTGGTGCTATGCTTGGCCAACCCATAGCCATTGAATTCCTCAACGGCTTTGAGGAAAGCCATCTTGTAGTTCCCAGTGTAGATTGTAGGATCCTGGATAGACTGGATTGCCCAAGAGTTGATGGTAATTAGGCATGTGAATTGGCACATTGCATCACATTGCTAGGTACTGAATCCCTCTTAAAATTATGAATTGTCCTGCACCATCAACTCTTTGGCTCGGGTGTCAAATGTCAACGCCTTTTGAAGGCAGTTCTTTTTCTGACGCTCTGCCTGCTGATCGTTCAACTGCATCCTTCTCCACAAGCATTCTGCCTGTGAGGCCTCAACGAACTTCACCTTGATGGTCTGGACCGTTTGGAGCCACCTGTTGGGCGAGGGCAGGCTGCCAAAAGGAACCTAGATTCCAACAAAAAAATTACCCTAAAAACCCAAAATAGATAAAAGCATCACCTTGGAAGATGCTAAAATTTCAAAAAATTAAGACGACGGTTCCGGTGGAACCATCACCTTGGAGACCTTGTCAAAGGGTGTGCTTCTGGGTTCCCAAAATATCGATGAGCTTCCCAAAATATCAAACTCAGATCCCAAAATATCGATTTTAATGTGAATTGGTTCCCAAAATAGTGATTGATATTTTGGGTTTGCTATGCTGGTATGGTTTCAAGTTCTCCAAGACGACGGTTCCACCAGAACCATCACGTAGAAAAATTGGAGTTTTTCAAACTTCCAAGACGACCCTTTTATATATTTTGGGGATTTTGGTCCTGATTGCCACAATAATATTTTACGATGATACCATGAATTAACTTGAAATCCCAGCTCCAGATTTTAAAAAACACCAGACCTGAGAAACAATTCTTTGTCACCATCATTCAATTCCTCCCTGTGGTAGAACGTGTGGCAAATGACCCAGAGGATCATGGACATTCTTCCCAAGCCCCTTACGGGTTGCACATCTTTGAAGCCCAGGCTACATCCCCAAGGGGTCGAATCTGTTTGACTCTTTACTTCTACACAGCTCCTCCAGCCCTCATACCCCTCAAACACTATGCCCTTCAGGTTGTAGAGCCAGCCCGAAAAAATCGGCAAGCCATCCGCAGGACGGGTGAAATTGAAGGACAGCAAGGGGATGTCCACCATCTCCTTGGCTGAAGCCTCAGCGAAGCAGCACACGATTGAGGTGGCTCACTGGATCTAACTCAGGTTGATAATCATGATGATATGCTGTAAGGCTAGAAACTGGGTAATTGGAGCATGTCGGGCGAGGGAAGCCCTGGAGCATTTCTTCAAGCCATGTTTGAAGGGGCTCGAAGTCCTGGAAGTCATTGTTCAACGAGTCGAGCAAGCTTTGCACAGGATGACAACCAGCCTTGAAAGCATTCCTGGGATCAACTTTTTGTTGACATTCACTTCGATCAAAAATCAGATTCCATCGACCCTCAGATTTTCTTAAATTTGTGCTTTGAAATTGACAGTTGAACCTAGTCTCTTGGCATAGTCATAGACTTTAGTTGCCCATGGGTTGGCAAGCTTTGCTGCCTTGCTTGGACCAGAGTCGCCATCAGGTGCGACGCGTTTTCCCATCCTGGCCAAACTTTCCTGGCCCAGGACGAGCAAATTGAGCCTCACACAGTTGATCAGTTGGATCTGTTGTTGATGTAAGGTGGGAAATATGGATCCTGGGTTTGTTCAGCAATAGCCAATTGCCCCATTGCAAATCAACACTTTTTCCGTCTTGTGCTCAGGACTGTTCATTAGATCAGCAATGCATAAATCATCAGGAGTCTAAACAATCTGAATTTCAGCGCCATTCTAGCGCCATTGCTGCTATCAGCATAATGGCACCCACACATGGAGTGCTCATGGTGTTTCCGGCTGCCTTGCCTTTGTTCAATCCAGAATCACCAACCCGGAGCACAGGAGCACTACAAATTGCTGCCTGCTTGGCAGTTGTGGGGATCAGCTGGCTTGCAAGCATTTCGTTGCCCGTCAAGAAGCGGTGTTTCTCCTGCAGGATTGTTGGGACCATGTGTAATTATGGTACAATCATATCTGCTTAAATCTAATCAACAAGATCATATGATAAAATGTTTCAATGAACTTAATCCAGTTCCCCTGATATCAAATGATTTCGATTGTTGGGGCCCCTACGAGGATATTGGAAAAAAAGGGGTTGTCAAATGCGACGGGCGTTGAGCAGTGACAGGTCCTGGGAGAAAATTTTGCAGCTATTCGTTGTAAGTGTGCAGAGGCACCCATCGCTGGTTTCACCCCGCCCCCTATTGTTTGAGGGGTATTGCTGCAAATCCACATACTTCAGGTTCGGCATGTAGCTCTTGTAGTCTTGGAGGACTTTTTCCTTGTCAAGAAGTTGGATGATCAATGGTTGTTGTATTGAATTGTTCAATGACAAAATTTCAAAAATGCCATTCGATGTTGACACTTTCAAAAACAGAGTCATTATAGATCCTTGTAAGCTATAGCCATCATAAATCCCTGTGCAATCAAAAAGCCTGCGCTTGGGTCAAGGTATCCTTCGGAAGATCTTGCCAAAAGAAGCCACCTGCTCCAAATTCAACGGAAGCCGTCAGGGCCTCAAGAATGGCTTCCATGCTGACGTCCTCTCGCCAGTGGATTGTTTTAACCTTCCAACAGATGGCATAGAGGCGGCTCCTAGCTGCCCCTATTCCGAAAATCCGGGGGTCAATCACATGGGATCTTATTCCCCATTCTGGTCCAAGCTCATCTCTGATGTGGGTTTCTCCATATTCAGGTACATTTTCGATGATCAAAACCTCACACAATGTTTTCATTTTCTTGTAGTACTGCCGATGGGTTTCATACGCCGGATCAGCTGTGCCTTTCCTGTTTCCAATCTTGGAAAAGGAAATGCATACTGGACCTAAGTGTGCCATGTCATGCTGAATGGGTTAATCCATCTAATCATGGCACATTGATTGAGTCCGTCAAGCGCAGAGGCCCTGGCCAGCTGCATCGACGGGCAATCCTGAGGACAGGGTGATGGCTGGAATGGGCTAAGCAGGGCTATGGTTGAGTTTGAAAACCTACAGCATGCAAAGGGAAACTGAACAAAATTCAGCTGAGGTTCGTTTTTTCTTTTTGAGATGTTTCTTCCGAATAGGGCAGGGTTTTCCATGGGTGACACAAAATTCTTTTGACTTCGTGACGTCAAAGGTCAAGATGTCTCCAAAGCAGCAACAATTGTAAGTATTTCCCAGAACCTTCTGGGCACTTTTGTCAATTTCCACCGCAAAGTCATGAGCCACAAATGGACATTCCAGACTGGGGATTGCATGCCCGTTCTCCCTGAGGAATTCCGCTGCTGCAGACTGTAGAGAAGCCGCTGCCTCAAGACAGGATTGGCTGGAGATACAGAAATTCAAAGTTGGCAACAGGCTGCTGAGCTTCAAACACTTTCAGCTGCCCCAATTCCAGAAAAGGCCGTGCTCATACTCCAACTCCATGAGTTGATACGTTCACAAACCCATGACTGGCCGAACTTGTCAGCCAGTCGCCTTAAAAACACCGTGGGCCATGAGAAAGCGTTTTCCACACTCACAAAACCTTTTGGGTGTTGGTCACTGGCAGCGAAGATTGTACACTTTGGGTACTTCTGCCTCACACAAGGAAATTCTGTTTTATCAGGATGGGCACCCCATATCTGATACAATAAAGTGATTAGCTCCATATGATACTTTCTTTTGGGATAATGATGACAGGTTCTCATGATGTTTTCTGCGCTGGATTCTAACAACTGGCCGCCTTCGCTTAGGTTTGATTGGCACCTTCCGGGATCTTTGCCTGCCAACGGGCTTCCACAAGGTTTGAAACTTAGAAAATCTGAGGCTATGGGACTGGGAAAACAAGTAACCCGGCCTTACTGTCTGAAATTGATTCTTCAAGATCTTCTTCTTGTTGACCCCCCTTAGAATCCAGAATAATTAGAGATACTAGCCAATGCAACAACAGAGGCAGAGGCCCAAACTCTGGTGTCTTCGCATGAATCGCTTGTAGCACGGAGTTCCGTAGGGAACCGTACCTCTCACAGGCTTAGACGACCTAGAAATTAAAAGTATGGGGAATAAAGGTGATATCCGAAAAAAACAATCCGATCGCCTGCTGCATGAAGCTATTGTTTTTGCTGGCGACCTGCACACACAAGTATTACATTAAAATTACATGTCATGCTTGATTCGGCCACTAAACCCTGGATTCATGCATGAATAAGAATTGATTTACATTGATGTGACCCTGCAAGCCTTCTCACTGGTTCTGGCTTCTGGGAAACAACTTGTGGAGCATTGCGGCTAGGCCTCCCAATGGTAGCTGAACACACCAAAACCCTGAACCAATCTTCAATAATGATAAAACAACACCTTATCTGACAAATGACAGCAGACAAAAAACAAACACGACGACAGCAACAGAGTTACACCACTACTACAACAACAAGACCAACACCACCAGCACCCACCAGCACCCACCAGCACCCACCACCACGGCCACCACAGACCACCACAGACCACCATAGACCACCACAGACCGCCACAGACCACCGCGACCACTTCCACCAACAACACGAACAACAATAACAACGGCAATAACAACGGCAAGAACAATAGCAAGAACAATAGCAAGAATAATAGCAAGAACAAGAACAAGAACAACAAGAACAAGAGCAAGAACAAGAACAAGAACAACAACAACAACAGCAGCAACAACAACAACAACAACGACCACGACCACGGCCACAACCACGACCACGACCACAAGAACCACCACCACAACAACAACAACAGCAAGAACAGCAAGAACGAAAACAAGAGCAACAGGGCAAATTCCACCATTCGCAGGAAACCAACAGCTACAGCAGCAGCAACAGCAATGGGAAGCAAAATTGATTAGCGAGGAACCATGGCTACCACAATCTACAATTGACAGTGACAAAGTGGCATCACCAGAACCACCATCAACACCACAACAAACAAGAGTACCACTAGCAGCACAAAAGCCAAATTGGTACTGGACTACGTGCCTTGCCGGAAGACCTGTGTCCTGTCGTGTCTCCTCTAACCTTTGTCGGTGCTTATTAACACAGCGACATGGCTTGGAAAGGGGTGGAAACATTAAGTCCCCAGCTTCTGGTCAAGATTTCCCTTTGTCCGTCCAGCGCTCCTGCATGGTTTGGCAAATTAATGATTCTGCTACCGAGGACAGCTTGTTGAAGCTGGCTGCTCCTGGCTATGTTCTTCCAGGCACCCTGCAGGGCCGATTGGACAGCCTGTTTTAATCCTAGCATTGCCCAGTTTTTGAGCCGAGGGCCTCAGAAACATCCTGGCACATCGAAGATGCATTCAAGTTTCCTTTTGATGTACAACGGATTGTAAGAGGACAAGCAAAACTCACTCCAAGGGCTGCAAATCTTTCAGTGGCAGTCGGATTGTCCATCTATGGGTGGGCCAAGGAAACCCAGCACAGGTGATGGCACATTTGGAACTGACTGTTGTCACAGCCCCCTAATTATATATGATAAGCTAAGCTTGGCATCCTCAGCTAGTCGCTAATTGACTTCCCATCCTTAGCATCAGAATCTGGTGTGACAATATTTAAGCTTTGTTTCATTGAAATTCAATCGCAGCTTCGGCCTTGTCATCGCCAGATGTGCTGCTCCCAGTGTGCTTCGAAGGCAAGTCCTCCAGCACGGGGCAGACCAAGGATGAAATGCCATGTGGGGGTTTCCATAAATGGTGGTACACCAGAATTTATGGTTTGAGGGAAATATATAAAATGGATGATTTAGGGGTAGTCCCATTTATGGAAATCCCCATGTAGTAGAATTAGGTGAGGTTGGCAACTTGTGTTTGGACTGGACCAGAATTAGGTATCAAATTGTTAGATATATCTCTGGGCTGGGTCCTGTGTCACTAATAAACATCAAAACAGTAAAACCATATAACAACAATATGGTGATAATAACTATAATTATAACATTGACAAAGAGCTTAATTCAATACTCCTGAGCCATAGAAATCAGAGCCTTGTCAAGGCCACCTGTGCGGCGCTTCTTTGCATCCCGTTCCTGAAGGCGCGGTGGGGCATCACCTACTTTCTTTATTATAGCTTGAGCAAGACCCAAGCCTTCTGCAATTCCTCCAGTAGGACGTCTAACTCCCCCTGGTCATGATGTTGCATGGAGTTATGGAATTGAGAAGTTTGACACGAACTTAGACCTGGGAGTCTGCCACAAGATGTGGGTCGAAGTCTATGATCTTAGCAGCCAGATTCCAGTAACAATAGATACTCTTCAAAGTTCAAAGAATTGTTTTGGGATCTGACCTCACAATCGTCATCATCGGCTGAATCGCCTTTCAAAGGCTCAGGGTGTCCAACCTGCAGAATGGACGCATCAAAATCTTTATGGTTAAGATTTTATTCTCAATAAAAAGCCTCCCGGAACAAGTCGTCGTCTACATGGTAGAGCTGGGATTGGTAGTCTTCAAAAACCTCACAACACAAAAACCAGATCAGACTATTATGTTCAAGAAATTTCCGGACAAAATGTTCGAGAAAATGTATTTCAGTGTATACTCTGCACTCCTGCTCTTTGGCAGCACCCGCAGCGCTCCAAACCTGGCACCAGGATTGGATACCAATTGTGAGGGGATGGGCAATCTGGTTCGAAGGAGGCCTGCCTGGGATTTCTTTCGCCTCAACAGCTGTTGGCAATGGGTCTTAATGGAACAATATGGAAAGTCATGGATCCCTTGACATAATTTCGTGATTTATTATTTTTACCCGGGCCTTAGGGCTGACTGGCTCATAGCCATGGGAATGCTAAAGTGGTAGCCTATAGCTAAGAGGCTGCCTGGGGATACTTCTGATCCAGAAAAGCTGCTAATGAAGCAAAATGAGAAAGTCCCATGTAAGAAAGTCATTGAAGTGAGAAAGTCCCTCATCATTGGTTTTTTACCCTCGCCGAGCAAAACGGACTTCGAATCTCATAGTAGGCATCAACCTACGAGCAACTCGTGGCACAGCCACCTGAATATTATCAGGAGGGGTGGCTGTGGTAAACCATGGCATTGGGGGCAACGGTCCTGGAATTGGGTTTTCCACCAGGCTCAATAAAAATTCAACTGCCCTCCCCATGGTGTCGGAAGGAAACCTCCGAAGCAAGAGCCTGCACAGCTCCAGGTACTTCTTGGCCTTTGCCTGCTCCACTGGTCTGAGAGGCCGGGCCACAGTTGGGGCAGCATTGAGGATGGGAACTGCAAAGTTGTAGGGCATGGCCAGCACTGCTTCCTCGGGCAGGTGGACTCTAACGTTGTTCTGATATGCATTCATTTTACAAAATGAGGTTGCTGTGTGATATATGTTCTAACTTTGTTCTGAAACATGTTGTTTAGACGTGACATGTACTCATTAAAAGATGAGGTTGCTGTGTGATATATGTTCAAAAATGTTCTAACATTGTTCTGAAATATGTTGTTTAGACAAAGAATCTTGCGCCAAAGTGTGATCGGCAGCATTCCGTTTCACCAAGCAAACCACATCCAGGTCATGAGGTAGGATCACTCCATTCCTCTGGTCATAGGATATCGCCACATTCCGAGGTAGGGCTGGCCGGTGCCAGTGTAATGTTTCATGATTAGAGTCGTTAGGCATCATGATATCTTGAAATATTCAAACCCCAAATTTTGATGACATAACATGTGTTTGCATTCAAATCCAAACTACTGGCCTTTTCTCTTCATGAACATGAAAGCATGAAATCCAGTCTCGTCTGACTTCATGCCGCCCTGGAAGGTCACTGGCAGAGAAGCGTTCAACCTTGCAGCGGCAAAGGGGAAAAGTGTCAGGGGAGCGATCGTGAATAGCAGGGTTTGAAGTAACGATCAATTGTTATTATATGTTATTATATATCATATAATAGCTAGATATTAGACCGGAAAAATGGAACACTGAAAAAGTAATACAGCATTTTTTTTATTGGGGGCTATGGTACGTTTAGCAATTCAATAATATCATGAAGCCATTGGGGGCTATGGTACACCAATTCAATAATACCAAGAAACATCAAGAAACCATGGGGGGCTATGGTACACTAATTCAATAATACCAAGAAATCGTGGGGGGCTATGGTACACCAATTCAATAATACCAAGAAATATCAAGAAACCATGGGGGGCTATGGTATGCTAATTCAATAATACCAAGAAACCATGGGGGGCTATGGTACACCAATTCAATAATACCAAGAAACATCAAGAAACCATGGGGGGCTACGATACACCAATTCAATAATTATACCAAGAAACCAACCTGTCCAGTCACGACAGCTAGTAAGCAACTGCACCTTCACTTGCGCCTTTTCCCCAATCCATTTGCGGATGTTGATGCGTTCCAAGATGCCTCTGAGTTTCCTGGCGCCACACGGGTTAAACATTTGTTGGCTGCCATGTGCCTAACTTGAACTGAATACAAAGTAAATTCAAGTCGAGGGTCATCACCAAGTCATTGGGATCACAGATCAGGTCAACAAACCGTACGCAAGTGGCTACCAACCCAAATAGTTGGTCTTAGTTGCTGGTTTGCGATGAGGGCATTGCGGATCTGGAATGTGCACAACTGGAACTGTCACAGTAACTATGAGAACTCTTGAAATCATGTGGTTGCAAGAGAAGCAAAAGACACAGAGCGTGCAATCAAGGAACCCAGTGCACCGTGCGAGTGCCCCACTCGGGGAAAGAGAAGAGAACAAAAATTCATCTTCTCCTTCTGCAGAAGGGTCGTCATCATCTTCATGCAGCCATTGTTCTTATTCTCTCTAACAGTGTTGTCAGCCTTGGATCTCTCTTTGATAGCGCATGACTCATGCTGAGAAGACATGCTCAAGTGCCGACACAAGTAGATGCTGTCAAGATACCCAGCAAATCAGTTCTTTGGGCATTGGCTTCTGATGTCGCTGGAAGAGCTCGGTCGCGGTTTCCATCGATCGTAAGAAGCATTCAAGCACCAATGACGAATCTGCTGGGACTGCTGGGTGCACACAGAATAGTGTCAATGCTACCCCATGCACCCACACTCCATGGACCTTCAGTCGAGGTCTCAGAACGTTCTGGGCCTCCTTAGATTGCTGAACCAGGCGGTGCCTGGAGACCGCCCATTTGGACTGGTCCATTCCATCCTGAGTTCAGTCAGATTGATCAGGCTGGAACAGAACTTCAATGGACCAGGCTGGAGCAGAACTTCAATGGATCAGGCTGGATCAGGATTTCAATGGATCAGAAGGATCAGAAATTCAATAGATCAGGCTGGAACAGAACTTCAATGAACCAGGCTGGGTCAGAACTTCAATGGATCAGGCTGGATCAGAACTTCAATGGCTCAGGCTGGATCAGGATTTCCATGGATCAGAATGGGTCTGGATATTCAATGGATCAGGCTGGAACAGAACTTCAATGGATCAGAATAGGTCAGAATTTCAATGGATCAATCTGGACCAGAACTTCAATGGATCAGAGTGGCTTTGAAATTCAATGGATCAGGCTGGATCAGGACTTCAATGGACCAGAGTGGATCTGAAATTCAATGGATCAGGCTAGATCAGATACTTCAATGGATTACTGGATCAGAAAATCAATGCCTGGATCAGAATGCAGGCGAGAGGCCCAGGTCACAGCCAACGGCGCAGTCTCATCCTCAAGGGGGCTTTGAGCCTGGCTCGCAATGTTTCAAAAAGTCAAACTTTCCGGTTCCAAAACCGTTCCTGTTCAAAGGTTCTGCTCCAAAAAGAGCCAAGCTATCTGTTTTCAAAAATGCTCCAAACTTGCCAGGCTGACGTGAAGAAACTCTTCCAACTGGCGGTCTGCGGCAACCAAGTCAAGGTGACATTTGTACTCGCGCGCAGTCTCATATTTGGATTGAGCGTCCTCAGCACAAACAACAGGTGCTCACTGGTATCGAGCGAAATCTTGGACAGAAGTGGTCCAAACTGCTGACGGTATGTTTTGTTTCCAAGGGTCCACAGCTTTCCTGAACCTCTGCTTGAAGTCAACGCAGGAATCACATGTTCCATGTGTTGATGGAGGCAAAAAGCGCAACACTTTTGCCCACACAGTCCTGTAACGTCTCCAGAAGGTGATGTACCTTGCAGTTGCACTCGCTGCAACCCAATCCCCCGTGCCACTCAAACCAATCATACAAACACAAACCACTTCGAATCACAAAAAAACCAGCGGCGAAATCCGAGGTGTGGTCTGGCAAAACTCCAGCCATAACATGCGGATCGTCCCTGGTGGGAGATATCTCGTGGGTAGTTCAGACACCCGCTGGGCCATGCTGCTCTCCACATACCTTGGACAATTCTAATTCGAGAGGCTGTTCTGTATCCCAGAGAAATCCAAGAACCAGTTCTAACTGTCAAGAACCAACTCATGGCTGAAAAGATCTCAAAAGTGAGTAGCTGGGGGACTTCAAGAACAAGGAGTTGGTGCCTAAGATATGGAGGCGAAGGCATTCGTCATCCTCCAATCGTTCACCTGCGACACAAAAGCCTGGCTCCTCGCCCTCGTCCTCCTCATCACTGCCTCAATTGCTCTTATGACAGGATAGTCTTCCAACATGTTGGAATCATAATTTCCACATCAGTGCGAAAACATGGCCAAGGCACAAATTTCCCGTTCATCAGGCGCCCGCATGACGATCTGGAGGCGTTCTGCTGAGCTGTGTCCAGTACCTCGTTTTTGGCCACCTCTTTGGAACCTCAGGGTGGCAAACTAGCTGCTTGGCACCAAGTACTATGTCTTAAAATTTACCCAAACAATCCCAACATTATTTCTCTGAATTGCTATCGAAAAACTTGTTTGGCAGCATGCCAGCTGCATTTGTATACAGCTTGAGCAAATGAGCGTCCACCTTCATCCTTTTGATGGCAATGCACCTGCGTGCCTTGGACAAAGAGAGATACAAGAAGGTGGAGCAATTCTCACTTCCTAAATGCAATTTCTTTCACCAGCTAGAAACCAAGTTACAAACCCAAATCTCCTGTATCTCATGTCCACTTTCCCATGAAAGGCAGCATGCAATCTGTTGTAGCCGATTCCCACGAGGGCTGCCAGGCATCTAGATCCCACAGATCTTCCCAGAATCTGCCATTGTCTGTAGACTCCGTCAGGGGCAGCAGCCATTCGGTGAATCTAAGTAGAACAAGCCAAAGGAGAATTCAATATGTTTCCATGTTTTGGCTGTCAAAGGTAAAAGCCAATTCAATGCACATTGTCAGACTGAAATCATATTTCTCCATGATGGCTTACAAATTGAATGTTGTAGCCTAGCAACGTACGCATCCTGCAATGTCTTCTTCATGGTCCAGAATGCAGTTAAAAATTTCATCAATTCCTGTTCCCTGAATTTTCTGAAACAGTTTCCGGCCCCACAGCGGCACTTCCTTGAAAGAAGCTTCCGTACTCGGACAACGCTTTGGCCATTCACATGCTGCCTTGGATAACGAGTGGGCAAGGATAGGGGGAAGCCATGATATGGAAGCCCCCAAAAAAACAAAAAAAACAAAAATATCCAATTCTCTCATTTTTAGGTACTGTTTCCGTTCTGGTTGTTGTATGGCCCAGAACTGTCGCTTACGCTGGTCGTAGTTTGGCCGTGCCCCCAAAGGTTTCATTCCTTCATTCTCTTTATGAGCTGAATGCTCAAGGTTGTCATCTCTAAACTGGAGCACGGATTCTAAGGAAAAATTCACATTTTTTTTCTGTGAACTTCCTGCTGGAACCTTTACATCCTTTGGGCCAGGTTCGCCCACCAGTCTTCTGAAAAAAATAAATCTTTCATCAGCTCCAACTGGCGCATCTTCAACCGGTCTTGACGTTGATGATGCTGGCTCCACATTGCGACATTCAGTCTGCAATGACTGAATGAACCTAGGTAAAAAGTCGAGCCAGCCAACTCTAAATACAGCCATTTAGAAATGAGACTTCAGGCACGACCAGCTGCAAGCAAGAAACTGTAGCCTCAGAGCAGCCTTTCCGGGTGCTTTTTGGGCCATCGCAGCTGCAGCCCATGAAACCCTTGAATCTCAAATGCAAAGAAATGAATCTCAAACATAACGAAATGCCCTTATATATAAATATATGTATAATATATATATATATAATTACATATATATATGTGTGTGTGTATGGCACGTCGTCCTGCCACGTCATTTCTGGAATATCTTTGTGTCATCGGTTTCTGGCAGGAAAGAGGATGAGAAAACAAAGGTTTCTAGACTTCATCCGAGTTGTCTATATACGACTATGTATACGACTATATATACAACTATGTACTCTACCAAAGAAAGTCCGATATAGACGACTATACGACCAGTACTACCGCACAAGACGATGACGGAAATTTAAAGATAGGAACCTTTTGGAGAGGTTGGTTGCTGTGAAGGATAGATGGCAGAGCGAGCCAACTGATGGACCGACAAGTGGTTGGAGGCAGCGCAGTGTAGTTAGTTCTAATGTAATGTAGTTGTAGTTGTGCTTGCCGTTGTAGCTGTAGAATGTTGTAGATGTAGTTGTGGTTGTAACAGTAATGTAGTTGTAGTTGTAGTGAAAGTGCAGTGCAGTGTAGTGTAGTGTTAGTTGTAGTTTGCCCGTTCCAGTTGCCCGTTCCGGTTGCCCGGTTGGCCGGCTGACCGTGGCCCGGTTGCCCGTTCCGGTTGCCCGTACTACTACTAGTACTAGTACTACTTCTGCGACTCCTACTACAACAAGTAGTACTAGCACTAGTACTAGTACTAGCACTAGTACCACTAGTACTACTAGTACTACTAGCACTACTAGTACTACTGCTACTACTACTACTACTACCACCACTACCACTACCACCACTACCACTACCACTACTACACTACCACTACCACTACCACTACCACTACCACTACCACTACCACTACCACTACCACTACCACTACCACTACCACTACCACTACTACTACTACTACTACTACTACTACTACTACTACTACTACTACTACTGGTACTGGTACTGGTACTGGTACTGGTACTGGTACTCGTACTACTACTACTACTACTACTACTACTACTACTACTACTACTTGAACCGTGGAACCGTGTGCCACGGTTCGGGCTCCACGGTTTCACAATTGAACCGTGCAACCGTGGGCCACGGTTTGGGCTCCACGGTTCGGGCTCCACGGTTTCACAGTTGAACCGTGGAACCGTACCCCCGTCCGCCACGGTTCAACCGTGGAACCGTACGCCGCGGTTCGGGCTCCACGGTTCCACGGTTGAACCGTGGAACCGTGTGTCACGGTTCGGGTTCCACGGTTCCACGGTTGAACCGTGGAAACGTGGGCCACGGTTCGAGCTCCACGGTTTCACGGTTTCCACGGTTGAGTTCCACGGTTCACGGTTGGAGAGTGCCCGGCTCCGCCCTTCTCTGCTTTTCATGCTTTTGCTTTTTTCTTGGATGTGCGTTTGGGCTGCCATCAAATATTAGCTGCAGAAACCAGGACATAGAAATAAGGATGAACATCATACACGTGTCAATACAATGACTGCCGCACAAGTTAAATTCGGCAATTTGTGGAGGGGACCCTTCTTTGAACTTCAAATTGCCTTTTTTAGTAAAGAAAGTTGTCAAAAACTGGTCCGTTTGGGAAACTATGTTTTTCTCAAATCCTGATCTAAAAGTTATTGACATATTACTTTTTTGTTTAAGGGTGTTTGCGTGTAATTTCTTCTCTTCCTCCTCATGCTTTTTCTGCTTTTGCTTTTTTCTTGGATATGTGTTTGGGCTGCCACTACTACGACGGCGACTACTACGACTAGTACTACTACTACTACTACTGCTGCTGCTGCTGCTGCTACTGCTACTGCTACTGCTGCTGCTACTGCTACTTCTACTGCTACAACAACTATACTACTACGACTAGTACTACTACTAGTACTACTACTACTAGTACTACTACTACTACTACTACTACTACTACTGGCCGGTCAGCCGGTCGGCCGGTCGGCCAACCGGGCCGGCCGGTCAGCCGGCCGGTCAGCCGGCCGGTCAGCCGGCCGGTCAGCCGGCCAGCCGGTTCACACACACACACACCCTCCCGCAGGAGGGTGGACAATTTAAAACCTCAAAACCTAGACCTAACAAGCCTAACTAAAGAAATGAGACCTGAGCCTGGAATGAACATGAGTAGATGAGATGAGAGGCCTAGCAAAATATAAATATATGATGAAACAACTCACCCACCCTCCCGAAGGAGGGTGGGAGGATAAGGTCCGGACAATAAGATGAAAATGAAGAGAAAGGGAAATGAAGATGAGATGAAAATGACAATGAGATGAAAGTTACTTAACCAGGACGCGAAGAGGGGGAACGCAAACGCAGAGGGAAGGAGAAAACACCAACACATGAAAACCTAGCCCACCACGGGCAAACCCTGAAAGGGGAAGGAAAAAGAAAACGGAGGCAGACGGAAACGGAACCAGACCCGCGGAGGGGGGGGGAGACGGAAGCGCCTGAACCAACCTACACCAGCGAAACCTACACCTACCTGGGCACGCGAAGGGCCAAACCTACCTGGAGAGAGGAGCACGCAGAAACACATGAAATAGGGGATTCAGGTGTAAAAGTTCAACAGTTTCAACAAATGATGCATTCATCAAATCATGCAAAGTCGTGATTAGGCTCAAGGCCCTCGGTGTTCAAGTCAACCCTTGGACGGCTTACGTGGTGAACCCTTGAATTACATGCACAAATTTCCTCCGTACCAAAGACCATCAAAAGGAAAAATCACCAAACCTGCAAGCATGTCCTGATGCCTTAAGTCCTCATGTAAAGGGGCTGCGGTCAGTCTCTTGAGAAAGGGAGATTGTTGGCGCAGCTTCAGGCTACAAACCCTTGCGCAACCGAAAAAATGAAGCCAGTCTCAGCGGCCAGTTGTTTAACACATCGACCGACCAAAGGTGAGAAGCTGAAAGGTGAACGGCTTCTTCACTTTACTTAAACGAATTACTAGGTTGAAAACTGTAAATTCGGAGGTCGAGTCTTGGCGTCACATTCTGCTTAGAAAAGCATTCCCCGAAGAGTTCATGACATCGTGTCGAAAGCGTCATGAAGCACACACTTGTTCAGAACAATCTTATCGAATTAGGATGATGAATGCATCTTACGTGCAAAAACAATTCAGATTCACCTGACAGGAAAACCCTTTGCGACCAGAAATGAGGAATTCTAAGATTGCGACAACAGTGCAAAAGCGAAAAGAAACTGATTGTTTGACAACGGCAAGGTGGTTCTTGGGTTAGCCACGTCCCATTGCAGAAAAGTATGTTTGACAAAAATGCAGGTACGTCGGGATGATCAGTCCCGATATCCTCCCAACTCATGAGTAGCTTCGTTGGCAGTGGACTCATGAGTGGGCCACTGCCCCCTGCTTATATACTTAATTAAAAAACAAAAACAAAAACCTAAACCTAAAAAGCCTACCTAAAGAAATGAGACCTGAGCCTGGGATGAACATGAGTATATGAGGTGAAGAACCTAAAATATGTTATATATATATATATGATGATGATGATGAAACCTTTATAAAAGTAGAAGTTTTACATCTATTCAGATGTTACACACACACACATGCCACCCAGTAGTACATTCCGGCAAAACATAGGCCCCGCTGCGATGCTGCAATGGGGCCGTGGACGCTGCGACGCTGCAACGCTGCGACGTTGCGACGCTGCGATGCTTCAACGCTTCGACGCTGCGACGCTGCCGAGCCAGAGCGACGCTGTGACACTGTCCTTTCAAGATCCGTTGAAGCTAAAATCCCATTCAATGTATGGGTCAGAGGGGGTGGCGGATTTGAATCCTTTTGAAGATCAGTTGAAGTTAATATCCCATCCGACTTATTAGTCAGAGGGGGTTGCGGATTTCATCCCTTATGCAGAAAAGTTGTGAAGTGAATATCCCAGTGAACAGATTGGTCAGAGGGTGTGGCGGTTTTGATCCCTCCTGGAAATCAGTTGAAGTTGATATCCCCTGCAACGTATTGGTCAGAGGGGGTGGCGAATTTGAGACCCTAAGAGAAGTTGTGAAGTTGATATCCCAGTCAACGTATTGGTCAGAAGGGGTTGCGGATTTGATCCCTTAAAAAGAAAACTTGTGAAGCCAATATCCCATTCAACGTATTGGTCAGACTGGGTGGCGGATTTGATCCCTTTTGAAGATCAGTTGAAGTTACTATCCCATCCCACGTCTTGGTCAGAGGGGGTGGCGGGTTTGATCCCTTAGGAAGAAAAGTTGTGAAGTTAAAAACCTATGCAACTTATTGGACAGAGGGGTTGGCGCATTTGATTTCTTACTAAGACAAGCTTTTGAAGTTAAAATCCCAGTCAACGTATTGTTCAGACGGGGTGGCGGATTTGATCCCTTCTCGGCTTCTCGGCTTGTCCGGTGGCTTCTCGGCTTCTCGGCTTGTTGGCTTCTCGGCTTGCCTTGTGGCTTCTCGGCTTCTCGGCTTGTTGGCTTCTCGGCTTGCCTTGTGGCTTCTCGACTTCTCAAGTCACCATGGGTTTCAATAGTAAGGTCTATTGACTGATGTATACATTTACATATGATTATTTGGGGTACCCTCATGACTTAGGAAAACGTCCATATTGGTTCTTCAATTTTTCGGTGTCCAAAGAGTTTGACCCAAACACCTCAGACAAAAGGCTTTCCATTTATGGAAGAAACCAATGTCTTTCTGCGCAAGGTATCAGAATCAGCCGACTTGCGCGTGGCGCACCGCGGCACAGAAGGGGTTGGTTGCTGCATCTGATTTGCGGACATCCTAGTATGGATCCGTGGTTCATCCAAATGAATATGGATTAGATTGGATTAGCATCCTAACATGATTCACCATTTTGATCTGTATTGATCCAAAGCAATATGGATCTTTCTGATGCGAACGAATTATCCAAAAAATCGCTCCGAAGTTGTCACGTATTGGTGCAACTTCTGGCATCACAAAATCGAGGTGTAGGTCTGAATTTTGGATCTCCGAAATTCAATCCAACGCTTGAAATATATGGGGGGTTCCAAAAATGGAGGTACCCAAAAATGGATCGCTTATAAGGGAAAGCCCATCTATACATGGATGATATAGGGGTACCCTTATTTTAGGAAACCTCCACATCAAGATATACAGAATAAGAGATGAAAATTCACACCGTCCCTCCAATGAACACAGACTCTGCCAGGACTTTGGAGTAAGACAACTGTCTGCTTGAGATGAGCGGTTTTCAGGGTCAATGTTGTGCGGGTGGTATGGCATCCCAAGTCACCATGGGTTTCAATAGTAAGGTCTATTGACTGATGTATACATTTACATATGATTATTTGGGGTACCCCCATGACTTAGGAAAACGTCCATATTGGTTCTTCAATTTTTCGGTGTCCAAAGAGTTTGACCCAAACACCTCAGACAAAAGGTTTTCCATTTATGGAAGAAACCAATGTCTTTCTGCGCAAGGTATCAGAATCAGCCGACCTGCGCGTGGCGCACCGCGGCACAGAAGGGGTTGGTTGCTGCATCTGATTTGCGGACATCCTAGTATGGATCCGTGATTCATCCAAATGAATATGGATTAGCATCCTAACATGATTCACCATTTTGATCTGTCGATCCAAATCAATATGGATCTTTCTGATGCGAACGAATTATCCGAAAAATCGCTCCGAACGCCGCAAAGCGAGTTGTGATCCCAAAGCAAACCAGCCAGCCCAATGGAGTAGTTTGACGGAAAATCAAAGGGAAACCATGCCTTTTTTGAATTGCTATTTACCCCACAATTTCAGCAGTTTCATTAATTTCTGAAGGTCAACTGACAGTCAGGTAGACCAAGCGTGGAACTCAAACGTAACGTTTTCATGCGAAGAACAACCATTTTGAATCACTTTGATACAGACTTGGTGTCCATGAGTTTTAAGAACTCGGGGTGCAGCAACATACAAAGGACCACACCCACATGTTCCAACCTTAGCTATGCTGCAAGCCAATCAGCATGTAGCTGGATAGTTTCCATGGTTTTCTTCCAATGCTGCTGGACATTTACCTTAAGCTATCAGAACCTTTCAACCAGTATGCCAATCACCCACCATCATGGGACTGCAGGAAACCTTCGATTTGTCACCAACAAAATGGTGGTTCCTAGGTACTATCTTTTTTCTTAAGCCAACAATAATAGGAGTGGACAATTGGTCATTGAACATGAGGATCCAACATTGCCACATCAAACTGCCATTGCTCGTTTACTTTCTAGCTTTCTTCCCGCAATAGGTTAGTCTATGGTACACTCCCTGTTTCCTTCCATACTGCGTAGAGAAGCCTGGGATACCCCGCAAAACAGTTGTCAGGTATATACATATTGTGATGGTCAGTGTGTAGATTCTATATACCGTTGGGACAAAAACACGGACAAAAACACCCATTGACCTACCTACCAATCACCGTTCAGTTGATTGGCTGACCCTGTTCACCTCATTGAAGCGTCTGTTTGTACTCCAAATAGCGCCCGACGGGTTCCTCGATGACTTGCAGGATGGGGGCAATGGCAACCCAAGACTAGTGGCGAAATGGGCTGTGAGCAAGCCAAAAATACGGTTCACTTATTTTTATAGGATGGTTTGAAGTAAAGACTTCAAGGGTTTTGCCAAAACTTGCAAAATAGTGATCTCCCGGTAATCAAATATTTGGTTGAAGGATTCCGAACAAAACAGTTTAAGGTTTAAACCCTTGGATGGAAGTCAACAAATTGTACCCAGAGAGCCACAAAATATGGATATCAGGCGTTCACCTGCAAACTTCAAATTAAATACCATCTGGCAATTCTACGAAGGCGGTGAAGCTGATGGCTGAAGTGAACCCATTTTCTCAACATGTTCCTGACAGGACACACCCAGCGAGAAGAGCTGCCGAACCTCGCTTAGCGAGGCCAGCATGCACTTCCTAAGATGCGTGCTGCGATTGATTCCAAGGTGTCAGGTCGACCACTCCGTCACAGAAATGATGGCATGTTGAAGAATTGCATCATTCCAAAAAGAAATTGTTCATGGGATCCTGAAAAGGTTGCCATTCCAATGAGCGGGACATTACAAGGTGTACCCCATCCCGTCAAGATTGAAGTGGCTTCCAACTGCTGGACTATACCAAGTACCAACGGTTCTGCAACTTATGGCCGATCCCAGCGGATGTGACGTTGATGTTTGAACAAAAAATGTAGAGAAGAAAAGGTGACCTTTCAAGATCATTTAGAAATAACCTATACTGTCGCGATGATATGCAGTAAATAAACTGAAATTTGTATATATATATATATACACATATACATATATACGACTATGATCAAATACGAAACATTGGCGAACAAAATGACCTGGCAAAAAACATCTACGACCCCATGCGGCTGAAGCAACGGCGTGAAGCGATGCACTCAGAGGAGATTCAGATGTAGTAGCTAGTCACTATCTCAGGCGAAAGCACGGCTTTTGCAGACAGCAAACTTTTACACCGAAATTTGTATACGGTCTGGACATTGTCAAAACAAAACACACACGAGTTTGTGGATAAATCCGGCGGCTGAAACTCTGAGACTGCTGAATCGAATGGCAGCTCGGCTCATTACACGCGGCCAGGGGACAATCAGCTTCTGAGCGCAAATCATCAGGCGGCACATGCTTCTGAACCTGGGAAACAATGGAAAGCTGCAACCCTGCTCCACATGTGTCCTCTCTAGTTTCTTCATCTGGAAATTTATTACAAACAGCGTACGCATTCCAGCAGTAAGTTGTGATGCTCAAATGTTTGCATCGTTTGATGGCACATCCAGACAAACTGTCGGCAATACTGACTTCACTGCAGCTAAAGCACACGGCGAACAGTTTCTGGCACTGGCTCTTCCAAAATAGTTTCATTTTCCGACTCTTCATCACGGAGAATCCTTAGAGACGAAATAATGGCATGCAGGAAATGAAAGATATAGGAAGGGCAGAGAAAGGTCGCCGTGTAACGGTTAGGTTGATGATAGGACGATGCCAGTGGCATCAGACACAATAAGGCCGATTCCCAAATTAATGCTCGCTCGTATCCATACTGTCCATGCTTCCGACATGTCCCAAATTTTGCGAGTGACGTGCGGCGATCCAATGCGGGCTGCTCAAGAGAGCGAGGATCTTCCTGGAGCAATGTGCTTGGTTTCACTGCCACAAGCTGAAAGGCAGGACAAGAAACCAAAGTGGAAGCAAAGGGAAATGAAAGCATCTCTTCCTAATTATTATTAAGGAAAAGAAGTAAGAACGAAAGCGATATTAATATATATCCGTATGTCTTCTTAGATTTTCTCGAAACTAAAAAGAAAGGAAAGTGAAGGTTGATCCAAAGGAATGGAAATCTATCTAATGCTTTTGCGTTTTCAAGTTTCAAAGGCAAAGCAGCAGAATGTAGATCCTTACTTGAGAAATGTGGCTTGGATTCCCCAAACCTGGTCGTCCACAACTTTCTCCTTGAAGCGTCCTCTCGACTTCTTCGGGGGTCATACAAATCAGTGTAGTAGCTGTGCTTCATTGTCGAAAAGCAAATTTCATCCATGAACCCAATGTCCTTTGCCGTCGCGTGCACAAAGCGGCAGCGACTTCCTCTTCGGCAGTCTCCTCTGGAGAAATCCCTGCACTTAACGGATTTCTTGACGCGATTGCGATCCAACCTCGGGAAAGGGAGACATAGAAGGAAACGGAAAGTAACAGAGAAAGAGAGAGGGATAGAAACAGTGGAGGAGCGAGAAACACAGGGCAATGCAGCACCAGGAAAAGATGAGAAAGCAAAGTCCATCAAGACATGTCACGTCAAGCGGGCAAACATTCAAAGGTTGTGCCAACGAGAAAATCTGTAAAGATTGTGTTAAGATGGAACAGCATCAGTAAATCACACATCCGTCCGTGCTGAACTGTGGGATGGGGGTCGTGAAGTTTCGACCGAGCTTCTGATTCCACGCCTTGTCATAGCGATTGTTAAACCTGCATCAAACAAGGAAAGCAAGGAAAAGATAAGTGACAGACAGAAAGGCAGACAGCAAGATTATGCGCAGCCCATGCTGGGAACGCCGAGTCGCAACCAATTCAATTAACGCAATGAACGCTAGAAAAAAAATCTATGGTTTTTATTGAAAGAAAGAAAGAAAGCAAGAAAGAAAGACACGCATCAGGATCTGGCATTCTTTCTGGCATTCTATCTGACATCCTATCTGGCATTCTATCTGGCATTCTTTCTGGCATACTATCTGGAATTCTATCTGGAAATCTATCTGGCATTCTATCTGACATTCTATTTGGAATTCTATCTGGCATTCTTTCTGGCATTCTTTCTGGCATTCTATCTTGCATTCTATCTGACATTCTATCTGACATTCTATCTGGCCTTGAGATCCGGCAGTGCGGACTGGGATGTGGAGCTCGCCGTTCAGGCCGGGTAGTGCCCACTGAGATCGAGAGCTCGCGGTTGAGGTCCGGCGTTGTTGACTGGGATCGGGAGCTCGCTGTTGAGGTCCGGCAGTGCCCACTGGGATCTGGAGCTCGCGGTTGAGGTCCGGCGTTGCCCACTGGGATCTGGAGCTCGCCGTGTGGTCCGGCGTTGCCCACTGGGATCTGGAGCTCGCCGTTGAGGTCCGGCAGTGCCCACCCCCCTCCGTCCCCCCCGCGCAGCCATGGTAAAATCTAGTAGCCCTCACCTGGCAGGTGGAGAAATAAGTCCAACGTTTCCGGTCATGGCAACAGGCCACATAAACTGAGAAAAACCAAAAAAGAAATCAGAAGACTATCTTCCAGAACGAAAATATTGACAACAATCAGGTACACATGAAACCGTTACTTCTGATCTCACACACAATCCAAAGCACCCTTTTGAAACAAGGCTTCGCGATGTCGTCCCCTTCTTGCAGTCATCCTGCGGCAATGGCCTCGCAGAGCGATATGCTTGGAAATGGGAAAGATCACAGTTAAGTCCCACAAACAAGACGTGTGAGAAGGAGAGACCGAATACAGTTAATAGAGATGAAGCTGGAGTGGGTTCTCGGGTCCGGGGTCTGAATCGTGATCACACCAGGTCCAAAAAAAAAATAGCGCAACAAGACCGCGACGGTATGTTTAATGGAACCCATTTCTTTGAGGGCGACATCTGACAGAACAGCTTCACCCATTTGCAGCAAGACCTACAGGTCTACCAAAAGAGACACGAACAAGTGAATACATGTCAATTGCAAACCCGTCGGAAACCAGGCACCGTCCACGAGATGAATCAGGAAGAATGCGCCTCAGCAGGACGAAGCGTGTGAATGCAACGGCAAACACAATGAAGACAAAACCATAAACCAATGACATGCCTCCTCAACCACAACCCTTGATGGCGAGAACGAAAGAAACAGAAAGCACCCTATCTGTGGCCAAACCTAGCATAAGAAGTTACGAGTACTTTCCAGACACAGGTGTGGTTCACCAAAGCAAGAATCCTAAATCGAAGATTCATCATTGGTGACCTTTCTTCGAGAGATCCCCACCATGAATGTCATACAGATTTTGACATTCTTTCTGGCAAAACTTTCTGGCAGGGAAGAGGAGGAGAGGACAACTCTGATGAAATCTAGAGACCTTCTCGGTTCGGGTTCCACGGTTCCACGGTTGAACCGTGGAAACGTGGGCCACGGTTCGAGCTCCACGGTTTCACGGTTTCCACGGTTGAGTTCCACGGTTCACGGTTGGAGAGTGCCCGGCTCCGCCCTTCTCTGCTTTTCATGCTTTTGCTTTTTTCTTGGATGTGCGTTTGGGCTGCCATCAAATATTAGCTGCAGAAACCAGGACATAGAAATAAGGATGAACATCATACACGTGTCAATACAATGACTGCCGCACAAGTTAAATTCGGCAATTTGTGGAGGGGACCCTTCTTTGAACTTCAAATTGCCTTTTTTAGTAAAGAAAGTTGTCAAAAACTGGTCCGTTTGGGAAACTATGTTTTTCTCAAATCCTGATCTAAAAGTTATTGACATATTACTTTTTTGTTTAAGGGTGTTTGCGTGTAATTTCTTCTCTTCCTCCTCATGCTTTTTCTGCTTTTGCTTTTGCTTTTTTCTTGGATATGTGTTTGGGCTGCCACTACTACGACGGCGACTACTACGACTAGTACTACTACTACTACTGCTGCTGCTGCTGCTACTGCTACTGCTACTGCTGCTGCTACTGCTACTTCTACTGCTACAACAACTATACTACTACGACTAGTACTACGACTAGTACTACTACTACTACTACTACTACTACTACTGGCCGGTCAGCCGGTCGGCCGGTCGGCCAACCGGGCCGGCCGGTCAGCCGGCCGGTCAGCCGGCCGGTCAGCCCGTACTACTACTAGTACTAGTACTAGCACTAGTACCACTAGTACTACTAGTACTACTAGCACTACTAGTACTACTGCTACTACTACTACTACTACTACTACCACCACTACCACTACCACCACTACCACCACTACTACCACTACCACTACCACTACCACTACCACTACCACTACCACTACCACTACCACTACTACTACTACTACTACTACTACTACTACTACTACTACTACTGGTACTGGTACTGGTACTGGTACTGGTACTGGTACTGGTACTGGTACTCGTACTAGTACTACTACTACTACTACTACTACTACTTGAACCGTGGAACCGTGTGCCACGGTTCGGGCTCCACGGTTTCACAATTGAACCGTGCAACCGTGGGCCACGGTTTGGGCTCCACGGTTTCACAGTTGAACCGTGGAACCGTACGCCCGTCCGCCACGGTTCAACCGTGGAACCGTACGCCGCGGTTCGGGCTCCACGGTTCCACGGTTGAACCGTGGAACCGTGTGTCACGGTTCGGGTTCCACGGTTCCACGGTTGAACCGTGGAAACGTGGGCCACGGTTCGAGCTCCACGGTTTCACGGTTTCCACGGTTGAGTTCCACGGTTCACGGTTGGAGAGTGCCCGGCTCCGCCCTTCTCTGCTTTTCATGCTTTTGCTTTTTTCTTGGATGTGCGTTTGGGCTGCCATCAAATATTAGCTGCAGAAACCAGGACATAGAAATAAGGATGAACATCATACACGTGTCAATTGCCATCAAATATTAGCTGCAGAAACCAGGACATAGAAATAAGGATGAACATCATACACGTGTCAATACAATGACTGCCGCACAAGTTAAATTCGGCAATTTCTGGAGGGGACCCTTCTTTGAACTTCAAATTGCCTTTTTTAGTAAAGAAAGTTGTCAAAAACTGGTCCGTTTGGGAAACTATGTTTTTCTCAAATCTAAAAGTTATTGACATATTACTTTTTTGTTTAAGGGTGTTTGCGTGTAATTTCTTCTCTTCCTCCTCATGCTTTTTCTGCTTTTGCTTTTTTCTTGGATATGTGTTTGGGCTGCCACTACTACGACGGCGACTACTACGACTAGTACTACTACTACTACTGCTGCTGCTGCTGCTACTGCTACTGCTACTGCTGCTGCTACTGCTACTTCTACTGCTACAACAACTATACTACTACGACTAGTACTACGACTAGTACTACTACTACTACTACTACTACTACTACTACTGGCCGGTCAGCCGGTCGGCCGGTCGGCCAACCGGGCCGGCCGGTCAGCCGGCCGGTCAGCCGGCCGGTCAGCCGGCCAGCCGGTTGGCCGGTCGGTCAACCGGTTGGCCGGCCGGCCAGCCGGTTGGCCGGTCGGTCGGCGGTTGGCCGGTCAGCCGGTCGGCCGGTCGGCCGGTCGGCCAACCGGGCCGGTTGGTCGGCCGGCCGGTCAGCCGGCCGCCCGGTTGGCCGGTCGGTCAGCCGGTTGGCCGGTCGGTCGGCGGTTGGCCGGTCAGCCGGTTGGCCAACCGGGCCCGGTCAACCAGGCCGGTCAGCCCGGTTGCCCGGTCACCGGTCAAAACCCCCCTGGTACCGCCCTTCTGGAGTATGGTGGTGGGGGTGGCAATGAAGCCGCGGGGTGGCAACGAAGCCGCGGGGTGGCAACGAAGCCGCGGGGTGGCAATGAAGCCGCAGGGTGGTGGGGGTGGCAATGAAGCCGCGGGGTGGCAAGGAAGCCGCGGAGTGGCAATGAAGCCGCGGGTGGCAATGAAGCCGCAGGGTGGCAATGAAGCCGCGGGGTAGCAATCAAGCCGCGGGGTGGCAAGGAAGCCGCGGGTGGCAGTCAAGCCGCAGGGTGGCAATGAAGCCGCGGGGTGGCAACGAAGCCGCGGGGTGGCAATGAAGCCGCATGGTGGGGGTGGCAATGAAGCCGCGGGGTGGCAATCAAGCCGAGGGGTGGCAATGAAGCCGCGGGGTGGCAATGAAGCCGCAGGGTGGTGGGGGTGGCAATGAAGCCGCGGGGTGGCAACGAAGCCGCGGGGTAGCAATGAAGCCGCAGGGTGGTGGGGGGGTGGCAATGAAGCCGCGGGGTGGCAATGAAGCCGAGGGGTGGCAATGAAGCCGCGGGTGGCAATGAAGCCGCAGGGTGGCAATGAAGCCGCGGGGTAGCAATCAAGCCGCGGGGTGGCAAGGAAGCCGCGGGTGGCAGTCAAGCCGCAGGGTGGCAATGAAGCCGCGGGGTGGCAACGAAGCCGCGGGGTGGCAATGAAGCCGCATGGTGGGGGTGGCAATGAAGCCGCGGGGTGGCAATCAAGCCGAGGGGTGGCAATGAAGCCGCAGGGTGGTGGGGGGGTGGCAATGAAGCCGCGGGGTGGCAATGAAGCCGAGGGGTGGCAATGAAGCCGCGGGTGGCAATGAAGCCGCAGGGTGGCAATGAAACCGCGGGTGGCAGTCAAGCCGCAGGGTGGCAATGAAGCCGCGGGTGGCAGTCAAGCTACAGGGTGGATGAGCCGCAGGGTGGCAGCATTGCTGCAAGTTAAGCGAGCAATAAAGAATAACACACTGAACTGTCATGAACACGCTGATACACTTTGCGTTTTGGTTCATTTAAAAGAAATCGATGTTAAATCTACTTTTGCTATCATTTTACGTACAGAATGACGTACACAAACAGAAAGACTAACGAAAAGAAACAAAGCAGGAGCAATGAAGGCAAAATCGTTTATTCACCCCGCTCCGCGTGGGGTGGCCGCCCACACCGCAGGTTATTTCGGTTCGTACACGCTGTGGTTGTGGTGGTGGTGGTGGTTGTTGTGGTTGTTGTGGTTGTCGTCGTCGTCGTCGTCGTCGTCGTGGTCGTCGGGCCCATGCTGAGCCATCTTGCGCCCAGCGTAAGCTTATGTCATGCCCAGGAATGTACATTCCGATCAAAACGTCGCGACGTGCAACGGGCCGCAAACAAGGCTTCAGCCCCCAGACGTACGACGACCAAGAAAACAAAGAACTCTTCGCTACGCGTTCGGGGAGGAAGAAAATATATTACGAAAAAATAAAATCAAGGGTTCGGTTCTATCTGGTTTGAACCATTTATACTGGGATATGACTAACCAACGTTTACCGACCGTCAAAACATCATTTCCCAGTGCTTCCAAAGGATAGGTTTACTAAGTCCGTTATCACAAAGGACAGGTTTGACTAAAAGGCTACAATTTACCCAAATGACAGGAGATTGTGGTAAACATCAAGAACCATATTTTCACGGGCTTTTCACGGCCTTTTCACTGACTTTTCACGGCCTTTTCACATGTATCATAATAAGTTGTAATTTCATCAAAATTGCCCAGTTTCACAAAGGCTAAGTTTAACCTAGGCGTTGTGACTGGGTGAGTTTTTGGTGTCCTTTGAAGTTCTGGGTTTCATAGCAATATGACGATGGTATATTGCGTTCCTTCTGTCATTTAACCTTGCTTTCAGACAACACCATTCAGGAATAGCATACACTGTGTGAGAGGATATACAATATAAAGAAATAAGTCTCAATATACAAAAAAAAGCGGCGCGCAAAACGACTTAGTACTCGGAAAAGGACGTGGCCAAAGTAGGTGGTCCCCTATCGGTTGTGAACTTTGGCACTCCCATGCTAGGTGACAAAATAGGATGCCGGTAAGTGGATGTTCCGGTATCGCTCGTGAAAGGTTTGCACACATATTTGAACATCCCAAGTCTAGCACCTATACTACTTGAGCCCTCCACTAATTTTGACGGTTACTTATATGTATTTGTGGCCAATAGTTGGCTGTCCGGCATTACTCCATTTCCATTCTCCCACTGGTAACATGAACAAACCGCACAAAACGGTTTTGCAACCAGCTCGACGTGGCCAGGAGTCCGTTCGAAGTGCATCTCACTTGAACAGTGGCTGGTCATTCAGCCGAATCAATTATTCAAAAGGGACGCTCCACGGACACAAAGTTTGAATGTCGGGTTGGTGGAAGTCAAAACGTAGGACGTAAATTGTAAACTTATATAATTCACCAATACAAGTTCAGGGGTCAGAATTGCAACACCATAACGGGTTTCACACTTGTTCAGAACAATCTTATCGAATTAGGATGATGAATGGATCTTACGTGCAAAAACAATTCAGATTCACCTGCCAGGAAAACCCTTTGCGACCAGAAATGAGGAATTCTCAGATTGCGACAACAGTGCAAAAGCGAAAAGAAACTGATTGTTTGACAACGGCAAGGTGGTTCTTGGGTTAGCCACGTCCCATTGCAGAAAAGTAGGTTTGACAAAAATGCAGGTATGTCGGGATGATCAGTCCCGATATCCTCCCAACTCATGAGTAGCTTCGTTGGCAGTGGACTCATGAGTGGGCCACTGCCCCCTGCTTATATACTTAATTAAAAAACAAAAACAAAAAACCTAAACCTAAAAAGCCTACCTAAAGAAATGAGACCTGAGCCTGGGATGAACATGAGTATATGAGGTGAAGAACCTAAAATATGTATATATATATATATGATGAAACCTTTACAAAAGTAGAAGTTTTACATCTATTCAGATGTTACACACACACACCCTCCCGCAGGAGGGTGGACAATTTAAAACCTCAAAACCTAGACCTAACAAGCCTAACTAAAGAAATGAGACCTGAGCCTGGAATGAACATGAGTAGATGAGATGAGAGGCCTAGCAAAATATAAATATATGATGAAACAACTCACCCACCCTCCCGAAGGAGGGTGGGAGGATAAGGTCCGGACAATAAGATGAAAATGAAGAGAAAGGGAAATGAAGATGAGATGAAAATGACAATGAGATGAAAGTTACTTAACCAGGACGCGAAGAGGGGGAACGCAAACGCAGAGGGAAGGAGAAAACACCAACACATGAAAACCTAGCCCACCACGGGCAAACCCTGAAAGGGGAAGGAAAAAGAAAACGGAGGCAGACGGAAACGGAACCAGACCCGCGGAGGGGGGGGAAGACGGAAGCGCCTGAACCAACCTACACCAGCGAAACCTACACCTACCTGGGCACGCGAAGGGCCAAACCTACCTGGAGAGAGGAGCACGCAGAAACACATGAAATAGGGGATTCAGGTGTAAAAGTTCAACAGTTTCAACAAATGATGCATTCATCAAATCATGCAAAGTCGTGATTAGGCTCAAGGCCCTCGGTGTTCAAGTCAACCCTTGGACGGCTTACGTGGTGAACCCTTGAATTACATGCACAAATTTCCTCCGTACCAAAGACCATCAAAAGGAAAAATCACCAAACCTGCAAGCATGTCCTGATGCCTTAAGTCCTCATGTAAAGGGGCTGCGGTCAGTCTCTTGAGAAAGGGAGATTGTTGGCGCAGCTTCAGGCTACAAACCCTTGCACAACCGAAAAAATGAAGCCAGTCTCAGCGGCCAGTTGTTTAACACATCGACCGACCAAAGGTGAGAAGCTGAAAGGTGAACGGCTTCTTCACTTTACTTAAACGAATTACTAGGTTGAAAACTGTAAATTCGGAGGTCGAGTCTTGGCGTCACATTCTGCTTAGAAAAGCATTCCCCGAAGAGTTCATGACATCGTGTCGAAAGCGTCATGAAGCACACACTTGTTCAGAACAATCTTATCGAATTAGGATGATGAATGCATCTTACGTGCAAAAACAATTCAGATTCACCTGACAGGAAAACCCTTTGCGACCAGAAATGAGGAATTCTAAGATTGCGACAACAGTGCAAAAGCGAAAAGAAACTGATTGTTTGACAACGGCAAGGTGGTTCTTGGGTTAGCCACGTCCCATTGCAGAAAAGTAAGTTTGACAAAAATGCAGGTACGTCGGGATGATCAGTCCCGATATCCTCCCAACTCATGAGTAGCTTCGTTGGCAGTGGACTCATGAGTGGGCCACTGCCCCCTGCTTATATACTTAATTAAAAAACAAAAACAAAAAACCTAAACCTAAAAAGCCTACCTAAAGAAATGAGACCTGAGCCTGGGATGAACATGAGTATATGAGGTGAAGAACCTAAAATATGTGTATATATATATATATGATGATGATGAAACCTTTATAAAAGTAGAAGTTTTACATCTATTCAGATGTTACACACACACATGCCACCCAGTAGTACATTCCGGCAAAACATAGGCCCCGCTGCGATGCTGCAATGGGGCCGTGGACGCTGCGACGCTGCAACGCTGCGACGTTGCGACGCTGCGATGCTTCAACGCTTCGACGCTGCGACGCTGCCGAGCCAGAGCGACGCTGTGACACTGTCCTTTCAAGATCCGTTGAAGCTAAAATCCCATTCAATGTATGGGTCAGAGGGGGTGGCGGATTTGAATCCTTTTGAAGATCAGTTGAAGTTAATATCCCATCCGACTTATTAGTCAGAGGGGGTTGCGGATTTCATCCCTTATGCAGAAAAGTTGTGAAGTGAATATCCCAGTGAACAGATTGGTCAGAGGGTGTGGCGGTTTTGATCCCTCCTGGAAATCAGTTGAAGTTGATATCCCATGCAACGTATTGGTCAGAGGGGGTGGCGAATTTGAGACCCTAAGAGAAGTTGTGAAGTTGATATCCCAGTCAACGTATTGGTCAGAAGGGGTTGCGGATTTGATCCCTTAAAAAGAAAACTTGTGAAGCCAATATCCCATTCAACGTATTGGTCAGACTGGGTGGCGGATTTGATCCCTTTTGAAGATCAGTTGAAGTTACTATCCCATCCCACGTCTTGGTCAGAGGGGGTGGCGGGTTTGATCCCTTAGGAAGAAAAGTTGTGAAGTTAAAAACCTATGCAACTTATTGGACAGAGGGGTTGGCGCATTTGATTTCTTACTAAGACAAGCTTTTGAAGTTAAAATC
Organism: Cladocopium goreaui; assembly: GCA_947184155.2. NCBI lineage: Eukaryota > Dinophyceae > Suessiales > Symbiodiniaceae > Cladocopium > Cladocopium goreaui. The sequence continues at coordinate 86,103 of CAMXCT020001851.1, forward strand.
CCAGTCAACGTATTGTTCAGACGGGGTGGCGGATTTGATCCCTTCTCGGCTTCTCGGCTTGTCCGGTGGCTTCTCGGCTTCTCGGCTTGTTGGCTTCTCGGCTTGCCTTGTGGCTTCTCGGCTTCTCGGCTTCTCGGCTTCTCGGCTTGTCCGGTGGCTTCTCGGCTTCTCGGCTTGTTGGCTTCTCGGCTTGCCTTGTGGCTTCTCGGCTTCTCAAGTCACCATGGGTTTCAATAGTAAGGTCTATTGACTGATGTATACATTTACATATGATTATTTGGGGTACCCCCATGACTTAGGAAAACGTCCATATTGGTTCTTCAATTTTTCGGTGTCCAAAGAGTTTGACCCAAACACCTCAGACAAAAGGTTTTCCATTTATGGAAGAAACCAATGTCTTTCTGCGCAAGGTATCAGAATCAGCCGACCTGCGCGTGGCGCACCGCGGCACAGAAGGGGTTGGTTGCTGCATCTGATTTGCGGACATCCTAGTATGGATCCGTGATTCATCCAAATGAATATGGATTAGATTGGATTAGCATCCTAACATGATTCACCATTTTGATCTGTCGATCCAAATCAATATGGATCTTTCTGATGCGAACGAATTATCCGAAAAATCGCTCCGAACGCCGCAAAGCGAGTTGTGATCCCAAAGCAAACCAGCCAGCCCAATGGAGTAGTTTGACGGAAAATCAAAGGGAAACCATGCCTTTTTTTGAATTGCTATTTACCCCACAATTTCAGCAGTTTCATTAATTTCTGAAGGTCAACTGACAGTCAGGTAGACCAAGCGTGGAACTCAAACGTAACGTTTTCATGCGAAGAACAACCATTTTGAATCACTTTGATACAGACTTGGTGTCCATGAGTTTTAAGAACTCGGGGTGCGGCAACATACAAAGGACCACACCCACATGTTCCAACCTTAGCTATGCTGCAAGCCAATCAGCATGTAGCTGGATAGTTTCCATGGTTTTCTTCCAATGCTGCTGGACATTTACCTTAAGCTATCAGAACCTTTCAACCAGTATGCCAATCACCCACCATCATGGGACTGCAGGAAACCTTCGATTTGTCACCAACAAAATGGTGGTTTCCTAGGTACTATCTTTTTTCTTAAGCCAACAATAATAGGAGTGGACAATTGGTCATTGAACATGAGGATCCAACATTGCCACATCAAACTGCCATTGCTCGTTTACTTTCTAGCTTTCTTCCCGCAATAGGTTCGTCTATGGTACACTCCCTGTTTCCTTCCATACTGCGTAGAGAAGCCTGGGATACCCCGCAAAACAGTTGTCAGGTATATACATATTGTGATGGTCAGTGTGTAGATTCTATATACCGTTGGGACAAAAACACGGACAAAAACACCCATTGACCTACCTACCAATCACCGTTCAGTTGATTGGCTGACCCTGTTCACCTCATTGAAGCGTCTGTTTGTACTCCAAATAGCGCCCGACGGGTTCCTCGATGACTTGCAGGATGGGGGCAATGGCAACCCAAGACTAGTGGCGAAATGGGCTGTGAGCAAGCCAAAAATACGGTTCACTTATCTTTATAGGATGGTTTGAAGTAAAGACTTCAAGGGTTTTGCCAAAACTTGCAAAATAGTGATCTCCCGGTAATGAAATATTTGGTTGAAGGATTCCGAACAAAACAGTTTAAGGTTTAAACCCTTGGATGGAAGTCAACAAATTGTACCCAGAGAGCCACAAAATATGGATATCAGGCGTTCACCTGCAAACTTCAAATTAAATACCATCTGGCAATTCTACGAAGGCGGTGAAGCTGATGGCTGAAGTGAACCCATCTTCTCAACATGTTCCTGACAGGACACACCCAGCGAGAAGAGCTGCCGAACCTCGCTTAGCGAGGCCAGCATGCACTTCCTAAGATGCGTGCTGCGATTGATTCCAAGGTGTCAGGTCGACCACTCCGTCACAGAAATGATGGCATGTTGAAGAATTGCATCATTCCAAAAAGAAATTGTTCATGGGATCCTGAAAAGGTTGCCATTCCAATGAGCGGGACATTACAAGGTGTACCCCATCCCGTCAAGATTGAAGTGGCTTCCAACTGCTGGACTATACCAAGTACCAACGGTTCTGCAACTTATGGCCGATCCCAGCGGATGTGACGTTGATGTTTGAACAAAAAATGTAGAGAAGAAAAGGTGACCTTTCAAGATCATTTAGAAATAACCTATACTGTCGCGATGATATGCAGTAAATAAACTGAAATTTGTATATATATATACACATATACATATATACGACTATGATCAAATACGAAACATTGGCGAACAAAATGACCTGGCAAAAAACATCTGCGACCCCATGCGGCTGAAGCAACGGCGTGAAGCGATGCACTCAGAGGAGATTCAGATGTAGTAGCTAGTCACTATCTCAGGCGAAAGCACGGCTTTTGCAGACAGCAAACTTTTACACCGAAATTTGTATACGGTCTGGACATTGTCAAAACAAAACACACACACGAGTTTGTGGATAAATCCGGCGGCTGAAACTCTGAGACTGCTGAATCGAATGGCAGCTCGGCTCATTACACGCGGCCAGGGGACAATCAGCTTCTGAGCGCAAATCATCAGGCGGCACATGCTTCTGAACCTGGGAAACAATGGAAAGCTGCAACCCTGCTCCACATGTGTCCTCTCTAGTTTCTTCATCTGGAAATTTGTTACAAACAGCGTACGCATTCCAGCAGTAAGTTGTGATGCTCAAATGTTTGCATCGTTTGATGGCACATCCAGACAAACTGTCGGCAATACTGACTTCACTGCAGCTAAAGCACACGGCGAACAGTTTCTGGCACTGGCTCTTCCAAAATAGTTTCATTTTCCGACTCTTCATCACGGAGAATCCTTAGAGACGAAATAATGGCATGCAGGAAATGAAAGATATAGGAAGGGCAGAGAAAGGTCGCCGTGTAACGGTTAGGTTGATGATAGGACGATGCCAGTGGCATCAGACACAATAAGGCCGATTCCCAAATTAATGCTCGCTCGTATCCATACTGTCCATGCTTCCGACATGTCCCAAATTTTGCGAGTGACGTGCGGCGATCCAATGCGGGCTGCTCAAGAGAGCGAGGATCTTCCTGGAGCAATGTGCTTGGTTTCACTGCCACAAGCTGAAAGGCAGGACAAGAAACCAAAGTGAAAGCAAAGGGAAATGAAAGCATCTCTTCCTAATTATTATTAAGGAAAAGAAGTAAGAACGAAAGCGATATTAATATATATCCGTATGTCTTCTTAGATTTTCTCGAAACTAAAAAGAAAGGAAAGTGAAGGTTGATTCAAAGGAATGGAAATCTATCTAATGCTTTTGCGTTTTCAAGTTTCAAAGGCAAAGCAGCAGAATGTAGATCCTTACTTGAGAAATGTGGCTTGGATTCCCCAAACCTGGTCGTCCACAACTTTCTCCTTGAAGCGTCCTCTCGACTTCTTCGGGGGTCATACAAATCAGTGTAGTAGCTGTGCTTCATTGTCGAAAAGCAAATTTCATCCATGAACCCAATGTCCTTTGCCGTCGCGTGCACAAAGCGGCAGCGACTTCCTCTTCGGCAGTCTCCTCTGGAGAAATCCCTGCACTTAACGGATTTCTTGACGCGATTGCGATCCAACCTCGGGAAAGGGAGACATAGAAGGAAACGGAAAGTAACAGAGAAAGAGAGAGGGATAGAAACAGTGGAGGAGCGAGAAACACAGGGCAATGCAGCACCAGGAAAAGATGAGAAAGCAAAGTCCATCAAGACATGTCACGTCAAGCGGGCAAACATTCAAAGGTTGTGCCAACGAGAAAATCTGTAAAGATTGTGTTAAGATGGAACAGCATCAGTAAATCACACATCCGTCCGTGCTGAACTGTGGGATGGGGGTCGTGAAGTTTCGACCGAGCTTCTGATTCCACGCCTTGTCATAGCGATTGTTAAACCTGCATCAAACAAGGAAAGCAAGGAAAAGATAAGTGACAGACAGAAAGGCAGACAGCAAGATTATGCGCAGCCCATGCTGGGAACGCCGAGTCGCAACCAATTCAATTAACGCAATGAACGCTAGAAAAAAAAACTATGGTTTTTATTGAAAGAAAGAAAGAAAGCAAGAAAGAAAGACACGCATCAGGATCTGGCATTCTTTCTGGCATTCTATCTGACATTCTATCTGGCATTCTATCTGGCATTCTTTCTGGCATACTATCTGGTATTCTATCTGGAAATCTATCTGGCATTCTATCTGACATTCTATTTGGAATTCTATCTGGCATTCTATCTGGGCATTCTTTCTGGCATTCTATCTGGCTATCTGGCATTCTATCTGACATTCTATTTGGAATTCTATCTGGCATTCTTTCTGGCATTCTTTCTGGCATTCTATCTGGCATTCTATCTTGCATTCTATCTTGCATTCTATCTGACATTCTATCTGACATTCTATCTGGCCTTGAGATCCGGCAGTGCCGACTGGGATGTGGAGCTCGCCGTTCAGGCCGGGTAGTGCCCACTGAGATCGAGAGCTCGCGGTTGAGGTCCGGCGTTGTTGACTGGGATCGGGAGCTCGCTGTTGAGGTCCGGCAGTGCCCACTGGGATCTGGAGCTCGCGGTTGAGGTCCGGCGTTGCCCACTGGGATCTGGAGCTCGCCGTTGTGGTCCGGCGTTGCCCACTGGGATCTGGAGCTCGCCGTTGAGGTCCGGCAGTGCCCACCCCCCTCCGTCCCCCCCGCGCAGCCATGGTAAAATCTAGTAACCCTCACCTGGCAGGTGGAGAAATAAGTCCAACGTTTCCGGTCATGGCAACAGGCCACATAAACTGAGAAAAGCCAAAAAAGAAATCAAAAGACTATCTTCCAGAACGAAAATATTGACAACAATCAGGTACACATGAAACCGTTACTTCTGATCTCACACACAATCCAAAGCACCCTTTTGAAACAAGGCTTCGCGATGTCGTCCCCTTCTTGCAGTCATCCTGCGGCAATGGCCTCGCAGAGCGATATGCTTGGAAATGGGAAAGATCACAGTTAAGTCCCACAAACAAGACGTGTGAGAAGGAGAGACCGAATACAGTTAATAGAGATGAAGCTGGAGTGGGTTCTCGGGTCCGGGGTCTGAATCGTGATCACACCAGGTCCAAAAAAAAATAGCGCAACAAGACCGCGACGGTATGTTTAATGGAACCCATTTCTTTGAGGGCGACATCTGACAGAACAGCTTCACCCATTTGCAGCAAGACCTACAGGTCTACCAAAAGAGACACGAACAAGTGAATACATGTCAATTGCAAACCCGTCGGAAACCAGGCACCGTCCACGAGATGAATCAGGAAGAATGCGCCTCAGCAGGACGAAGCGTGTGAATGCAACGGCAAACACAATGAAGACAAAACCATAAACCAATGACATGCCTCCTCAACCACAACCCTTGATGGCGAGAGCGAAAGAAACAGAAAGCACCCTATCTGTGGCCAAACCTAGCATAAGAAGTTACGAGTACTTTCCAGACACAGGTGTGGTTCACCAAAGCAAGAATCCTAAATCGAAGATTCATCATTGGTGACCTTTCTTCGAGTGATCCCCACCATGAATGTCATACAGATTTTGACATTCTTTCTGGCAAAACTTTCTGGCAGGGAAGAGGAGGAGAGGACAACTCTGATGAAATCTAGAGACCTTCACGGTTCGGGTTCCACGGTTCCACGGTTGAACCGTGGAAACGTGGGCCACGGTTCGAGCTCCACGGTTTCACGGTTTCCACGGTTGAGTTCCACGGTTCACGGTTGGAGAGTGCCCGGCTCCGCCCTTCTCTGCTTTTCATGCTTTTGCTTTTTTCTTGGATGTGCGTTTGGGCTGCCATCAAATATTAGCTGCAGAAACCAGGACATAGAAATAAGGATGAACATCATACACGTGTCAATACAATGACTGCCGCACAAGTTAAATTCGGCAATTTGTGGAGGGGACCCTTCTTTGAACTTCAAATTGCCTTTTTTAGTAAAGAAAGTTGTCAAAAACTGGTCCGTTTGGGAAACTATGTTTTTCTCAAATCCTGATCTAAAAGTTATTGACATATTACTTTTTTGTTTAAGGGTGTTTGCGTGTAATTTCTTCTCTTCCTCCTCATGCTTTTTCTGCTTTTGCTTTTTTCTTGGATATGTGTTTGGGCTGCCACTACTACGACGGCGACTACTACGACTAGTACTACTACTACTACTACTGCTGCTGCTGCTGCTACTGCTACTGCTACTGCTGCTGCTACTGCTACTTCTACTGCTACAACAACTATACTACTACGACTAGTACTACGACTAGTACTACTACTACTACTACTACTACTACTACTGGCCGGTCAGCCGGTCGGCCGGTCGGCCAACCGGGCCGGCCGGTCAGCCGGCCGGTCAGCCGGCCGGTCAGCCCGTACTACTACTAGTACTAGTACTAGCACTAGTACCACTAGTACTACTAGTACTACTAGCACTACTAGTACTACTGCTACTACTACTACTACTACTACTACCACCACTACCACTACCACCACTACCACCACTACTACCACTACCACTACCACTACCACTACCACTACCACTACCACTACCACTACCACTACCACTACCACCACCACCACCACCACTACTACTACTACTACTACTACTACTACTACTACTACTACTGGTACTGGTACTGGTACTGGTACTGGTACTGGTACTCGTACTCGTACTCGTACTCGTACTCGTACTACTACTACTACTACTACTACTACTACTACTTGAACCGTGGAACCGTGTGCCACGGTTCGGGCTCCACGGTTTCACAATTGAACCGTGCAACCGTGGGCCACGGTTTGGGCTCCACGGTTCGGGCTCCACGGTTTCACAGTTGAACCGTGGAACCGTACGCCCGTCCGCCACGGTTCAACCGTGGAACCGTACGCCGCGGTTCGGGCTCCACGGTTCCACGGTTGAACCGTGGAACCGTGTGTCACAGTTCGGGTTCCACGGTTCCACGGTTGAACCGTGGAAACGTGGGCCACGGTTCGAGCTCCACGGTTTCACGGTTTCCACGGTTGAGTTCCACGGTTCACGGTTGGAGAGTGCCCGGCTCCGCCCTTCTCTGCTTTTCATGCTTTTGCTTTTTTCTTGGATGTGCGTTTGGGCTGCCATCAAATATTAGCTGCAGAAACCAGGACATAGAAATAAGGATGAAACATCATACACGTGTCAATACAATGACTGCCGCACAAGTTAAATTCGGCAATTTCTGGAGGGGACCCTTCTTTGAACTTCAAATTGCCTTTTTTAGTAAAGAAAGTTGTCAAAAACTGGTCCGTTTGGGAAACTATGTTTTTCTCAAATCTAAAAGTTATTGACATATTACTTTTTTGTTTAAGGGTGTTTGCGTGTAATTTCTTCTCTTCCTCCTCATGCTTTTTCTGCTTTTGCTTTTTTCTTGGATATGTGTTTGGGCTGCCACTACTACGACGGCGACTACTACGACTAGTACTACTACTACTGCTGCTGCTGCTGCTACTGCTACTGCTACTGCTGCTGCTACTGCTACTTCTACTGCTACAACAACTATACTACTACGACTAGTACTACGACTAGTACTACTACTACTACTACTACTACTACTACTACTGGCCGGTCAGCCGGTCGGCCGGTCGGCCAACCGGGCCGGCCGGTCAGCCGGCCGGTCAGCCGGCCGGTCAGCCGGCCAGCCGGTTGGCCGGTCGGTCAACCGGTTGGCCGGCCGGCCAGCCGGTTGGCCGGTCGGTCGGCGGTTGGCCGGTCAGCCGGTCGGCCGGTCGGCCGGTCGGCCAACCGGGCCGGTTGGTCGGCCGGCCGGTCAGCCGGCCGCCCGGTTGGCCGGTCGGTCAGCCGGTTGGCCGGTCGGTCGGCGGTTGGCCGGTCAGCCGGTTGGCCGGTCGGCCAACCGGGCCCGGTCAACCAGGCCGGTCAGCCCGGTTGCCCGGTCACCGGTCAAAACCCCCCTGGTACCGCCCTTCTGGTCATATCCCCATATCAAACATTATCAAACTATTCAATTTATATATGTGTTTATATGTTATGTCAATTTATGTCAATTTCACCGAAAAACTCACCATCAACTTCCGAATTAGGACTCGACTCAGTGCGTTCCTCCTTGCCATGGCAAAATCATCCTGTGTCACCACCTTGCGATGGCCTGGGTGTCGCACCCTCTTTTCAGGCACCAGCTCTGCCTCCAAAGCGCAGCGTTCGCAACTGCCTCAGCGAACAATCCGTGCCTACTGCAATCATAGGCAAGCTGTAAGTCCCCCGGCTTTACTCGGAAAATCATCGAACTAAAATGCGGGAGTTTCCAGATTTTCCAGTCATCAGAAGTCTATGTTTGACAAAGTCAGGTCGTTCACAACAGAAAACAACAAACCTGGAGGAAACATGCCTAAGACTTGGATGGGTCCATTTGTTCCACTAATCCCAACATCGCCGAAATCTGTCGCCCAGGCACAAGAGAACTGAAATGTGCCAGACAGGCGCTGGCGTCGCACATGTCGCGGCCTCATCAAGGCCATCAATTTTAGTCATTGGAACAACTTTGAGTCGGTATGCTGAACTGGGTCCATGACTGGAAGGGGGAAACATACCTCAGTCGTTCAGCATTTTTCCAAGTCCTTCAGACATTCCTTGCACAAGTCCCTTTTTCTGAGCCCAGGACGACATCAACAACTCCTGTCCAAACAGAAATGACCCTCTGGACCCTCTGGACCCTCTGGACCCTCTGGTACTCAAACATGGCTGGTTCGATGATTTTCCCAGCTAGTGAGGTTCCCAGCCATGGTATATGCCAAGGCATCAGCAGCTGCTGCACCTCTCCGGCTGCGATGGGCCGTGCTGCCCTCAGGATCAAGAAATCACCGAGAAAGTGCTCCTGCACCTGAGCCAAGGATGGCCGATGGGAGATGGGAAATGAACCATGCAAGTTTGCAAATGATCTTGAGCCATATCCATCTGTTCACATGTACACCGGGGTTGGCACTGGGAGGAAAAAAATACGAAGTACATGCAGCCCAAGCCAAAGATCTTGCAAACTTTGAGGACCATCTGTTGAGCCATCTTTGGGAGGTAGAACCAAGGCTCCGACGTTCGGGAGGCAAGAATGGTTGATCAAACTGCATAGAGGCCACACCCCACACCTGGCTTTCAGGGAGTCAAATGGTTTGGAAGCGTCTCGTGGAAAAGTAATTCACAACAGACCGGTGTCAGTCAGATTAACCAAGCTGGCTCAGGGCGCAACAAAGCTGCTTCTTCTGCAAAACCTTGCCCATTCAGAGAATCCCTTGCCAGGCTATTGAATTGCAAGACCTCGGCTGTCAGAAACTTTGATGCTCCAAAGTTTGACCATTTCGTATCGGATCAACTTCCCGGACCAACCTTAGGGCACCAGGCCTTCGCCACTTTCTTGGCGTCCACGGACCTCTGATGTTGCACTGTCCTGTCGATTAGCCAAGCAGCTGAGAGCTTGCAGGAACTTGTGGCGTTCCATGTTGTTGATGCCAAAAATGCATGTCTTGATCAGCAAAACGGATGCGGTGTGTCCATCAAATACGATGGCGTTCCCTCCCAACAGGAGGTTCCAAATTCGACCCCACAACCGACGGGTAGGATCAAGAATTTCACTCCTGCAAGAATTATATAGACATTCAACGCAAAAAATGACCGAAACCATCTGTAGTTGACAGCACCAAAAAAAAAAGTTTGAGATCAAATCTCGCAATTCAACTTGGCTGAATTTCATGAAATTCCCTGGATCCTAAAGTTTTTAACTCTCCACAATCCCATTCTCATGGTTTCCAGCCTTGGACCACGCGTCCAACTCTGCAACTTCATTTCCTGGATGTGCATGGATCACGGGGGTGAACGCAACATCAAGAAGTCATGCCTAAGTCATGCCTTTTGGTCTTCCCCCATTGTGAACGCAAGCGTCAAAATAACCCTTTCCAAATCAGAACCTTTCACTTTCACCCGTTTTTCTCTTCCCTGTGCTTTGTACAGTAGGTCATATCTAAGTGTGGTGGTGGTGCCGCCATGTTTTTTGTGTTGGCTCTACCTTCTACACCGAATCTTTAGACATTCGAACTCGGCTGAGAAGCCAGCGGTTTCTGTGACGAATCTCGTGCCATCAGACCCTGCAGGGCTGGTGATCCGTGTCCTCATCAAGACACCATCCAGGCATCTATGAAAAATGTTGGCAATCTCCAAGCCATTGGATATGTACAAAAAATGGAGATATTAATGGGGAACATTGAAATTCAATCAGTGCCTATCACAGTTTAAGTTGTTGCTTCACGTCCCCAGCTTTGGTTTTATCCCTAGCCCCATCTTTCATTGGTGAGCATCTGTATTTTTGCTGGCCTACATGCCCCGAGTCAGTGAAATATGTTCCAACGCCCTGCATGCTTTAATTTTGGTGAAACCCGACGGCCTTGCAAAGACATGAAGCGGTTGAAATCCTCCTGTGGCTGAAGCCAAATGATCAAACTGCTGAAACGCCATGAAGTCAATCCAAATTGGATTTGGTACCAGTTTTCAAGACATTTTCAGATGGGAGAGATCTCAAACTCTATATTGGCTCCCTGATCCTCACATTGACCACTGGTGAATTCTGTAGAATATGGCTGATATGGGCATCAACACCATGGTCCCCTAACAGACAAAAAGCGGGTGAATCCAACCGTCCTCTGGAACGGATCGCAGCTTCTTGACGGTTGCTTCCTGCAAACCAGATGCTGACCCAATCACGAAGGGCTCGCACCTCGCCGAGGGCCCATCTTGTGGCGTCTATGAAGCATACAACCTTGTCGGTAACCTTGTCCTAACAAGTTCCAAGATTTATAAGTTCATGCATATATCTATGCATGGAACGCATGGATCTGCACAATTTTGCAGACGTGCGGAACGTGCAAGCTAAGGAAAGTATGGATGCATGGAACAATGGGTGTCAGGAACCATAGGCGCATGCATGGACGCATGAACATCTGGATGCAGCATGGAGCTAGAGATGTCTACGATGCACAAAACCATGGACACATGGAACATCATGGAACTATGGATGCATAGGATGCATGAAATTATGGGCCAAAACATGAAAGACGTGCTAAAAACTGGATGGTTTTCTATGGTTTCCCAAGATGTTCCTCAAACAAGCTCCGACCAGGCGCGATCCCCCCGGTTGAGGGCACACGAAAAGGATCTCCCCTTCTTTGGCTGAGGCCGAAAGGAACAACCTCAACGAGTGGTTGTTATATATGGACCAGCTACCCTCTGGTAATTTAAGATAGCTATTGAAAATGACCATTTATAGTATATAGTGAATTTTCCCATTAAAAATTGTAATTTTCCATAGTTATGTTAGTTTACCAGAGGGTATATGCAGCTATTTGATGAAATCCATTTGGGTAGGTGGTTGGACTTGTGACTTATGTGTAGGGCATCTGCTCACTTCAAAACATATTCTCAGTGGTTCTTCCTCTACTATCTGTTGGTCTTGGGTAGTGGACCCTACTTGCAACTATCATAGGCCCAGGCCCACTATTGCAGGAATCAAACGATGTTTCTGTAGTAAATTCATCATTGGAAGGTGCTTTGATTCTTCTGTGGTGGTCATGTGGGATTTTTGGTTGTGGGTCAAAACCCTCATACCCTAGTGACCATCCCAACAATGCAGAAACTAGACCAGTCATATGCAGGTTTCCATCAATGAAGGGACCCAATCATCCAAGTCATCAGACCATTTTAGTAGTTTTAGACGCAACGCCCACCATTTGCCCCACAGTTTACATGGGGTGGGTTGGAATGGAGTGGGGTGGGGATGTTAACGTTCCCTCGACCATGTTCCCTCGACCATGCACAAGATGTTGATGCTACGCTCATATGGGGTGCATGGGGTGGGGTGGGGATGTTAACGTTCCTTCGACCACGTTCCCTCGACCTTGCGCAAGATGTTGATGCTACGATCACATTGGGTGGGGTGGGGATGTTATAACGTTCCTTCGACCACGTTCCCTCGACTTTTCGCAAGATGTTGATGCTACGCTCACATAGGGTGGGGTGGGGTGGGGGGATGCTAACGTTCACCCGGCTTTGCACAAGACTTTGATGCTGCATCAGTGGTGTGGGGTGGGACGGGGCGATGATAACGCTCATTCGACCTTGCGCAAGACTTTGATGCTGCGCCCAAGATGATCTAATTGTCATGGTTTAAGGTGGGGTGGGGTGAGGTGGGTGCATTTTGCAGCAATTTGCTAGGATTCTGTTAGAGCTGTTCGTTCTCACAAGATTGCGGGAACTGTGCATTTTGCAACGGTTTGTTAGGATTCTGTTTGAACTGTTGGTGCAACCAAAAGTGCTGGAACTGCGCATTTTGAACTGATCATACCAATATTGTTGTTGTTGTTGTTGTTGTTGTTGTTGTTGCTGTTGCTGTTCTTGTTCTTGTTCTTGTTCTTGTTGCTGTTGCTGTTGCTGTTGTTGTTGCTGTTGTTGTTGTTGTTGGTGGTGGTGGTGGTGGTGGTGGTGTTGGTGGTGTTGGTGTTGTTGGTGTTGTTGGTGTTGTTGGTGTTGTTGTTGTTGTTGTTGTTGTTGGTGGTGGTGGTGGTGGTGTTGTTGCTGCTGTTGTTGCTGCTGCTGCTGATAATGCTGATAATGCTGATAATGCTGATGATGATGATGATGATGATGATGATCCCGTCGTCGAACTCTTCCAGAAGCGGGGCAAATGGTGGGAGTTGATCGTAATTTTACTATTGAAACCCATGGTGACTTGGGGATTCCCCATGACTTAAGAACCCCCCGGGTGCAGCTGCGAAACCCTCGCCCTCTGTCAGTGTCTCGCAGCTCCAAACGTTCGGAGACCCAGGGCTGGACCTACCCCAAAAGGCCATCGTGGGGGCGAAGTTGGCTGTCCAGAATAATCATCTTAAACCATGGTTTATTAGTTAGGGGAACCCTCCAAATGGTGATAGTATATGATAATGTGATACTTCATTGGATCAATATAACAATAATGATTCATCCAGGGTTGAAATGAAGTCTGAATTAGATCAACAACTACCAGTATGGTAGCCGCTACACCAAAACTGTCGCCGTGAAATGACAATATCGAAAAGCAACAAAGAAAAGGTCAAGATCCTCACACTTCATGCGTTGCATTTATCTTGTTTGTTGCTGCGAATATCCCCTTGAACCAGGACGTTTACCCAACCCCTGGCCAACTGAAGCGCCCCAAATGGGTCCTCGGGTGGCTCTGGAAGGCTCTCGCCAGCTCCAATCCACTGCGAGCGTGCAAGGTTGGTGGCTCAGGAAGAGGTCTATGTCTGTGCTTGCAGATCCCACAATTCGGACCCCTTCCGAGCGTGAATGTCCATGTTGAAAGGTCAATCTTTTAGTGTCCATCCAAGCCAGCGAAAACCAGGGGTTCGTCGTGTATCCCCTTTCTTTTAGCATCGGTGTACCTCTCGCTCGTAGCACGGCGACAAACATTTCAAATCTGGGCTCTCCATAGTGCGGCACAATGTTGCGAATCCCAACAAAAATATGTAGGTTTCTCCAAAAATGATGGATCACTGAGTATCCTAAAATGGCTACATGCAGAACATGCAGAAATTCTATGGTAAATCAAATCATGGGACTTTGTACCCGATTTTCAGAGAAACTTCTTGTGCCATGAGTCTTCTGCTGAACAAACTTTCTGAGTCTTTCAACAGGCTCTCTTGAGAAGAAAGCAAAAATGGGCAGCGGAGAAGAACGCCAAATTCAGAAGCTGCAAATGTAATGACTCGTCTCAGACTCGTCTCTATCAGAAATATTCAGAATGCCATCTACCTACAGCTTCATCAGATCCCTCTGGTCGTCAAAGAAGTCACGCACTCTCTGGCTCCAAAGAGCACAGCTTCTGCCGCGGCAACTTTTGCGCCAAAGTTGGCTGCTGCCCTCTTTGTCCAGCTTGAGATGCCAATGCCTTTCCGGTCGTGACTCTGCTCGAATTTGGCGCCCGCAAATCAAAAGGTGGTCGTTATGTCCAGCGCCGAAATCCACTTTGCTGCCGGACAGATGCCACGGAACATTCTGGTGTTGTTTGCTCGTGGAGCCAACACCCAGGGGCGCCTGCCCCGAACAAGACAACACCCTTGCCGGTGGGTCAAGATGTGATGCAGATCGCAGCATTGGAGACCTAGAAACTTCTGCACTGAAAACGAACCAATGTTGCCATGTTGCATGGCTTTGGCCTGCTGATAGTGATTTTTCTTTGCCATTTCCTTGATCCCACTCCAAGGAGTGTAGCCTCTCGCCATTGACTCGGTCGATGACGCATGGATCTCAGAGGGTCCTGGGAGGTGACACAAATCTGATCTGTACTTCGCTCTCGAAAATCCAAATTTCTGCCGGTCAGCGCCAGTGGGCACGTCTGCAGCTGTCTGTAAGTCTGAAAATTCTTTAAGCCATACTGCCATACAGCATGATGAAGTTTTAGGTCCCAAAACACATGCCCACCTCGGTTGGGGGTCCGGAAGTGGCCCCCATCCTTTGATGAGACCAGGAGGGAGTCCTGGGTATGGCGCCCTAAGACACCCTGGTGTGACTGGGTTTCCTTAGGAATATCGCCATACCCTGTTGAAATCTCCTTAAATTCGAGAGTCGTCGCACGTGTTTTTCCAGCTAAGATACTTTTGCTCCAGCTGACATCATGCACCACCGGAAGCATAAAGTCATCAGAGGATACAAAAAGCTGAGAAGTATGGTGCCAACAGTTTCGTTCCAAAATTTGAGTTAGACGATTAGACACAAATGTGAACTTCTTTGGCCCGAGGTGTGATGGACCAGATCTTGGGATGAGTAAGACTCAACCGTGCAAGGCGCAGCAAGGCGCAGGCCGAGGTCAGCCCCCAGTGTTTCCCCAACAACACTCACAAGTTGGCAGGTTGCAACAGCCACATTTCAGAAACACCAGAAACACATAGAAACACCCCAATCAGCAGATCTTTGGGGCCCCTCGTTTTGTCGGGTTGAATCTGGAAAGCATCACACTTTCCAGGCCATGCATTCGGGAGACCACAACTCAGTTGCACATCACTGCTCACCGAGTTGTCCGAGTTCAGAAATGGGTCAGAAAGCCAACCGTGGAGGTTGTATGGTGACCTCGCTGCCAAACTTTCCGAACAAAATCCAGCGGTTTTCCAGTGAAATTTCCAGCATGGGGGCCATGGGCTGCCAGTAAGACCCCAGACTCCAGTTGGTTCCTCCACTGTGATGACTGGACCTTACCAGGGCGCATTCAGGACTGAATCAGGTTTGATACGGTCAGAGAACTGCATTGGCAGAGGATATTGAATTGCAACTATTGAAGTTGTGTTTTTTTCTTGCATATTCCGTAGTCGCCGTAGTCTCATCTCGTGTAAATGAATGTTGCCAATAGAAGTTTGCAAACAAGTTGGCACTCGAAAAATCCAACAACTGGGAAAGCATCCTGGTTGGTCAAAAACCTGGTACCATCGTGAAAAGAAAATCGCAAATGTCAATGGATGTGCCTCCCACCATGTTTGGCATTGGTCAAATCATTCTGGGAAACCATCCGATTCTGGGAGCTGATTCCAAATTCCACAAAAAACGTGGGAAATTTTACAGGAAACATCAGGAAACGCTCCTTTCTGGGAGCTTCAAAGCCGGCATTTCCCGCAAGCACCAAGCACCCGGCCCGTCATCTTCTGGCTCCCGGCCGCTCCATTCGGGGGAATGGGCGTCCTGTCAGTGGGGATAGTGGTGGCTCAGAGGAAGATAAATATCCCATGGCCCATAGGCACAATGGGGTGAATAGTAGTTTTATAGATATGTGTGTTCTCTGCCATAACAACCCATAGGGATATATTTGTATGTCCATGTATCATTTATCCCATAGTTTTTATTTGGCCCAACAAACAATGGAGATCATTGGAGGTCTTGGATCAAGAACAATAAGTGGAGATACACAAACTATTTCTGGGGAGGCTCATGTGAGACTCTGGAAACTGATGCTTGAACGTTCATGCTGAAAATGACCAGCTTTGCTGGTGCATCGGAACCCCTATTTTGGCCAATACCAAACTGGTCGCTAGCTTCCCAAGCTGCCAGAAGTCTGTTCCATGGGGTCAAACGCTCAAACTAGATGGACAGGATGCCAGCTGCTGCAAATTCCACACCGGCGAATCAAACCAATGTGGTAAAACTAAGGCCATAAACACCCAATTTTTGATGGTTAATACTCATCCATTGTTGGTAAAATTGTCAGGACGGTTTATGACATTGGGTATACCACATTTTACTCAAAAAGTTGATAGGGGAAACCCTACTCTGTTGAAGTGGGACCCATTTGGAGATTCTCTAAGGAAACCGGTGGAACGTGGAAAGCCCCGCGTTCAAGTCCTGCAAGGATGCTCTGAACTCCATGTCCAACTTGTCACGACCTGAATCCAGTGTCCAAGTTCCACATGCCACTAATGTGGTAAAGCCGGGGCCATAAACCATCCCCGATTTCACGCAATTGGAGGGTTACTGTTGGGTTTACCACACTATCAACATAGTCTAGAACAATAAAGTGAACAAACACGTCCAGCCCTTGGTTCCCTGATTGTTGAAAAGCCAGCAATCGCTCGGGCTCTTGGAACCTGCACCAAGCAAATTCCGCCTGACGGAGACACCTACCCTCTGGTGATATATCCATGGCACCATGGGTGCAGCTTGGTCACCCCTGACCGCCACATAAACAGCTCGTCTCTACAGGGCTGCCTTCTTCAAAACAGCTATGCACGATCAAGATCCGGAAAAAAAAGGAAATGGACAAGATAGATGGCATAGATTAGATAGATGAGATAGAACAGAAAAGACAAGATCAGATAAGATAAAGTAGAATAAGACAAGGCAAGAAAAGACGGGTAGATAGGATGGATAGATGGATAGATGGATAGATAGATAGATAGATAGATAGAAAGATAGATACATAGATACATAAATAGATGGATGGATAGATGGATAGATGGATGGATGGATAGGTGGGTGGTGGGTGGACAGATGGATAGATGGATGGATAGATAGATAGATAGATAGGATTGGATTAGATTAGATTAGGTTAGATTAAGATAAGAAAAGATTAAGATTAAGATTAAGATAAGATCAGATAAACTAAGATCAGATACAGTAGATGTTAAAAGATGAAAAAAAACTGAATATAGAATAGATAAACTAGATAAGATAGATCAGATAGATAAGATAGACTAAATAGATAAGATAGACTAAATAGATAAAATACCCGGCGGACCTGGCACCGGCCCATGATTGTCCAAAAATTGTTGTTTCGCTGTGGCGCCAGCGCGATTTCATGTGGCAAACGACCATCAAAAAAAACATCCGCTTTACTGTGGCTTGCAACCCTTGCAGGGTTTTGTGCTGCAAAACCCGACGAACGAACAAAGTGGCCTTTTCTCTTCACCGCATGAGAGATCTTACAGCTTCGCCAGTTGCGGTCAGCAAGTCGAAGCCAGTGTGTTCCCATCTCCATTGTTGACTTCGAATGTACTTGAACAACAAACCATTGCGTTTGCCTTGTGTTTACCCCATGCGTAGCGTAGCATCACATCATGTCTTGCAGTACTGACGAATGATATCACGCCCCACCCCACCCCACCCCACCCCATGCGTAGCGTAGCATCGCATCATGTCTTGCAGTAATGACGAATGATATCACACCCCACCCCACCCCACCCCATGCGTAGCGTAGCATCGCATCATGTCTTGCAGTACTGACGAATGATATCACACCCCACCCCACCCCACTCCATGCGTAGCGTCGCATCTCATCATGTCTTGCAGTACTGACGAATGATATCACAACCCATCCCACCCCACCCCATGCGTAGCGTAGCATCGCATCATGTCTTGCAGTACTGACGAATGATATCACCCCACCCCACCCCATGCGTAGCGTAGCATCGCATCATGTCTTGCAGTACTGACGAATGATATCACACCCCACCCCCCCTAACCCCATTTGTGGGCCGGTAAAAGGTCCGTCTCATAAAATAGATAAGAGATAAGATAGATAAGAAAGAAAGAAAGAAAGAAAAAAAAAAAAAAGAGAGAGAGAGAGAGGTAGATAGGTAGATAGGTAGATAGATGGGTAGATAGATAGAGTAGAGGTAGATAGATAGATAGATAGGTAGATAGAGATAGAGAGATAGAGAGATAGAGAGATAGAGAGATAGAGAGATAGAGAGATAGAGAGATAGAGAGATAGAGAGATAGAGAGATAGAGAGATAGAGAGATAGAGAGATAGACAGATAGTTAGATAGGTAGATAGATCAATCGATCGATAGATTGATAAATCGATAGATCGATAGATGGATAGATGAATAGATGCACAGATGGACAGATGGACAGAAGGACAGAAGGACAGACAGATGGACAGATGGATAGATGGGTAGATAGATGAGTAGATATATATATATATATATACGTATATATATATATGCATGCACGCACGCACGCACGCATGCATGCATGCATGTGTGTGTGTGTCTGTGTGTCTGTGTGTCTGTGTATGTATGTATGTATGTATGTATGTATGTATGTATGTATGTATGTATGTATGTATGTATGTATGTATGCATGTATGCATGCATGCATGCATGCATGGATGCATGCATGCATGCATGGATGGATGGTATGGTATGGTATGATATGATATGGTATGGAATGTATGGAATGTATGGAATGTATGGAATGTATGGAATGTATGGAATGTATGGAATGTATGGAATGTATGGAATGTATGGAATGTATGAATGTATGAATGTATGAATGTATGAATGTATGGATTGTATGGAATGTATGGAATGTATGGAATGTATGGAATGTATGAATGTATGTATGAATGTATGAATGTATGTTGTATGTTGTATGTATGTGTATGTATGTGTATGTATGTGCACGTATGTATTATGTATGTATGTACATATATATTAATATATATATAGGTAAATGTCAGTAGTTCACAGCAAAATAGATGGTAAGCTGCTAGCTGGGAAAAAATCTGCCAGGTATTCCCTCAGCTTGCGACGGAACAAAATCTCAACAAGAGTTGTCCGAATGATCTTGGGCTGCTCGCGCACCTTAAAAAATCACCAGAGGAAATAATATCAGTTTCTCAAGTAAAGTTGATGGATGTCAAATGACTTAATACCAAAAATTGGTTTTAAGGTAACCATCAATCATTGAGAATTGAGACTTAATCACAAAAATATATCATGAAGCATTACCAGTCGGAACATCACCAACAGAAATAAGCAGGAATCCCAATTGTTCCTTGCACAGGCTGAAAGTAGAACTTGAAATGGACCATGTTGGGATCAGTAGAGCCATGGGTAGTGGCACTTTTTTCTCAGGACCGGGCATCGTTGAACTTTGAATCAGAGATGATCCAAATGCTCCCAGGCTCAAAAGGCAGAGTCACCAAGCGATTGGCGATGCTGTCCTGTCCAGCAACCAATCCAAACCCAACAAACTATTTTCATGGATCAGGATTGAACCTTTAAGCACAATTTGACTTTGTTGGCTCTAAGTCACAAAGCCAATGCTAGATGCTTGAGGACTCAAGTATTAAGGCAAAAAGAAGGTAAAGGCCAAGAATTGCAACTGAAATCACTACAAAATACCAACAATCAAGCGTTCACATCATACTTTTTTGGCAGGAATACATCCCAAGCACTACATCCCCCATGCAGCACCAAGCCCAACGTTTCAACGTGAACCGCTCCTCCCATTGAATCGAAGGTCCGCAGTCTTTCAACTGCCGACGATCCTCGGAAACCGCGATAAACCCAGCAAATCCCAGCAGTACACCCAATTTTGGGTGGCTTATGTGTGTATATATATATATTTATTTATTTATTTATTTATTCATTTATTTGTTTACTTATTTATGTACTGTAATTATATATATATCTATACAACGTATGTCCGGTAAAGATGTGGGTTATGATTGGGTTTATTAAATGCTTATTTTTCACATCAAAATCAAGCTTTGAAACTGTCAACGTTGGCGCCTTCACGAACTTGTACTCGATGTGGATCAACTGCTGAGGATTGGTATCCGCTTCTCCACCTGAGGCTTCAACCGGTGTGCACCAACAGCTCCACCATAGAAACTGAGCACTGGACTATCACCACTAGACACCACTTCCGGCTCTTCTGGTATCACAGAAGCATCCCTGACCTTGGTTATAAATGATGTCTCAAATGATATAAATGGTGCAACCAGGGTTCCACGGTAGGGGTGCTGCACAGAAAAATCAAAAATTGGCTCACATGTTTGGGGGAAGTCTGAAGGAAACCATGGTCTTTGCACTGAAAAAAGAGGAAATCCCGGAAATCCCGTATTTTTCAAATCATCCACTCATATCACATATCTCTCTCAAAGTGAAGCAAGCTGAAGCGCTCGTTTTGCCGAGTTCCCCTGCAATTCGTGGGCTTGCGATGGAGTGGCCAGGAGTGTCTAAATCCTGGCAACAAAAAGGAAATCTCAGGATCATCTGCAGCACCCTCCAAACCCTTTATGGGGAAAACATCATGGAACTGTCATCCTGGGAATGACTAACCCAATCGGCCTGGGAACGGCAAAGTGAGGCAGAAGAATCGCTGGTCCCCGGCCTCAAGTTTCACTGTGCCGCACTAAACTGGGGCCAGGTTTCACTCTTGAAACAGACCCTAGGTCACTAGGGGGATACCTCCGTTTATGGCAGTTTCAACGGGGAAAATGATGACAAACTCTTAGATATTTCGGGATACCCTAGTTCCAAAGAATTCCAACACGCTCGTCACGAGGGCTGAGTGCCAGGCGAGACCCACACTGGTGCCAGCCTCAGCTCAGGCATCTGCTCAGTTGGAGACCACGACTACATCGCTAACATCACCCAGTGCCCAACATCGCCCAGCAGGGATACAATGAAGCACCTGTGCGAAGCTGCCTCGGGTGGCGAAAGTTCAAGGCTTGTCCTTTTTTTCAGACAAAGAATGGAGAACCTACGGTCTAAAATTATAGAGTTGAGTTTTGAAACATCATTTTCCAAACGCGGGTTTCTCCCCATGGTTTTTCCACATCGTTTAACGCGAATTTTGCACCGAGGATGGGGCAAACCAGATGTGTAGCAATCCCAAGCACCAAGCCTTCGAAAAAAGAGCTGGACGGAAGCGAACTGCCACGCCAGGGTGGAATCGTCGGGGACATGAAACTGGGGGTAAGTGGCAATGCCTCCGATGTAACATGTTGTGACTATCCAAAAATACGATTTTAACATATTTAAACCATGAAATATGGAGATTTACCCCATGATACAGTCTTGAACGCCCATGACCACGCCGCATCTCCGTTGACCCCTTCGCTTGCGCGCAGCTCGACGTCCCATGGGTTCCCAGACTCTCCACGGGCTCCAACGACTGTCACCATCTCCCCTGGCCTTTGCATCATTGGACATGATCAAACCATGGACAGTTTGATCATGTCCCTATTTCGTAGCAATATGTAGCAATAGTAATGGTGAAAACATGGTTCCACCATCATATCTCCATCATGAAAAAATTGATGCCAATAGCAATGATAACGCCATCGTATAGTGTCATCATGGCATTTTCATGCATTCTCTACACTTAGAATGAGAATGGCTATCAGCGATGATGACACTAATTAAATATTTATGACTAGTATCACAATCCTTCACTATGGTTTTTTGTAGGTTTCTTGATGGTCAAATACCCGTTCTTGGTTCCCATGTCTCCTTCGGCGTATCTTGCCTTATTCCCATGGCCGAATCGGGAACCAGGAATCGGGAACCAAGGACCGTTTTGTTGGCCCCCACCAACACTTCAGAAAGGGAAAACCATGGAAAACCACAATCAATGTAGGCAAATTGAAAACTCGCTACAACTATATATATATAATTATATATATATACACGTTCCATTTCCGGCTCCTAAGCAAAATTGTCGTCGCTGATTCGGGAAATCTGGTGGCGACAAAATGCACAGCTTCAGCACCACTGCTGACATTCATGTGATTGAACACCAGTACAGGTAAGAGTGGGGGGATATCACAACCACAACAATCACAACAACCAGCACAACAACAACAAGAAGAAGAAGAAAAAGAAGAAGAACAAGAACAAGATCAAGAACAAGAAGGAGAAGAAGAAGAAGAACCACTACAATTACTACAATGGAATAGAGGTGGATATGGCAACTGATCATTTCATATGTAAGAACACATTTGAAAGTCAAGACAAGTTTGCCCAAAAACAGGGTATCCCAAAATCCAATGGCTAATCGCAAATTTCCTGTGAAAATGACAATAAATAAGGTATTCCCAATTATGGACACACTCAAATACAGACGTTATGATATTGTTGATCATAAAGCTATACATACATATAGATATATACATACATATATATATATATGTTCCATTAAGTCGCCAGTACTATGTGTTTTATACCCGCCAAGTTCATTGCTAATCCAGTTTTGGAGTTTCAGTTTTGTGACCCCTTGGTTCAGACTCACGAGCCTCGTATCTGCATGTCGCAGCTCAAATAGCACTCCGATACGGCCCATCTCGCCTCAGTGCTGCGGCACTGGTGGGGAGCTCCCATATCGAATGGATACATGCATAAGAGTATGTGTATATATATATATATATGTGTATTATGAATATTTAACTGCTCTGTGTAGGTATATACAGAGTGTGTGTGTGTGTATACATAAATAAATAAATAAATAAATAAATATATATATATATGATCACTCAGCATCACATACTGTAATCCCCAAGCATGAACTGGGCATTGCTTCAGGTTTTCTCCCTCTGAATGGTGCACCGTAAGAAGAAGCTACCAATGAAATAAAGACACCAGCAAATCTCGGACCAAATTTTGAGCCGAGACTGGAACCATTTCGAGATATGTACCTCAGCTGCCTCAGTTTCCAACTGTTAGCATGTGTTTGTTCACCATGTCCTGTGTCCAAGAACAGCACTTTCACGGGCTGCCCCACAACTTACCAGGTGTCCTGGAGAGTCCAAAAAGCACGGTGTGGCGGTGTCCTTTTTCCTCACAGCTTTTTGAGTGTCACACCAAGCTTTATGTTTGGGTTCGCACTGCAGGTCAAGCCACGGTCAAGCGATGTCAAGCCCGCGCTTCACTCCACTTTGAGAGCGAAGGACATTAGCTGATGCCAATGGTTTCGGCTGCACTTATCAAGCGCCCTTGCGTAACCTCAGTGTCCACAGGCACGGGGCAAACTGCAAGGAGTCTCATACGAGTTTGTCTAAAATATGGCACGCCAAAATCCAGTGGTTTGTCATCATTTTTCCCATATGGTTATTTGGGCGCATACCGCATTTTCAGACAAAGCCCTTCATAACCTCCAATATATCAATATATATATACCCTCCGGTACTTAGGCACATGGCTGCTATAGCTTAGAAAATCCCACAGCAATTCGATGATTGTCCCAGTGAAACCCTCCATGGCTAGGTCCAGAATTTCACAGCGATGATGACATTAGGGTCCTCATTCGCGTTCGCTGAGTTCCCAGCTTTTGAACTTCCATTCGTAGTTCGTGCAAATGCGCCTAAACTACGAATAGAATGACTGGCACTTGACACCCCAGGGCCCCCACCAGAGAACTGTCGCAACTTGCCTCCTGGTGATGATTCTCCTACAAAATCAAGAAATTTGAAGGCAAAGGAAACAAAGGAAACTCATCCTTTGATCATCTTTGAACATCGAAGGTTTTCCACGTTTTTGAACTTGGAAGGAGAACGAAATGAGCACATAGAAAGAAAATAGCATTCCAAACAGCATGAGATGTGCCTACATTTCCCAACGTTCAAAGTCAACGCCGGATTTCCACGAGTGTGTCTCCTCCTCTTGATGAAGATGCTCCGCTATATGGCCTGAGCGAGCATCTCAGTGTTTCCCATGTTTTGGGAATGAACGATTCAATCTGAGCGCCCAAACCCCGTGTCACTTGGTTGTACGGGCTTATCTCACTATGCTTCATTCACACTATTTTCTCTCTGAAAATCATAGTGATCTAGCGTCGCCTGCAAGCACCATGCTGATCGCCAGTAAATGGACCTCCAGATGGCAGATGGAAATAAAACCTGGCAAATGAACCCAAATTCCTCTGGATATGATGTATCAGTGAGCGCTGGGCCTTGGGTGTGTTGATGCTGTGCAAGATCTTGTGCATTCTGCTGCTGGCATGGCTGGCCTTTCCAGTGCGGCGCAGGCGGAAAAATCAGCTGGATGCAGTCAGTGACTGGAGCAGCGCACCTCCAGCAACCATTCCAACGCATAGCCCAGGAGACCCAAATACCTCACTTCAGCATCCAATTTCCGGGGAAGACGTTTCAAATTCAACTCATGACCAAAGTGGAGCTCTTTGAAACTGCTGGGATGGGTAAACTGTTTTCAACTGTGGATTGGTTTGAGGAAACTCTGATTTCTAACCCGGGCTTCTGCGAAATATCCACTCAAAACAAGTCAGCGCTCCTTAGGCGAGCAAGGATTTTCACCACCGCCACCCACAATGCTCCCAGACTGGAGGTCTGTGCCTGCACCCAAGCAGTCAATGTATCACTGGGCACGGGATCACAATTCAATGGATCATGCAGGATACGATGCGTATACACTTCTTTTTGTGGAAATATATCATATTGCGCATATAATATACATATACATATACATCTATATATATATATACATACATACATATGTATTCTGTATACTCATATGGAGAAATGGATAGATGGATGGATGGATGGATGGATGGATAGATGGATAGATAGATAGATGGATAGATAGGCAGATCGACTGATGGACAGATGAATAGATGAATAGATAGATGGATAGATGGATAGATAGATGGATAGATGGATAGATGGATAGATAGATGGATAGATGGATAGACCGATGGATAGATGGATAGATGGATAGCTGCATAGCTGGATAGGTAGGTAGGTAGATAGGTAGATAGGATGAGAAGATAGGATGAGAAGAGAAGAGATAAGATCAGATACATCAGGTAAAATCAGACAAAATCAAAAAAGTCAGAGAAGATCAAATAAGATCAATAGATCGATTGATTGATACATTGATAGACTGATCATGACTGATCCATGTTGAATCCCATGGTCTTCGGCGTGAGGATTTCACAGCCAGCCTTGGAAACTGCTTGCCCCGTCATCTCTCAGTGCCGTCCTCCAGCGATCTGTGGGTCTTTTCTGAAGCAAAATGGCTGTCAGGTCATTCAAGCTCCGCACAGCGCTGGTAAAAAGCGATACTTTCCAGAACAAAACATTCACTCTGCCACTGCTAAAATCATGGTTGATCGTTCTTCCATTGCAAACACCTGCAGACATCAAAAGGCCACTGTGACACTTGGAATTGCCGCCTTTTTCAATGCACTGTCTGTGATTCCTGCTTGGAAAAATAAGGGACAGCAGCTACTGTCACCAGAATACCCCGCATGAGCACATGCGGCCAAAATGTAGTTGGAACAAAAAACAAGGCAGCGAGAACTCACTTGTCATCCAATGCGGCCACACCAGGCAGCACCTTGCCTTCCAAGAGCTCCAGGGAAGCACCTCCACCAGTGCTGCAGTGGGAGACCTTGTCAACGGTCTTGTAGACCTTGCAGGCTGTGGCGGTGTCGCCTCCGCCAATCACAGACACTGCTCCCTCCTCAGTGACCTTCACAATGGTCTCCATCATCTGCTTGGTGCCCTTCTCGAAAGAGGCCATCTCGAAGACACCCATTGGGCCGTTCCACACAATTGTCTTGGCCTTCTTGATGGCCTCGTCGTTCATTGCAATGGACTTGGGACCAATGTCCAAGCCCAAAAAGCCGTCTGGGACACCTGTCTCCATGTCGCCGTCCTTGATTTCGCCATCCTCTCCAAACTTGGAAGAGCACACAAAGTCCACTGGCAGGATCAACTCAACACCCTTCTCCTCTGCCTTCTTCTTGATGTCTGGCACCAACTTGGCTCCCTCCTCATCATAGAGGGAGGCGCCAATGTTGACACCAGCCTCCTTGATGAAAGTGAAGGCCATGCCACCACCAATGATCATAATGTCCACCTTGTCCAGCAAGTTCATGATCAGCTGAATCTTGTCAGCTACCTTGGCTCCGCCAAGGATGCCGCACACAGGCCTGGTGGGAGAGTCCACAACCTTGGCAAAGTAGTCAAGCTCCTTGGCAAGGAGGAAACCAGAGCACTTGACTGGGAAGCCTTCTCCGACCATGGAGCTGTGTGCTCGGTGTGCAGTGCCAAAGGCATCGCTGCAGTAGATGTCAGCCGCTTGGCAAGGGAAGCACGGAACTCCTTCACCTTCTCTGGATCTGCCTTCACCTTGTTACCATCAGCATCCTTGCCCTTGCCCTCCTCCTCGACATAGAAGCGAGAGTTCTCCAGGAGGATCACGGTGCCTGGCTCGGGGTCAGCGCATGCTTCCTCAACCTCGGGGCCAACCACATCATGCATCAGCTTCACTGGCTTGCCCAGCTTCTCCTCAACCACCTTTGCAACTGGCTTCATGGAGAACTTCTCGTTCTTCTGACCATCTGGACGGCCGAGGTGAGAGCACAAAACCACAGACTTGGCACCCTTCTCAAGGGCATACTTGATGGTAGGCAGTGAAGCATCAATTCGTGCCGTGTTGGTGATGATGTTGGGGTCCTTCTTGTCCTGAGGCACGTTGAAATCCACACGGATGAAGATTCGCTGATCCTTCAGATCAATGTCTTCAATGCTCTTCTTGGCCAAAGCTTTGCAAGCAACCACGTTCTGGGCAGCCTTTGGCTGAACACCCTTGCGGCGAGAGGCTGCTGCTGCTCCTCGGATGGCAGCCACGCTGAGTCCTCCAACTGCCAAGGCACCGCTCAGGCCCTGCACTGCGGAGGAGCTGCTGGAAGGGGCTGATGAAGAGAGGAATTTCTGGCTTGCAGCAGTTGCCTTGTTCTCGACTTCAACTAGTCGACTTCCTGGGGCCACAAAGGACAAACCACCCAGGGTGGCTGCTCCCAGCACGGAGCCAACAGCAACCTTCGAGGCGCGTGCCATGACTTCGGGACAGCAGTTCAACTACAGCACGGTTCTCGCAAAAATGCTGCGGGACAAGTGCACCAAATGCTGATATTGATGCTCCGTTCACCTAGTGTTTCTCATGCCAACCACACCTCTCAATATTGATTCCATCCCCTGCATCTTGGAAAAATGACAAAGTTGCTTTTGCACATGTATCTTCCTGATCAAAATATCCCAGACATGTGTAGTATATTATTGTATCTCCAGCGTGTGTGTGCAATTGTGTGTGGGTGTGTGTGTGTGTGTGTGTGCGTTTCTGTCAAAATCAAGGCACATCCAGAAACATGTGCTGTCTCTCGCACATTCAATGCTTTTTCTGCAAGTGCTGTATGGGAAAAATTGATTGTGGCAAGAGTCATTCAAGAAAATACCGCATGAATGCTAGGCCAGTTGCCAATGTATTCAACGCGATCAAGAAACTGAACACTGTAACATTCTAGTCAATCTATCTACTTCCCTCACTTGTCATCCAATGCGGCCACACCAGGCAGCACCTTGCCTTCCAAGAGCTCCAGGGAAGCACCTCCACCAGTGCTGCAGTGGGAGACCTTGTCAACGGTCTTGTAGACCTTGCAGGCTGTGGCGGTGTCGCCTCCGCCAATCACAGACACTGCTCCCTCCTCAGTGACCTTCACAATGGTCTCCATCATCTGCTTGGTGCCCTTCTCGAAAGAGGCCATCTCGAAGACACCCATTGGGCCGTTCCACACAATTGTCTTGGCCTTCTTGATGGCCTCGTCGTTCATTGCAATGGACTTGGGACCAATGTCCAAGCCCAAAAAGCCGTCTGGGACACCTGTCTCCATGTCGCCGTCCTTGATTTCGCCATCCTCTCCAAACTTGGAAGAGCACACAAAGTCCACTGGCAGGATCAACTCAACACCCTTCTCCTCTGCCTTCTTCTTGATGTCTGGCACCAACTTGGCTCCCTCCTCATCATAGAGGGAGGCGCCAATGTTAACACCAGCCTCCTTGATGAAAGTGAAGGCCATGCCACCACCAATGATCATGATGTCCACCTTGTCCAGCAAGTTCATGATCAGCTGAATCTTGTCAGCCACCTTGGCTCCGCCAAGGATGCCGCACACAGGCCTGGTGGGAGAGTCCACAACCTTGGCAAAGTAGTCAAGCTCCTTGGCAAGGAGGAAACCAGAGCACTTGACTGGGAAGCCTTCTCCGACCATGGAGCTGTGTGCTCGGTGTGCAGTGCCAAAGGCATCGCTGCAGATGATGTCAGCCAGCTTGGCAAGGGAAGCACGGAACTCCTTCACCTTCTCTGGATCTGCCTTCACCTTGTTACCATCAGCATCCTTGCCCTTGCCCTCCTCCTCGACATAGAAGCGAGAGTTCTCCAGGAGGATCACGGTGCCTGGCTCGGGGTCAGCGCATGCTTCCTCAACCTCGGGGCCAACCACATCATGCATCAGCTTCACTGGCTTGCCCAGCTTCTCCTCAACCACCTTTGCAACTGGCTTCATGGAGAACTTCTCGTTCTTCTGACCATCTGGACGGCCGAGGTGAGAGCACAAAACCACAGACTTGGCACCCTTCTCAAGGGCATACTTGATGGTAGGCAGTGCAGCATCAATTCGTGCCGTGTTGGTGATGATGTTGGGGTCCTTCTTGTCCTGAGGCACGTTGAAATCCACACGGATGAAGATTCGCTGATCCTTCAGATCAATGTCTTCAATGCTCTTCTTGGCCAAAGCTTTGCAAGCAACCACGTTCTGGGCAGCCTTTGGCTGAACACCCTTGCGGCGAGAGGCTGCTGCTGCTCCTCGGATGGCAGCCACGCTGAGTCCTCCAACTGCCAAGGCACCGCTCAGGCCCTGCACTGCGGAGGAGCTGCTGGAAGGGGCTGATGAAGAGAGGAATTTCTGGCTTGCAGCAGTTGCCTTGTTCTCGACTTCAACTAGTCGACTTCCTGGGGCCACAAAGGACAAACCACCCAGGGTGGCTGCTCCCAGCACGGAGCCAACAGCAACCTTCGAGGCGCGTGCCATGACTTCGGGACAGCAGTTCAACTACAGCACGGTTCTCGCAAAAATGCTGCGGGACAAGTGCACCAAATGCTGATGTTGATGCTGCGTGCACCTAGTGTTTCTCATGCCAACCACACCTCTCAATATTGATTCCATCCCCTGCATCTTGGAAAAATGACAAAGTTGCTTTTGCACATGTATCTTGCTGATCAAAATATCCCAGACATGTGTAGTATATTATTGTATCTCCAGCGTGTGTGCGCAATTGTGTCTGGGTGTGGGTGTGTGTGTGTGCGTTTCTGTCAAAATCAAGGCACATCCAGAAACATGTGCTGTCTCTCGCACATTCAATGCTTTTTCTGCAAATGCTGTATGGGAAAAATTGATTGTGGCAAGAGTCATTCAAGAAAATACCGCATGAATGCTAGGCCAGTTGCCAATGTATTCAACGCGATCAAAAACTGAACACTGTAACATTCTAGTCAATCTATCTACTTCCCTCACTTGTCATCCAATGCGGCCACACCAGGCAGCACCTTGCCTTCCAAGAGCTCCAGGGAAGCACCTCCACCAGTGCTGCAGTGAGAGACCTTGTCAACGGTCTTGTAGACCTTGCAGGCTGTGGCGGTGTCGCCTCCGCCAATCACAGACACTGCTCCCTCCTCAGTGACCTTCACAATGGTCTCCATCATCTGCTTGGTGCCCTTCTCGAAAGAGGCCATCTCGAAGACACCCATTGGGCCGTTCCACACAATTGTCTTGGCCTTCTTGATGGCCTCGTCGTTCATTGCAATGGACTTGGGACCAATGTCCAAGCCCAAAAAGCCGTCTGGGACACCTGTCTCCATGTCGCCGTCCTTGATTTCGCCATCCTCTCCAAACTTGGAAGAGCACACAAAGTCCACTGGCAGGATCAACTCAACACCCTTCTCCTCTGCCTTCTTCTTGATGTCTGGCACCAACTTGGCTCCCTCCTCATCATAGAGGGAGGCGCCAATGTTAACACCAGCCTCCTTGATGAAAGTGAAGGCCATGCCACCACCAATGATCATGATGTCCACCTTGTCCAGCAAGTTCATGATCAGCTGAATCTTGTCAGCCACCTTGGCTCCGCCAAGGATGCCGCACACAGGCCTGGTGGGAGAGTCCACAACCTTGGCAAAGTAGTCAAGCTCCTTGGCAAGGAGGAAACCAGAGCACTTGACTGGGAAGCCTTCTCCGACCATGGAGCTGTGTGCTCGGTGTGCAGTGCCAAAGGCATCGCTGCAGTAGATGTCAGCCAGCTTGGCAAGGGAAGCACGGAACTCCTTCACCTTCTCTGGATCTGCCTTCACCTTGTTACCATCAGCATCCTTGCCCTTGCCCTCCTCCTCGACATAGAAGCGAGAGTTCTCCAGGAGGATCACGGTGCCTGGCTCGGGGTCAGCGCATGCTTCCTCAACCTCGGGGCCAACCACATCATGCATCAGCTTCACTGGCTTGCCCAGCTTCTCCTCAACCACCTTTGCAACTGGCTTCATGGAGAACTTCTCGTTCTTCTGACCATCTGGACGGCCGAGGTGAGAGCACAAAACCACAGACTTGGCACCCTTCTCAAGGGCATACTTGATGGTAGGCAGTGCAGCATCAATTCGTGCCGTGTTGGTGATGATGTTGGGGTCCTTCTTGTCCTGAGGCACGTTGAAATCCACACGGATGAAGATTCGCTGATCCTTCAGATCAATGTCTTCAATGCTCTTCTTGGCCAAAGCTTTGCAAGCAACCACGTTCTGGGCAGCCTTTGGCTGAACACCCTTGCGGCGAGAGGCTGCTGCTGCTCCTCGGATGGCAGCCACGCTGAGTCCTCCAACTGCCAAGGCACCGCTCAGGCCCTGCACTGCGGAGGAGCTGCTGGAAGGGGCTGATGAAGAGAGGAATTTCTGGCTTGCAGCAGTTGCCTTGTTCTCGACTTCAACTAGTCGACTTCCTGGGGCCACAAAGGACAAACCACCCAGGGTGGCTGCTCCCAGCACGGAGCCAACAGCAACCTTCGAGGCGCGTGCCATGACTTCGGGACAGCAGTTCAACAACAGCACGGTTCTCGCAAAAATGCTGCGGGACAAGTGCACCAAATGCTGTCAGAGACCCTGAATCAATACTGGTATGTTTTGCAAGCACTGCCTTTCTCATTGTTGTGGGATCTCTATTTTTCTCATTTCTGTTGGTTTCATTGAGGGCCTGCATTGTATATGTCTACTAGCACAAGCACCCTTTCTTTCAAATAAAGGCTGCTCCTGGCATTTTTTTTTCTTTGTTCGGCTTAGGAATCTCGGAAAAATTCATGGTGGAGACTTTGCCAAGAAATACATGGCATGATTGCTAGGAATTGCTCTAAAGAAACTGCAAATGTATATACAATGATACAAAAATTCTAAAGTCAATCTATCTACTTCCCTCACTTGTCATCCAATGCGGCCACACCAGGCAGCACCTTGCCTTCCAAGAGCTCCAGGGAAGCACCTCCACCAGTGCTGCAGTGAGAGACCTTGTCAACGGTCTTGTAGACCTTGCAGGCTGTGGCGGTGTCGCCTCCGCCAATCACAGACACTGCTCCCTCCTCAGTGACCTTCACAATGGTCTCCATCATCTGCTTGGTGCCCTTCTCGAAAGAGGCCATCTCGAAGACACCCATTGGGCCGTTCCACACAATTGTCTTGGCCTTCTTGATGGCCTCGTCGTTCATTGCAATGGACTTGGGACCAATGTCCAAGCCCAAAAAGCCGTCTGGGACACCTGTCTCCATGTCGCCGTCCTTGATTTCGCCATCCTCTCCAAACTTGGAAGAGCACACAAAGTCCACTGGCAGGATCAACTCAACACCCTTCTCCTCTGCCTTCTTCTTGATGTCTGGCACCAACTTGGCTCCCTCCTCATCATAGAGGGAGGCGCCAATGTTAACACCAGCCTCCTTGATGAAAGTGAAGGCCATGCCACCACCAATGATCATAATGTCCACCTTGTCCAGCAAGTTCATGATCAGCTGAATCTTGTCAGCCACCTTGGCTCCGCCAAGGATGCCGCACACAGGCCTGGTGGGAGAGTCCACAACCTTGGCAAAGTAGTCAAGCTCCTTGGCAAGGAGGAAACCAGAGCACTTGACTGGGAAGCCTTCTCCGACCATGGAGCTGTGTGCTCGGTGTGCAGTGCCAAAGGCATCGCTGCAGTAGATGTCAGCCAGCTTGGCAAGGGAAGCACGGAACTCCTTCACCTTCTCTGGATCTGCCTTCACCTTGTTACCATCAGCATCCTTGCCCTTGCCCTCCTCCTCGACATAGAAGCGAGAGTTCTCCAGGAGGATCACGGTGCCTGGCTCGGGGTCAGCGCATGCTTCCTCAACCTCGGGGCCAACCACATCATGCATCAGCTTCACTGGCTTGCCCAGCTTCTCCTCAACCACCTTTGCAACTGGCTTCATGGAGAACTTCTCGTTCTTCTGACCATCTGGACGGCCGAGGTGAGAGCACAAAACCACAGACTTGGCACCCTTCTCAAGGGCATACTTGATGGTAGGCAGTGCAGCATCAATTCGTGCCGTGTTGGTGATGATGTTGGGGTCCTTCTTGTCCTGAGGCACGTTGAAATCCACACGGATGAAGATTCGCTGATCCTTCAGATCAATGTCTTCAATGCTCTTCTTGGCCAAAGCTTTGCAAGCAACCACGTTCTGGGCAGCCTTTGGCTGAACACCCTTGCGGCGAGAGGCTGCTGCTGCTCCTCGGATGGCAGCCACGCTGAGTCCTCCAACTGCCAAGGCACCGCTCAGGCCCTGCACTGCGGAGGAGCTGCTGGAAGGGGCTGATGAAGAGAGGAATTTCTGGCTTGCAGCAGTTGCCTTGTTCTCGACTTCAACTAGTCGACTTCCTGGGGCCACAAAGGACAAACCACCCAGGGTGGCTGCTCCCAGCACGGAGCCAACAGCAACCTTCGAGGCGCGTGCCATGACTTCGGGACAGCAGTTCAACTACAGCACGGTTCTCGCAAAAATGCTGGCAGAAAACATCAAGCACCATCTAGCCATGAAGGCTCTGATATTTTCACGGGTCATGACTGCACATGATTCAAGCCTCCATCCAAAACAGTGCCATTGGTGCGTATTGTCTTCACCAATATTCAATATTGACAAGGAAACTTACTCTAAGCTTGCACCATGCTCCGAATCTTTGCCGTATGCAGCCTGTACGAAGTTTTTGATGCTAGCAACAAAATGCTCGCAAGGCAGGGTCTAACCAGCGGTTTCTTGAGCAAGCTGTTGGCTCAACACTGGTTGCAGAGTGCTAAAGTCATCATTAATCTATTCCTAGGGTCAAAAATTTCAGGAAATCGTGCCATCAAATCAAACCTTTTAATGGCGTTTGTGACAAGGCTACTACAGTTTTCTTAGTGCTTCAAATGGCATTTCCACTTCCAGTTGTCCAGCTCAGGGTCAGCCAGCTGCACCATCTTCGTCAGGTTTTGCCTGGCTCAACTTCCGGCTCAAAATCAAAGTCCTCCAAATTGGGATAAGTTGGGTACCTTTCCAATGGTATAGTCCTGGCTATCCGAGTCTGTCCTGAGCATTTCTGGGATCTTGCTAGGAACTCTAAGTTCTGCTCCTTTCCACCTGTGGTGAATCCCCACCTGTGTGGCTGCACTCGCTGCACCCTCTGCTTGGTATGCATTGGACTTGTGCTTTGGAACCTCGGTCCATGGCCCAAAATCCAGACTGTCCAGCCCCATTTTTTTCATTCCTGAGGCGTTCACGAAGGAAAAGCCATCTGGAACCTGGAGTGGGGTCCCAAGTCAATGCTGCAACTGCCCACATCTCACTTTCTGAAATTGCAGAGGAAGTTCTCTTCAGAGTGTCTACAAAGTTCTAGAAAATTCCCCAAGAAAAGCGGGACCAAGAAATTCGAAAAAGTCTCTGTTTCCGCACCTTGCCCAACATCATCTCTGTGATCTCGACCCAGTCCTGCCGCAGTGAGTGCAACACACCAAGCCCAATTTCTGGAAAATTCCGGCCCTTCCAAGTGGAAAAGTGCTGATGACATGCTGTGGCCAGTTCTCAACATTGCATCTGGGACTTCCTTCAGTGGCTCAACAGATAGATAACTGTTGCCATCACGCTATGAAAAGACTGACTGCCGTCCTAAGGTTGACGAAAACCAGAGGGTACCAACCACAAAAGCATTCTTTGGGTCTTGAGTGATAGCTATCATCGACACCTTCCCCCTAGTCATCCTTGGAATTGGTCGAGGCAAGTTTGGTTTCCAAGTCACTTCGACCAACATAAGGTCGCGGACGCCAGTTGATTTTGGCCTCCTGTACCTGCCGCTTTCAGTTCCAGGTGGTGCAGAAATGCGATTCCCAGGTCCCCCTAACTCCAAAGAGTTTTAGCAATCACAGTTTGAATGGCTGTTTGAATGTAAACATACCCTAGAGTTTCACAGCTTTCACAGCTTTCACAGCTTTCACAGCTTCACAATCTGTTTCAACGGGAGGAAAACTGCAACAGCATCCCAGTTGATCCATCCTCGAGGAGTCCCACTGGAACATAACCTCGGCAGGGAACAAAAACCACCATCACCTGATTCGGTTGACACACTCATATCTCATCATTTTAAGGAAGTTCAAGGCCTAATTGTTTGGGAAGTCTGACCACGCAAAACAGGTCGGTAATGGTCTGTAGCAGATGTATCAGTCCATAATCTGTTTGACCAGTGGATAATCAAGATCCCCCATTTAGCTTTGTCCCAAAAATTACATATAAATCCACCATAGGTCAATCCTCATTTTCCCTACGATTCCCCACGGTTAAACAGCCACTTTGATGTAAAGGCATCGCTGGGTCGCCCGGACGACAGTGGAAGGAGAGCCATTCCAACAGAAAGCGCCGAGTCGTCTCAACTCCTCGAGGATCCGCTCCCCAATGCCTTGGCTATCCCAAATCTTGCTCAACTCAAGACTCTGAATGATTGCAGAACCACTTTCTGAAAACGAACTTCTAATTGATTCCTGAAGCCTCATTGGCATTGGGGTTCGACTGAAAATAGGGCCCAAGTTTCATAAGTTTACCTCTGGTTCCCCATTGTTTCATGGATTCATGGTCATAAAATTGGGGCTTTATCGGCTTAATCGGCTTAATCCCATCCGACCCCAGTCATCCCCCTACTGTAGTCATCCACCTGAGCAGCCGGGCTCAAGGCCATAGCGGGTGAAGTCTCGAATGAGATCCAATCGCTCACTGGCGGAAATGTCCCAGTGCCTCTTTTCTTTGATCTCCTAGGGCCGGAGATCGCGAGAGCACCCTGAAGCAGCTGGAGAATCCACCATTTTAAATCTCTATTCTGGACTCGAAACAGGTGGATTCCACTTCGATGGCCCGAGGGTCAGTGATGCGAACTTGTTATAGTACAGTCCTATAGTGGCTTGCTATTAAAGCCAGCTGGAATCGAACTGTCCAAAGGCAAAGCCACGCCAAATAGCCACAGCAAGAAAGATCTGATTGCTGTAAAATGTGAAGTCTCCCTGAGACTGCAACTGGTGAGGCAACACATGAGGCAATACATTTCGGTACACTAGACGCTGCATGCCAACTCCCGAACTCGTTCAACCAAAATCTCTCAAGATCAGCCCTTTGAACTTTTGAACCTCCCTGCACTCGTTGGATCAAAGCTTCTGTAAAGAGCCAAGGTTTGATGAGGGCACCCCGTCCCACCATGACAGAGTCCACACCATGAGTCGCACCTTGGTGAGGTGGGTACCACGGTCTCACCACTTAACTTACGTCTTAGTTAAGTTTGGGATGTTGCGACAAATGTCCAAAAATTCCTGGAGATGTTGCAACAGATCTTCCATGAGTACGGCTATCAGGGGGAATGATCTTTCTATCCTCTATGCCAGTTTCAGATCTTTCCACCCAACCACCAGGTTTCACCAGGCAACAATGCTGTTCGACTTCTTCCCAGTTCATGGCATCGCCACATCCTGCCACTTCGACAAATGGTGGTCTGCAAAAACAAGGGGTCCCCATGGAAAATCGGAGGAAAATCTGATCAACTTAAAGACCACCAGAATGTGGTGAGCCGAGCCACCTCTGATTTCTTGGATTTCTCATTCCAAAATGTATGTTAGATTTCAGACCATGACTATCTAGGCAGCATTTTCCAAAATTGAGACCCTCAGATCCAAAATGAACGCTCTAATGATCCCCAAAGGTCAGCACAAAAAAATAAAGTTTCTGCTTGAAACTGATATTGGCCATCACCAGCCTGATCAACACTAACCACACAACATTAACATTGAAGAGTCTCAGCCCTAATCACAGAATGCTACAGCAAAGGTATGCAGATTGAACACCCAACAACGAGGTCAATTTCCAGCTACGCAAAAACCTAGTTCCGAGACGTTTTTGGAAGATCTACCTACCCAAACAAGTAGACTTGCCCTCCACGGGTTGGAAATGAGCAAATACTGAAGCCTATGAAAGGAGTTGGGCACTTTCTTCGGCCACTGCACCTCAGCTTCAGAGAAGTTTAGCTTCGGCCATAGTTTTTGTGGAAGTCATAGGAAAGAAACATCTTAAATATTAGCGGTGTTTTTTGGGGTGCGATGTTCATCATTCATAGCAAGAAATCCCCAATAAGTTGGAGAATCATGTCCAATGAAAAGCCGTCATGTGGGGTGAAGTCGATCATTTTGACCCATACCGTCCAGTACGGTCCATACCCACACTTTAGAGCCAGAAATCACCAGAAATGTTCCATCGAAAGCTGCCTGCGACATGGTCACATGTCCCGTTCTCTTACACCAATCGAGCCCAAAAAGATCCAAAAAGTATGAAAGTCACGAATGATGGATCAGCATCCTGATACAAAAATTGAAGCCATCCAGATAAATCCAGATATATAAATCCAGAAAATCCCTGGCCAAGGTGCTCCTTGATGTAATCCCAATCCGCCAGTTTGGTATAGCGCTGTCGTGCAGTTCGACCGTGCAAGACCAAGGCGCTGACACCCCAGCCCTGGCACGAGCCCCGTTATTTGGTGGATGATCTTTGATGGTAACCACCATTTAAAATTTATGGGGATATTTACCATTGAATTGGAAATATCATAAATTGAATAAATTTTGGATTTGGGAGACCCCATTGTCAGACAAACCCATGTCTAGACAGCATGCCGAACTGTGTCTCTGGCTTGAATTCCATGATGCCATGCCCTTCTTCCTGCGTTTTTTTTTCAAAGACACACATCTAATCTAGTAGATAGTCTCATGGTTGGCTGGCTCAGTGCTAGCACCGAAAGAAATAGAAATCATTGAGGCTCTACTCAGATTGCGGCGCCTGGGACCAGCTCAAAATCATGGGTAAATTTGGACTTTTTCCCAAAAGTGAGCTGCAAAAATGGCACCCCCCGCACTCCTCCAGCTTGGGCACCAAGTTGTGAGCATAGCGGCCATTGAAATCCTTCAGCCTGTT
This sequence comes from Cladocopium goreaui, assembly GCA_947184155.2. NCBI lineage: Eukaryota > Dinophyceae > Suessiales > Symbiodiniaceae > Cladocopium > Cladocopium goreaui. Next base: position 123,804 of record CAMXCT020001851.1, read on the forward strand.
ATCCTGCACCCACAATGGAGCAAGCTTGGCCTGCAACATCTACATTGCCGCTAAAACTGCAAAGCTCCAAATGTACTGTCACTGGGCTACGATGTTTCCCTCTTGCCTCCATGTGAGCTGTGCGCATTTTCAATGTCAGGGCTTTTGTCTTCAAAACACCTGACCTCAGATACAATCCTCACGGTCCACCTACTCTCTGTGCAAGAGGTAGAGGTAGTCAAACTAGTACCGCATATCTTTCCAGGCTGAACCATTTTTCCAGCTGAACCCACTTTCCAGCTTTTCTTCCAGACAACACTGATAGGTGGCAATGTCAAGGAAATCCCGAAAACACTGACACACCTGACAGCACCACAATCTGCACCCTGCTTGAATTGGGATTGCTATCTATCTATCTATCTATCTAATCTAATCTAATCTACTGCAATCTAATCTAATCTAATCTAGTCTAATCTAATCTAATCTAATATAATAAATCTAATATAATACATCTAATCTATCTATCTCTCTATCTCTCTATCTCTCTATCTCTCTATCTCTCCATCTCTCTGTCTCGATCTGAATGTGTATGTGCAGTCACATCCATGCAGCTGAGCAGCATGCATCTCACTATGCCTTCCAAATGGCCAGCCTTCGCCATGAGCCTCGAGCCAGCACCTCGCCGATGCACCTGCTGCGTAACGATGAGTGAACGATCTTCTACAATGCCACAAGAATGTAAGTTGTTCATCCATGAATCTATGAGAGGTATCTGCCCCAAATGCGATATGTCTGATGAGTATTCATATTTCAACACAAGCTCACACACTCTAATTCGTTGCAGCTCTGGAGAACACATGGAGGAATGCTAAGTGGTGAATGCGCCGCCTCATCGAGCGGACATCCGCAATTGATGTCCACGAAATCACAGTCAACATTCTCATCAATAAATTGTGCCGCCTGAGATTGGATTTGAGGCACCTCCCTGTTCCAAAAAAACTGGTCCATGTACAAAAATAGGCAGCTGCTCATGATTGGGCGGTTCTCAAACTGTTGGACACAGCAAGGTTTGCAAGGTTTCTAAATGCCATGCCGCTTCATTGGATAAGAGATCGGAGAAAAAGGCGGGTCCCTTGCAAGTCCAGGAACTGTCCCAGCTAAAGCCCAAGCCAAGATCAAGTCATCCATAAGTGAATTTTGAGATGCACAGGGTGCCCATGTCAGCCAAAGCGCTTTGGACATCATGGCCACATCGCCACCTGCGATTTGGACCCCAAAGATCTTTTCGGACTCGTGCCGTCGCAGGAGCGCCAGTTCACTCTGATAACCTCGGATGGGCCAAGTGGCCAAAGTGAGACACATCGAAAGTTGCTGAGTCCCTGGCCATCAACAATTGACATGGATAAGGCCATTTCACCAACAGTCACCTGCAGGCACGATTCGAACGAAATCTTCCCACCCAGCTGTGACTCAGCCGGACTTAAAAAATATGCTCCTAGAAATGAAACCTCGGTGTTTTATCGTTTGTCCAAAACAGGTGATTTTACACCGACACGAAGCTATCTGTTTTTGAATCTACCATCAAATCAAAATCCATTGGATCATGGCCAAGGGGGTTCTCATCATCATAGATTTGATTTGTACATTATGTGTGTTTTTCGACATATATATATATATGTATATATATATATATGTATATATATATATATGTATATATATATATGTATATATATATATGTATATGGCTCAGCGTCGGCCAGCCCCCCCACCAATGGGGATGGCTTATGGTTCCCCCCCACTGTGGCCTGTGGTGGTGTGGTGTTTGGGATGTTAGTGATGGATGTCCAGTCTTGCTTCTTATGGTTCCCCCCTCCCCCCCTGTGGCCTGTGGTGGTGGGGTGTTTGGTATGTCTGTCTGTCTGTCTGTCTGTCTGTCTGTCAGTATGTATGTATGTATGTATGTATGTATGTATGTATGTATGTATGTATCTATGTATGTATGTATGTATGTACGTCTGTATGTCTGTCTGTCTGTCTGTCTGTCTGTATGTATGTATGCATGTATATAGGTAGGTAGGTAGGTAGGTAGGTACACATTTCTTTGGTTGCAACCCCAGTGTGGCTGAATATTTTTCCATGGGACACACCCCCTGAACTTTGAAAATACCAAAGTTGGGCCCGAATGAATTTCCTAGAGGGAAAATATCTTCGGGCACATGGTCAGGAAAAAAATCTTGCCAGCACGAACCCGGTTCCTTTTACGTACGATGCCTACCTCAGTCTCGGGGTCTTCCTACCTCGTTTTACAATTTAACTATATCCGTCCACCCACCCATCCATCCGTCCGCGCGGGTTTGCGGCGGCACAGTCATCTGCACCGTGTCCTCCTCCTGCCGGATTGGTTGGTAATGTCAGCATATGTCAGCATTGAACTGTCACTGCAGAGATCAGGGCTCCTGTGGCGGAGGAGGAGCCACAGGCGCAGATGACGAGGATGCCGACGAAGGAGGTGGTGGCAGTTTCTCCTCCAACAGATTTAAGAGCGAGGAAGTGACATGACCCGACAAAGGCTAGGAGTATACTAGGAGTAGGAGTTGAAGTGCGCCTGCCTTCCCGCTAACCACGCGTTCCGCGAAGAGACACTGGCTAAAGAAGCTCTTGTCCTGCGCTATATGCAATGGCAAAGTGGGCGGGTGATCGGTTCTAAAAAGGTTTCTACCATTTTCCACACAATTTTGATTACACGCGTCCTTCACGCATGGGTGGTTAAGAGCTGCTTTGCGGAGCTCTCAATCCGCTTGTTGCTTGGCCTTCGCCTCCAAATCCATTCAGATCCATGGGAATTTCAGGATCCTAAAATGGAGGTACTGTGTCATATAAGGCCACATTTTGTGGGTTCCTTCTGCCTGCCTTGGCCTTTTTCTCGGCTACTCTGACATTGCCCGACCTCCAACCAGGACAACGCGTTATATAGTGTCTGTGGCCACTGTTGGAAGTTGCGATGTCGAAAAAGTGCACGCCGTTGTGGCGCGAAGCACATTTCCAAGTCAAAATGTACAAAGCACACCATGGTCGGACCTCTTTTAGAAGTTGAGATGTCGAAAAAGTGCACGCCGTTGTGGCGCGAAGATACGCGAAGCACATTTCGCAGTCAAAATGTTAAAAACACCAGGGGTTCGGACCACTTTTTGACGTTCAGATGTCGTTTTGCGTGGCAGGCGCAAGGGATTGCGCACCTTCTCAAAAGTGAGCAAAACGTGATGGTTTTGTGATGGCAGGCGTGGGACTTTTGAAGCAAGCCTTTGGATACCCGCAGCTTCCGGACCCCCTAAGCCTTAGCGCCCGGCCGCAAACTCGCGAACTGACCTGCCAACCACCGTCAGAATCTAAGATTTGAGCGTTATCTTCTCTCTTGGGCTTTCCTCTTCTCTCTGACTCTTCCCATCTCTGCTTGTCATCTGTCCATATTGTCGGAAGTTTGACTTCAAAACTTCTGTCGACTACAGCACATACATTACCTACATCATCAACATCATCATCATCATCAACATCACTACATCCTCTACATCACCCACATCACCTACATATTCTGCACCATCTTCACTACATCATCATTATCATCATCATCGCCACCACGGTCGTCATCATCATCATCATCATCAATCTCACCTGCACCATCTACATTGCCGACACAATCTTTTTCCATCTGTGTGCACCTGCGTCTTGCCTGCTCTGTTACCGGCTCGCGCCATCCCTTCTCCTACTCTGCTACCCGCACGGCTATCCCTCCACCAAGTCTTGCACCAGGTCACTTCAGTGGATTCCTTGTTTCAATTGCAACGGGCCGCCTGCCACGCAAAAGCGGCGGAGACCAAGGGACACCAGAGGGACGCCAGAGGGACGCCAGGGCGTACATCCGACCCCTTAGCAATGGACATTGTCCCACGCCTGCCACGCAAAAGCGGCAGAGACCAAGGGACACCAGTGGGACACCAGAGGGACGCCAGAGGGACGCCAGGGCGTACATCCGACCCCTTGGCAATGGACATTGCCCCACGCCTGCCACGCAAAAGCGGCGGAGACCAAGGGACAGCAGAGGGACGCCAGAGGGACGCCAGGGCGTACATCCGACCCCTTAGCAATGGACATTGTCCCACGCCTGCCACGCAAAAGCGGCGGAGACCAAGGGACACCAGAGGGACGCCAGAGGGACGCCAGAGGGACGCCAGGGCGTACATCCGACCCCTTGGCAATGGACATTGCCCCACGCCTGCCACGCAAAAGCGGCGGAGACCAAGCGACACCAGAGGGACGCCAGAGGGACGCCAGAGGGACGCCAGGG